>BSBM01000162.1:10055000-10655000 GCA_027924585.1 Larix kaempferi
GCAAGCTTATTTTATCTCACAAAAGAATCCTTGGAAACCTCATGCAAGAAAAGAACAAGAGTCTCCTCCCGTTTCTGATACTCTTTAATCTTTTGCATGTTTCCACAAGAAATTGTACATAAATAAATTGGTTTGCTTTTGGTTTCGCAGATTGCTTGATAGTTTTTTTTAGTTAAGCTCTGATTGGTTTGGTTAGAAAATATTTACCTAGGAATAAATGTGAGGGATCCAATCGGAATTGAGCAGTCGTAATGGGCCAATCGATTGCGAAAATTGTAAACGATCCTCTACAGATGTTGAAAAATCACTCATAAAGATGGATGAAGAAGAATCATGGATTTCTGGAAAGTCTTCGGGCATTGCTAAATCTTGCTATCTGCCGAAACTCCACCAATTTCTCCGCTTTCTGTCGAAACTCTGCTAATTTCTCCGCCATCTGTCGAAACTCCGCTAATTTCTCCGCTTTCTGCCGAAACTCCACCAATTTCTATGCTTCCTGCCGAAACTCTGCTAATTTCTCTACTTCATGCTGAAACTCCGCTAATTTCTCCACTTTCTGCCGAAACTGCGCCAATTTCTCCGCTTTTTGCCGAAACTCCGCCAATTTCTCCACTTTCTGCCGAAACTCCACCAATTTCTCCATTTTTTTTCCGAAACTCCGCCAATCTTCCTGCTTTTGGCTAAACTTTATTCGCATTCCCGTTTGTGGTTGTACCTTGCTAATATTTCTGCTGAAACTCCGTTATATATTTGGTTAAAGATTCATTAACTTGTCCGCTTCTTACCGAAACTCCACCAATTCTCCGCTGGAACACTGTCAACCATCCCACTAAACTGATTAGATTCCAGTGGAATTGGCGGTAATCTTATCGTGCATGTTTGATAAATAACATTGCGCCTATTATAGTTTTTTTCAAAAATTGAGTCAACAATCCGCTAAAACAACCACTCATTCATATAATTAATGCTGATATCGACACATTATGGGATATGGGCCAACCGACTTTATGAAGCCGCATGTGAAGAGTTATCTTCATCAATTGATTTGACAACAAGGGCGGGACACCTTGGAGGTTGAAGATTCATCACGGTAAGTATGGAGGTATGAGTTCTAATCATAAGTCTGACTAGGCATAACGTGGCAGAATAATCATGATTATATTACGTTTGTACATCCATGTCAGCAACCTCTAACCGATCTGCTCAGTAGAAAGGCCACATCACTAACCTTTTTTTGTACCTATTGACCATTGCCATCTCATCCAACCCATGCAATAATTTTTAGCATGATTCTATTCCATGATTACACCAACTTTCCAAAAATAGCCGACGACTCTCCATTGTTCAGTGTTGTTCCTATTTACTGCAACTCCAACGTCCAAATTGGGAAATTTTCGTTTTCGACGTCTAAAATTGCTGTAGAAGAACATTATGGGCGGGTTTGCAGTCCGTAATGAGCCTGATACAATGGATGCATTACGGCGGAATGGAGAAGCCTTCAATATCTTTGAGGATTTTGGATGGATGACATACTTTGATATATTGAATGGCTTCCGTGAGGAAATGACATTACAGTTCACCATGAATCTGAGGGGGAACCACTCAATGGTTAGAGGTTTTTGAATTGAAGCCTCAGACCAAGCAATAACAAAAATTACAGGGCTACCCAAAATTGGGAGGAAGTGGTTTGGCAGAAAGAGGCCCAACCTAAATGCAATAGAGTATTTCCTTGCAACAGGGGAAAGTGTTCAGCCTAGGGGATAGGGAATAGCATTGGAGAGTTTACCTCGGCCTTGGAATTAGGTTGGGATATTCTTGAAGAATTACATCACCTATGAAGGTAGGTACCGATTTGTTTATACATATGATTTTGTCTTGCTTTCTCATCTACACCATGGTACATTGATTAACATGCCTTACTACCTTAAGAAGACATTACAAAACATGGCACACTATGCCAGAGGGTCTCATCACCCCCAATCCTCTATCACTAACCACAACCTTATTAAATTATTAATATTACGGGACCTTGAACGAAGAAACCAAACCTGGGGGCAAATTGTTGCTGGGGCCATGGTAGACCGTGTGGTTATAGAAGAGGAAGATGATGAGGAGGAAGATGATGATCGGATCCTACCAAATGAAGTTCGGGGGATTGACAAGGAAGCTGAGCAAGATGAAAATGATCAAGCAAGGGGTTAGAGGAAGTTGTAACAGTAGAAGGGTCTCAAACCATAAAATCCCAAGAGCCTATAGGAATCCCATCCCATCAAGTAGAGACCTATGTCCGAGAAACAAGGGAGAAAATGGAATCCCAAGTGGAAGTAATTCAGGAAATTGAATCCTCTCCTAAACAAGAGAGGGTTATAATTCAAGAGGAGAAATTCCCTGCCGTACCAGGAGAAGAAGTCAGTCAAAAAAAAGGAAGAATCTTCCCAAAATAATGATTCTCCTTTCTTTGCTTCAGAAGAGATTGAAATAGTTGCAGAAGGTTTCACTACCCCTGCACCACAGAGAAAACAAGAGGAGGTCATGCACAAAGAAATAGTCACTCAGCCCATCAAAGAAAGAAAAGACCAGAGTTACTGTTGCAGCGGAGGCAACAAAAGGAGCCGAGGTAGACATTGAAACCCCAATCTTAAAGCCTCGATCACACCTTGTAACACAAGAACCAAGGGGTAGCTCAAATGCATTACCAAAGTCTGTCAATACACAAAAACCTATTGCAGAAGGGGGTCAATTGCAAATAGAAACCCTCCTCTTAGAAAATGATTTGTTGAAGAAGGAAGTACAAGTTACTAGGGAAGAGCTTCAAGGATTGAAGGAAGTATTAAGGAATCAGGAAATTCAGAGACTAAGCACATTGGTTGAATTAGTTGAGCAAGTGGAAAATATTCCTTCTGAAGCAGAGAGTTTAGAGCATGATGAATTGGTGTTCCCTGAATGTGGGGATATCTTCAAAAGCTCGGGTTACATAGTCACAATCATGGGACTTTCGTCCTGGAAACTTGGGCAATTGAGATAGGAAAGGAATGCGACAACACAAGCAGAGTCAATGATGGAGGATGAGCAGAATCGAAATATGGAAACAGATCCTCCAACCTTGCATAACCAAGGTGAAGAGCATGAAATTATTATTTCACCGGAATCATTGACCTCTAAGCAGGGATTGTTAAATTTTCAGAATTTACTTCAATCTGATCTAGGACCTTAACTGAGAGAACAACATGTACAGCATATCAATCATGGAGACAATAATGCAAGCACACAAGAGACACAAAGATTTACTTGGGGAAAACCATAAAGGTGAAAAACCCCAATAACTTCCTCAGAGATAGATAGAGCAATGATACAACCAACCATGAGAGATAGACATAACCTAGCAGCAGATCCTCCTCCTCCATAAGTGCGCCACTCCTCCTTGAGTGCATGAGTGAGAAGTGAATGAGCAAATAGAGTGCCTCCCGCACTCTATTTATACTTGAATTGACTTGCCTTTTTACCTAACTCATGTAGGCTCGAACTTAACCACATAACATAATGCTGACTGGGCCGACCCCCAATAGGGTGGTCTAATAACCCTTTGACCCACATGGCCGACCCCCAATAGGTGGTCTAATAACCCATCAAGTATAAGTTACGACACTTACAATATAAATGACGACACTTTCGTATAGAGGAATAATAACATCTCTATAGGAATACAATATACATATATGTGAAATACATTTCGAAGTTACATATACATCAACACTCCCTCTTAACTAGGAAGGTATTTCTCAGCACAGTTCTTCTAGCACAAGTCATCTTCTCTGGATCATCGTCACTGGATAATCGTCATCGAGTCATCATCATCGTCACTGCTGCTGCTATCTCAATCAATCTCTGAATCTACTCGTCATAGGAAGTTCTACAGAGCCAGTCCTTTTTCATACTGGATGTAGGCCCACCACCTGCAGGTCTTCATCATCACTGGCCATACTGTGGAATCCTCAGGACTTATTACGTGCGTCACAAAACCTCGAAAGAGCATCCCAGGATGTTACGGGTACACAACTCCGACCTGTAGGATCTCCCAGGGTGCTATTACATGTGACCCCACCACAAAACCTTGAAAGAGCATCCCAGGATGTTACGGGTACACAACTCCAACCTAAAGGATCTCCCAGGGCACAAATTACATGTGGTCATGGAAAAACCTCGAAAGAGCATCTCAGGATGTTACGGGTACACAACTCCGACCTGAAATCTCCCAGGGCCCAAATTACATGCCATAGGACAAAACCTCGCAAGAGCATCTCAGGATGTTACGGGTACACAACTCCGACCTGAAATCTCCCAGGGCACAAATTACATGTCCTCCTAGAGCAATGTCTCGAAAGAGCATCCCAGGCTGTTACGGGTACACAACTCCGACCTATAGGATCTCCCAGACATGCTCATCTGCACAACCTGATCCACGGCCATAGAGTATCAACCTGATACTCACCATACATCATCCTGATGTACTCATGATCGTCCTCATCATCATCACTGCAACGTCCTGCTGCATGTCATCTGGAGCAACATCCTGAAGCTCATCATCCATGATCATCCTGATCATCATCACTACAACGTCCTGCTGCATGTCATCTGGAGCAACATCCTGAAGCTCATCATCCATGATCATCCTGATCATCACTGCAACATCCTACTGCATGATCCACCTGATCATCAATGCATCCACCTGATGCATACCAAGTATCTACCTGATACATATCATCATACATGATCCTCCTGATCATACAATGTATCCACTTGATACATGATACATATCACCATACATGATCCACCTGATCATAAAATGTATCCACCTGATACATATACAGATACATGGTCCAAGCATCCAACATGATGCATATACAAAATACATACACATGATCCAACTGATCATATCCAGCATCCAACATGATGCATACATACATAAATGATCCAACTGATCATATCCAGCATCCAACATGATGCGTACATACATAAATGATCCAACTGATCATATCCAAGCAGAAACCAGAACATCATCCTGATGCCCATTATCCAGCGCTTACATCCACAACCATGTGAAGGATCCTCCTTCCAACATGCTTGGAATGGCTTCAGCAAATGTGTCCATCACTTCTTCCTCGAAGTGTCCTCGATCTGAAGAACGCCAAGCCTCTCTCTAAAGTACTCGAACTTCACTCTGGCTAGTGGCTTCGTCAGCACATCTGCAATCTGCTCGTTCGTCACAACATACAGAAGCTTCACAGCTCCTCTCTGTACCATATCCCTAATATAGTGATATTTGATCTCTATGTGTTTCGACCTGTCATGAAACACTGGGTTCTCGGACAGCTTCACACAACTCTGGTTATCACAGAAGATACCAGTAGCCTCCAACGGGAGATCAAATAACTCAGACAGTAGCTTCCGTAGCCATACTGCCTCACAACTAGCTGAATAGGCTGCAACATACTCTGCCTCAGCGCAGCACCCAGATGTGCTCTTCCTATCTGCAGCACTGCCAGCCCAATCTGAATCAACATAACCCTGTAGGTTAAACTTTTGATCCACCTCATACCTGAGTCCATAATCCACTGTACCCTTCAGGTACCTCAGAACATGCTTTACAGCAACTAGGTGAACACTCCTCGGATCCGTCAGGAACTGGCTCAAGTTGTTCACAGCAAAGCAAATGTATGGTCTCGTGTTCGTCAGGTACATCAAGGACCCAATCATCCGACGATACAAAGAGACATTAACCGGCTCAGATGAAGCATCACATAGAAGCTTCAGATTTGATGCCATAGGTGTGGCCATGGCCTTGCAATCCATCATCCCGAACCTCTTCAGGATCTCTACTGCAGACTTCCCTTGTCCAAGGAAGATTCCATCACTCTGCCACATGCCAAAAAAAAATAGTGCATCATCCCCAAGTTCCTCAACTCGAACTCGGCAACAAGCTTCCGCTGCGTGTTGGCAATCAATCTATCCTCACCTGATACAAACAGGTCATCCAAATAGTAGTATCGCTGGATTGCCTTCCTCAACCTTGTAGAAAAGGTTGGAATCCGCTTTATTCTTGGTAAAGCCCAAGCTGGATAGAAAGCTGTCTATCCTACCATATCAAGTTCTGCACACATATATGACTACACCATACTATCTTGAAATCCATCTGGTGCATCTTCTATTTCATCACTTTTGTATTTCTCAATGCTGCCATCTGCAACATGCTTGATCTGATAGTTCTATTTGTAAGTCACAACAGACTTCCCTTTAGCTCTTGGGATCGCATCCCAAACATCATTCTTCATGATCGACGGATCATGGAATTCCATTTCTTCATCCCAGATCCTGGGAACTTCAATATCTTCAATAGATATCTTTGTTGCTGGAACAAATGTTGTAGTCCTTTTGTAGGTGAAGATATACGATCTTTCCTACAAAACAGGTTAAATTGCATGATTAGAAACATCTCATAATTTTCAGAACAAATTCTTACACATAAAGAAATATGTCATACAGTCATGCAATTATCTTAGCCAATGCTTTAATACAACATTTATCCATATCCTGTAACTTTCTAGATGCCTTCCAATCTCTACCAGAACATTGTTAAGAGTGTGCACAACTCCCAACATGTCAGCAAAGAGGTTTCATTCTAGATAAGTAGCAATGGAATGTTGTACAGTCCCATAGGCCACTTACCCATGTATATTAGTAGTATACTGTTCATCAATGCAACTATTCTAATATGCACAATACATATCCTAAGTCTAGGAACATGAGCATATACATCATTGAACAATTTTATTTAAACAAACATATATGCAAGAAATGATAATTAAAATACTTATCTTTGTTTGTTCGTTGAGTGGACTCCCTCTGAGTCTTCGCTTTCTTGCAAGAGTTGCTGGAGTCCTAATCTGCAGTAGCTTCTTCTACAACTTTCTGTTGTGGAATGTAGAGAGATGGTCAACTCCCTCTGAATATCTGCATCCTTTCATAAACCACTGGAGTGTACTCCCTCTTGATCTTTGCTTCCTGGATTACCTGTTCTTCAACTCATATTCATCCTTGGTCCCTATGCATGCTTATTAGTATCATGATTGAGTTATCCTTGTGATCCCATATAAAATCATACATTCATTAGTATACTATTAAAACACAATAATCTCAAGCATGTATAGTTATGATCATTTCAAACAGAAATAATAATCATTATCATTCAAGGTTTATGTAGGATTCTTATGGTTAGTCAAATCATAAGAAGCATAACATGTCTAAACCTATAATTACTCAAACCTATGACTCTTCAGGTTAGTTGAATCATCAATCAAGATAAGAGATATAATATGCATAAAACCTATGATTATTCAAACCTATACCTTCATGATTCTTCTGGTTAGTCATATCATCAATTATGGTAAGAAATATAATATGCATACAGTCATGACTTATTCAAACCTACGACTTCATGAATAATCATTATCAAACAACACAACAGTATAAGATCCTAACACAAGGTAGGATTCTATCTTGATATAGGAAAAACATACCTGGATTAGCATGCTAGCTATTTATGTCTAACATACTCACATGATGTCTTCTTGTTCTTCTTCAATGACTTGTGCTAGTAACCTGTATATCTCATAGGTTAACTATTACAAAATCAAGTTATACATACCTCGTAAATGGATCTTCTATGAGATCCATGACAATGGATGAATCTTTGTCCTCATGTTATCATGATCATATGTTCTTGGACCAGAACATGATTTGTCTTTCTTGGTCTACCTTTCATGTTAGTAGACAACATAAACCTCATACAACACCATAATGCATTAGTACAATCATAAGTGTCAACACCCTAACCAATGAATATCTTCTATCATGCATTCATAATTTTGTTAAGGTGATACGACAAATCTAAAATCAAAATTGTACTAACCGTAATAACATGAAGACAAACATACCATAAACTTAATCATGGACAAATATCGAAACATACCTCGATGAGTCATACCTGTCGAGATCGCTTGTAATCTTCTTATGTAAGGCCTTAGCCTCATCTCCCTCTGAAACAGGAACTTCTTCACTCATGCAGATGATTAATCCATCTTCTTCTAGGATTAACCCAATCCACTTGAATTACAAGAACTGGGAGTGGAGCTAGATATGGGTTTGTCAGAGAAACCCCAAAAATTCAAACTTTGAATTTCAAATTTCCGAAAGGATAGAAATATGCGCCTTGATGAGCTGATCAAGCTAGTATATTTAGAATTTGAAAACTTCAAAGTTTCACTCCTCAATTTTGCCTTTGAAACTTTCGGATTCACTGGACGTGACCCTGAAATGGGGTTTGATGAAGCCCACTCTTCTACCCAATCAAAAGGTTTGATCCAAAGCTCTAAGCTTCTATTTTTCTGAGGAGCTTCCAGCCGTGGTCACAGATTTCAAAAATTCTCATTTTTACAGAAGCCTTAATTTTCCACTTTTCTAATCAAAGTCCCGAACTAGGGTTTGATCAAGCCCGGCCTTCTGCCCAACCAAAAATACTGATCTTGGTCTCTAAATTTCTATTTTGATGAGTAGCATCTAGCTGTGGTCTCCGATTACAAAAATTCCAACTTTCTACGAAGCCCTAAATTCCAGAAGCCATGAATGAAGGTACTCAAAAATAATTATGTTTTGACAGAAATATGTACCTGATTGTTTCTGGTGTACCTCCAAATTTTTTGATCCACAGGGTCTGAAAAAGTTTTCTGAGATAGCCTGACCTATTATCTTTCCATCCTGACAGGTCTGACCTCAATTGGATTCTCTGAGAGAGAGTTATGCCAAATGTCGCAACGTGACCTTTTTGGGGATAAAACAGGAGAGCGAACTTGTACGGCGTGCCACGTGTCACTGTTTGAAATTCGGCCTCTGAAAACGTTTCCTGAGATAGCTCATCCTGTTATCTTTCCATCCTGATAGGTCTGACCTCAATTGGACTTTCTGAGAGAGATTTATGCCAAGTGTCGCAACGTGACCTGTTTATGGGATAATACAGGAGAGCGAACTTGTACGGCGTGCCACGTGTCACTGGTGAAACTTCGGCCTCTGAAAACATTTTCTGAGATAGTACAGTCTGTATAATACCTGTCACTTTTTACGAAATGTCATTTGGAGCTTCCTAGCCCAAGTTATGAACTTTTTCCCAATGTCACCTGATTTTGACTCAAATCTGGAAGAGGCATAAACCCTATATTGTACAGATCATAAATCACAAAGTACAACGAATTAGAGGTGGTCCTTTGGACACAAGGTACATGGGGATCTTATCTTCGTCCTGTAACAATTTCAGATCCGAAAACTTTTCCAAAATGGATTTATAGCGAAAGTTCTACGATGACTGGTTTTTGCTATATTAAGCCCTAGCATCGTAAGTGCAACAAGTGTCATACATGCCATATCATGCCTTCTTTCAGGCTAGCTCTGATACCATGTTAAATTTTCAGAATTTACTTCAATCTGATCTAGTATCTTAACTGAGAGAATAACATGTACAGCATATCTACAGCATATCAATCATGGAGACAATAGTGCAAGCACACAAGAGACAAAGATTTACTTGGGGAAAACCATAAAGGTGAAAAACCCCAATAACTTCCTCAGAGATAGATAGAGCAATGATACAACCAACCATGAGAGATAGACATAACCTAGCAGCAGATCCTCCTCCTCCATAAGTGCGCCACTCCTCCTTGAGTGCATGAGTGAGAAGTGAATGAGCAAATAGAGTGCCTCCCGCACTCTATTTATACTTGACTTGACTTGCCTTTTTACCTAACTCATGTAGGCTCGAACTTAACCACATAACATAATGCTGACTGGGCCGACCCCCAATAGGGTGGTCTAATAACCCTTTGACCCACATGGCCGACCCCCAATAGGTGGTCTAATAACCCATCAAGTATAAGTTACGACACTTACAATATAAATGACGACACTTCCGTATAGAGGAATAATAACATCTCTATAGGAATACAATATACATATATGTGAAATACATTCCGAAGTTACATATACATCAACAGGGATTACAAGAATTGGAAGAAACATTGCCTCAACACTTGGAAAATGCTGAAACACCTCAAGAAAAGGCTGCTAAAACACAAGAACCAAAGAAACATTGCCTCAACACTTGGAAAATGTTGAAACACCTCAAGAAAAGGCTGCTAAAACACAAGAACCAACAACACAAGAAAAAGATGTCGAAACACAAGAACCAGTAGCACAAGGAAAAGTTGTTGAGGCATCAGAACCAGCGATTCAAAAAGTGGATGTTGAAACAAAAGAACCAGTTATTCAAGAAAAAGATGTTGAACCACAAGAACCGAAAAATTCGTTGCGATCCCTGAGCCAAAGGGTCAAGAGGAAGCTGCTGAAATATTGGCACAACAAGAAATTGTTGAGATTCCTGAACTAATGGGCCAAAAGGAGTTGTTGAAACAGTGGCACGGGAGGAAATTTTCAAGGTCCTTGAAGTGTTGTGTCAAGAAGACAATGTTAAAATAGTAGCACAGCAAGAAATTGTTGAGACCCCATAATAGATGGAGCAAGAGGGAGTTGCTGAAACTCATAACTTATCTTTTCATGGAAAAATGGAGGATAAATCAAGAGCTAGGGTGTGAGATTTTCAATACTAGGAACTAGATTCATAAGACAATTTCACCATGGAATATTTTAGACAATGAGAGAAGAAGAATAGAGAGAATAAATTATGGAAAACACTCTGTATCTTATTCATTGATATGATAAAAATATCTAATACATCCTCCATGGGGAAAATCGAATTGCAATGAAGCAATATGGAAAGAGCAAAAAGAAAGGCTTAGAAAAGACAAAAAACCCCCTAGGTGGCAAAAGCAGTTTCCAAAACTGTGCTAAAGGCTCACGAATTTGGCAAGTATGGTATGGAAGCTCATGAGTGAGGTAAATGGAATGTAATGATGGCTTTAGAAGTTTAGATATGATGTGGAGGTCGAATTGGTCAAGTGGCAAAAGATTCCGAGTAAACTAGCTTTATCTTTTCCACTAGAAAGCAGAAAAAACAGGACAAAGCTAACTAAAACTGGATAGTGTCTTTCTAATTCAGGAGTGGAATCAAATCAGACAAAATCTAAGGAAATCTTATCCAGAATCTATCCAAATTCGTTTTTTTGAATGAGTATAGCATGTGGTCCACTAAAAGACAAAACTGGCCTATTCTACCTAGTCAAAACTCAGGAAATTAATCATAAATGATTAATTAATTTTATCCTAAGTCTAGAATGACATAATGGGTTTTTAAATGTTCCAACACCACCCCTTAAGCCTGACTTTATGTGATGGGAATTAGAAAAATATCAGAAATATAGGGCCCAAGCAACAAGGCTTATGGTCACCCCAATACAAAAATAACTAGTCCATGCAAACCGAGGAAACAGGGAAAACCTCATGGGAACAAAACCCTCCCTCAAAAATGGACATGCTTGATGTCTTCATACAGTCATGTTGCTCATTTGAATGAGCTGAATGAGTTGAATGAGCTGAATGGGCTGCTTCTGAGTAACTGACTTGATGAAGATATTGTGGATGTCATGATCATGCATCAATGCATCGATGTTGTGTAGGCAAGAACCATGTGTTGAAGCTCTATGAAGTTCATCTTCTGATGATGGAGTAGCATCAAATGAATTTTTCTTGCTGCTGTAACATACTTAATCAAATCTGAAAACATAATCAATGATGGAAATAAGATCTATGCATACTCCTTCCCAAGGAGAAACAATGAACTCAACATGATCAATTTCTTCTGTAGCTGCAATGTGGTGTACTAGTTCTTGCACTTTCTTCTCAAACTGATGTAGAACCTTTCTGATATTTAAAATGAGATCATGCAGCTCTGAAATATCAAAATGTAAGTCATATGGAGCAGCAACCAGTAAATATGTGGAGTCTCCATGATCGAACTTAATTTCAATAGAGAAAATTTGAGAAACTAGATCACCCGGACAGCTGAGCGAGCCTGGAGAGTGTGAGGACTTGAATTTTGAACCATGAGCGATGGGGTCATTTCTAGATGTGTGGAATATCAGTACAGATAATTCCAAAACAATGGCTGTCCAACCAATGAAAGATATGCAAGACAAAAGTGCAACAGAGGCAAGTGACACAGTGTAGGAAAACATAGAATTGTGCAGTTTCTTAACTGGAGAACTTGGGGTTTGTAGGGTCTTTTGTACATCCAAAGGTTGGGAATATGATGTGGGATATATAATGACGTGCATGTCAGACTGTAAATCATCTTCTAAATCAGAATATAAAAGATTTGAATGATGGTGGAAAGACCTTTCAGAAGACAAGTCAGAAGCTAGTAAAAAATGACTAGTTTTGAGAGTAGACTTGGATGAACTGACTAAAGATTGTTCCAAGGAAGAGGTGGAGTTTTCTGATTCTGATATATCAGAATGTGAATCAATATCAGAGACATCATAATTATATTTCACTCTAGCAATCAAAGCATAAAAATTATTACCTTTGGGAGAGGCTTGGAGACAGAGTTCTTGTTCTACAGCAACCTTGCCTTGTTCTTTCTTTGCAAAGTCAGGAACATCTATGTTATGCTCTTCAAGCATCTTGGCCATGATGTCTAATTTCTTCTTGAAGCAATATTTCTCAAGATGAGTGCCTTTGCAGCAATAAGAACACTTGGGCTTCTCCTTCTTCATCTTCTTGGATTTGGAATCTCCATCATAATCATCTTCATCTGACAATATCTTCTGTTTGGATTTGTCATTCTTGAAACTCTTTGCTCCATGAGCAACAAGTGCAAAGTCTTTGGAGGGTGATTGATCCCTCATTTGGACTATCTTGTCCTTTTCTTGAGTGAGCGAATCAATGAATGCATCCAAGGTTGGCATATTCCACTTGGGAACTGCAAGTCTTGTAGAATGAAAAGTAGACACAAATACTGAGTATTCAGAGCTCAGTTTTGACAGAATGGTAAGGATTAATTGCTCATCCTTCTTCTCTATACCACATTGCTTGAGTTGAAGCACTAGGTTCTCGAATTTTGATATGAACTCCTCCATAGAATCGAAATTACTTGGACTAAGAGAGACTAGCTCAATCTCCAACAAATGACCTCTGTGCTCGTCTTGTTTTCCAAAGAGAGACTCTAGCTTTGTCCACACTTCATTTGGGAGTTGATAGAGAATCGATATGGAATAGAAGATCTGGAGATACAGAGAGACAAAGTAACCCATAAGCTTCATCAAGCCTATTGAACCATTTGGATTTTAATGAAACAGCTCCTGGCTCAGCTTCAAGCCCCATAGTGACTCTATACAATCCTTTGCTCCGAAGCTAGATGATCATATGCGCCTTCCAATCAAAGAAATTGAAGGGAGTGAGAGTCACAGCTTTGGCTTGATTTTTCTCCATATTTATGCGCTCCTAGTAATGGTAATACCTGCAAAAAACACTCTTGGAAATTGTTTTGAATCAAGCTAGCTCTGATACCGTGTGAGATTTTCAATTACTAGGAACTAGATTCATAAGACAATTTCACCATGGAATATTTTAGACAATAAGAGAAGAAGAATAGAGAGAATAAATTATGGAAAACACTCTATATCTTATTAATTTATATGATAACAATATATAATACATCCTCCATGGAGAAAATCGAATTGCTTTGAAGCAATATGGAAAGAGCAAAAAGAAAGGCTTAGAAAAGACAAAAAAACCCCTAGGTGGCAAAAGCAATTTCCAAAACTGTGCTAGAGGCTCACGAATTTGGAAAGTATGGTATGGCAGATCATGAGTGAGGTAAATGGAATGTAATGATGGCTTGAGAAGTTTAGATATGATGTGGAGGTCGAATTGGTCAAGTGGCAAAAGATTCCAAGTAAACTAGCTTTATCTTTTCCACTAGAAAGCAGAAAAAACAGGACAAAGCTAACTAAAACTGGATAGTGTCTTTCTAATTCAGGAGTGGAATAAAATCAGACAGAATCTAATAAAATCTTATCCAGAATCTATCCAAATTCATTTTTGTGAATGAGTATAGCATGTGGTCTACTAAAAGACAAAACTGGCCTATTCTACCTAGTCAAAACTCAGGAAATTAATCATAAATGATTAATTAATTTTATCCTAAGTCTAGAATGACATAGTGGGTTTTTTAAATGTTCCAACACCCCCCCTTAAGCCTAACTTTATGTGATGGAAATTAGAAAAATATCAGATATATAGGGCCCAAGCAACAAGGCTTATGGTCACCCCAATACAAAAATAACTAGTCCATGCAAACCGAGGAAACAGGGAAAACCTCATGGGAACAAAACCCTCCCTAAAAAATGGACATGCTTGATGTCTTCATACAGTCATGTTGCTAAGTTGAATGAGCTGAATGAGCTGAATGGGCTGCTTCTGAGTAACTGACTTGATGAAGAGATTGTGGATGTCATGATCATGCATCAGTGCATCGATGTTGTGTAGGCAAGAACCATGTGTTGAAGCTTTATGAAGTTCATATTCTGATGATGGAATAGCATCAAATGAATTTTTCTTGCTGCTGTAACATACTTAGTCAAATATGAAAACATAATCCATAATGGAAAGAATATCTATGCATACTCCTTCCCAAGGAGAAACAATGAACTCAACATGATCAATTTCTTCTGTAGCTGCAATGTGGTGTACTAGTTCTTGTACTTTCTTCTCAAACTGATGTAGAACCTTTATGATATTTAAAATGAGATCATGCAGCTCTGAAATATCATAATGTAAGTCATATGGAGCAGTAACCAGTAAAGATGTGGAGTCTCCATGATCGAACTTAATTTCAATAGAGAAAATTTGAGAAACTAGATCACCCGGACAACTGAGCGAGCCTAGAGAGTGTGAGGACTTGACTTTTCAACCATGAGTGATGGGGTCATGTCCAGATGTGTGGAATATCAGTCCAGATAATGCCAAAACAATGGCTGTCCAACCAATGAAAGATATGCAAGACAAAAGTGCAACAGAGGCAAGTGACACACTGTAGGAAAACATAGAATTGTGCAGTTTCTTAACTGGAGAACTTGGGGTTTGTAGGGTCTTTTGTGCATCCAAAGGTTGGGAATATGATGTGGGATATGTAATGATGTGCATATCAGACTGTAAATCATCTTCTAAATCAGAATATAAAATATTTGAATGATGGTGGAAATACCTTTCAGAAGACAAGTCAGAAGCTAGTAAAAAATGACTAGTTTTGAGACTAGACTTGGATGAACTTACTAAAGATTGTTCCAAGGAAGAGGTGGATGTTTCTGATTCTAATATATCAGAATGTGAATCAATATCAGAGACATCAGAATTATATTTCACTCTAGCAATCAAAGCATAAACATTATTTCCTTTGGGAGAGGCTTGGAGACAGAGTTCTTGTTCTACAACAACCTTACCTTGTTCGTTCTTTGCAAAGTCATGAACATCTATGTTATGCTCTTCAATAATATTGGCCATGATGTCTAATTTCTTCTTGAAGCAATATTTCTTAGGATGAGTGCCTTTGCAGCAATAAGAACACTTGGGATTCTCCTTCTTCATCTTCTTGGATTTGGAATCTCCATCAAAATCCTCTTCATCTGGCAATATCTTCTGTTTGGATTTGTCATTCTTGAAACTCTTTGCTCCATGAGCAACAAGTGCAAAGTCTTTGGAGGGTGATTGATCCCTCATTTGGACCAGCTTGTCCTTTTCTTGAGTGAGCGAATCAATGAATGCATCCAAGGTTGGCATATTCCACTTGGGAACTGCAAATCTTGTAGAATGAAAAGTAGACACAACTACAGAGTATTCAGAGCTCAGTTTTGACAGAATGGTAAGGATTAATTGCTCATCCTTCTTCTCTATACCACATTGCTTGAGTTGAAGCACTAGGTTCTTGAATTTTGATATGAAATCCTCCATAGAATCGAAGTTACTTGGACTAAGAGAGACCATCTCAATCTCCAACAAATGACCTCTGAGCTCGTCATGTTTTCCAAAGAGAGACTCTAGCTTTGTCCACACTTCATTTGGAGTTGATAGAGAATCGATATGGAATAGAAGATCTGGAGATACAGAGAGACAAAGTAACCCATAAGCTTCATCAAGCCTATTGAACCATTTGGATTTTAATGAAACAGCTCCTGGCTCAGCTTCAAGCCTCATAGTGACTCTATACAATCCTTTACTCCGAAGCTGGATGATCATATGCGCCTTCCAGTCAAAGAAATTGAAGGGAGTGAGAGTCACAGCTTTGGCTTGATTTTTCTCCATATTGATGCACTCCTGGTAATGGTAATACCTGCAAAAAACACTCTTGTAAATTTTTTTGAATCAAGCTAGCTCTGATACCATGTGAGATTTTCAATTACTAAAAACTAGATTCATAAGACAATTTCACCATGGAATATTTTAGACAATGAGAGAAGAAGAATAGAGAGAATAAATTATGGAAAACACTCTGTATCTCATTCATTGATATGATAACAATATATAATACATCCTCCATGGAGAAAATCGAATTGCTTTGAAGCAATATGGAAAGAGCAAAAAGAAAGGCTTAGAAAAGACAAAAAACCCCCTAGGTGGCAAAAGCAGTTTCCAAAACTGTGCTAGAGGCTCACGAATTTGGAAAGTATGGTATGGAAGATCATGAGTGAGGTAAATGGAATGTAATGATGGCCTTAGAATTTTAGATATGATGTTGAGGTCGAATTGGTCAAGTGGCAAAAGATTCCAAGTAAACTAGCTTTATCTTTTCCACTAGAAAGCAGAAAAAACAGGACAAAGCTAACTAAAACTAGATAGTGTCTTTCTAATTTAGGAGTGGAATAAAATCAGATAGAATCTAAGGAAATCTTATCGAGAATCTATCCAAATTCGTTTTTGTGAATGAGTATAGCATGTGGTCCACTAAAAGACAAAACTGGCCTATTCTACCTAGTCAAAACTCAGGAAATTAATCATAAATGATTAATTAATTTTATCCTAAATCTAGAATGACATAGTGGGTTTTTTAAATGTTCCAACACCCCCCCTTAATCCTGACTTTATGTGATGGGAATTAGAAAAATATCAGAAATATAGGGCCCAAGCAACAAGGTTTATGGTCACCCCAATACAAAAATAACTAGTCCATGTAAACCGAGGAAACAGGGAAAACCTCATGGGAACAAAACCCTCCCTAAAAAATGGACATGCTTGATGTCTTCATACAGTCATGTTGCTCATTTGAATGAGCTAAATGAGCTGAATGGGATGCTTTCGAGTAACTGACTTGATGAAGAGATTGTGGATGTCATGATCATGCATCAGTGCATCGATGTTGTGTAGGAAAGAACCATGTGTTGAAGCTCTATGAAGTTCATCTTCTGATGATGGAGTAGCATCAAATGAATTTTTCTTGCTGCTGTAACATACATAATCAAATCTGAAAACATAATCAATGATGGAAATAAGATCTATGCATACTCCTTCCCAAGGAGAAACAATGAACTCAACATGATCAATTTCTTCTGTAGCTGCAATGTGGTGTACTAGTTCTTGTACTTTCTTCTCAAACTGATGTAGAACCTTTAAGATATTTAAAATGAGATCATGCAGCTCTGAAATATCAGAATGTAAGTCATATGGCGCAGTAACCAGTAAAGATGTGGAGTCTCCATAATCGAACATAATTTCAGTAGAGAAAATTTGAGAAACTAGATCACCTGGACAACTGAGCGAGCCTGGAGAGTATGAGGACTTGACTTTTGAACCATGAGTGATGGGGTCATGTCCAGATGTGTGGAATATCAGTCCAGATAATGCCAAAACAATGGATTTCTAACCAATCAAAGATATGCAAGACAAAAGTTCAACAGAGGCAAGTGACACAATGTAGGAAAACATAGAATTGTGCAGTTTCTTAACTGGAGAACATGGGGTTTGTAGGGTCTTTTGTGCATCCAAAGGTTGGGAATATGATGTGTGATATGTAATGAACTACATATCAGACTGTAAATCATCTTCTAAATCAGAATATAAAATATTTGAATGATGGTGGAAAGACCTTTCAGAAGACAAGTCAGAAGCTAGAAAAAAATGACTAGTTTTGAGAGTAGACTTGGATGAACTGACTAAAGATTGTTCCAAGGAAGAGGTGGATGTTTCTGATTCTAATATATCGGAATGTGAATCAATATCAAAGACATCAGAATTATATTTCACTCTAGCAATCAAAGCATAAACATTATTGCCTTTGGGAGAGGCTTGGAGACAGAGTTCTTGTTCTACAACAACCTTGCCTTGTTCGTTCTTTGCAAAGTCATGAACATCTATGTTATTCTCTTCAAGCATATTGGCCATGATGTCTAATTTCTTCTTGAAGCAATATTTCTTAGGATGAGTGCCTTTGCAGCAATAAGAACACTTGGGCTTCTCCTTCTTCATCTTCTTGGATTTGGAATCTCCATCAAAATCCTCTTCATCTGGCAATATCTTCTGTTTGGATTTGTCATTCTTGAAACTCTTTGCTCCATGAGCAACAAGTGCAAAGTCTTTGGAGGGTGATTGATCCCTCATTTGGACCAGCTTGTCCTTTTCTTGAGTGAGCGAATCAATGAATGCATCCAAGGTTGGCATATTCCACTTGGGAACTGCAAATCTTGTAGAATGAAAAGTAGACACAACTACAGAGTATTCAGAGCTCAGTTTTGACAGAATGGTAAGGATTAATTGCTCATCCTTCTTCTCTATACCACATTGCTTGAGTTGAAGCACTAGGTTCTTGAATTTTGATATGAAATCCTCCATAGAATCGAAATTACTTGGACTAAGAGAGACCAGCTCAATCTCCAACAAATGACCTCTAAGCTCGTCTTGTTTTCCAAAGAGAGACTCTAGCTTTTTCCACACTTCATTTGGAGTTGATAGAGAATCGATATGGAATAGAAGATCTGGAGATACAGAGAGACAAAGTAACCCATAAGCTTCATCAAGCCTATTGAACCATTTGGATTTTAATGAAACAGCTCCTGGCTCAGCTTCAAGCCCCATAGTGACTCTATACAATCCTTTACTCTGAAGTTGGATGATCATATGCGCCTTCCAGTCAAAGAAATTGAAGGGAGTGAGAGTCACAGCTTTGGCTTGATTTTTCTCCATATTGATGCTCTTCTGGTAATGGTAATACCTGCAAAAAACACTCTTGGAAATTGTTTTGAATCAAGCTAGCTCTGATACCATGTGAGGTTTTCAATTACTAGGAACTAGATTCATAAGACAATTTCACCATGGAATATTTTAGACAATGAGAGAAGAAGAATAGAGAGAATAAATTATGGAAAACACTATGTATCTTATTCATTGATATGATAAAAATATATAATACATCCTCCATGGAGAAAATCGAATTGCTTTGAAGTAATATGGAAAGAGCAAAAAGAAAGGCTTAGAAAAGACAAAAAAACCCCTAGGTGGCAAAAGTAGTTTCCAAAACTGTGCTAGAGGCTCACGAATTTGGCAAGTATGGTATGGCAGCTCATGAGTGAGGTAAATGGAATTTAATGATGGATTTAGAAGGTTAGATATGATGTGGAGGTCGAATTGGTCAAGTGGCAAAAGATTCCAAGTAAACTAGCTTTATCTTTTCCACTAGAAAGTAGCAAAAACAGGACAAAGCTAACTAAAACTGGATAGTGTCTTTCTAATTCAGGAATGGAATAAAATCAGACAAAATCCAAGGAAATCTTATCCAGAATCTATCCAAATTCGTTTTGTGAATGAGTATAGCATGTGGTCCACTAAAAGACAAAACTGGCCTATTCTACCTAGTCAAAGCTCAAGAAATTAATCATAAATGATTAATTAATTTTATCCTAAGTCTAGAATGACATAGTGGGTTTTTTAAATTTTCCAACATAGGGAACCACAAGAGATCATTTATATGGATACCGAGGATGAACAGGACACAAGAGATGAAGGAAATCAGGAGATGGCAAAGGAGCTTTCACTAATGAAGCTCAAAATAAGAAAGTGGAGATATTGTGCTTCCTTGTGAGAGGAAGGAATGGTCCCTCTTAATGAGCACAGGAAGGCCATTAAAGAGCTTAGAGAAAGGTGGGCCGAGGAGCGCATTTTCCATAAATTTCGTTGGGAGAGTCTACAGGAAGATCTGAAAGAATTAAGGAAGTTCAAGCCTATGCAGAAGGAGAAGGAGCAAATGTACACCTTAATTCAAGAATTGCTAAGCTACAGAGCTCCATCACCCTCCTATTTTGTATTTCTCTTTGAGCAGATGAATCTATTCAAAATAAGAGCTCTGAAGGAAGGTAAGCCTTATCAGATTATGAAAACCCAACAAATTTTTGGATACCTTTACTCGGAGCAAATTTCCTGGTCATAATCTATTATGTGAGCTATATCTACATGAAATGGCATGTTTCATGGACTTCCAATCTAACCCTGTTCCTCACATAGGAGACATTCATCTGAGGGATTTCACCTCTTTCGTCACTAATCATATGAATTGGTGGAACGCTTCTTAGACTCTTCAAAAGAATGAGGACAATTCCACTCTTTGGATTCGAAGTGAACCTCAGTTCCTTGTGTCCCTGGTTGCAAGACACAAAAGACACCTTTCATCTCCTCAAAAGGTTAATCAGTTAATGGCATTCCAGCATGAGGTTATTTCTACTTGTGTCAGCATGATCTCTCAGCAAGATCCTTATGCCTTGGAAGGAAGCAAGCATCAGTGGGAAGCATCTTCCACATCCTTAAGAGCAAAGGATCCATCCTGTTTTGAAAATTTCAAGTATGCCTTGTCTCGAGTGCCAAAATATGTTAAATGCATGGAAACATGTGGAGAAATATGGTTAGGATTGAAGTTCAGATTTCCACTTGTATGGTTTCCTGAGAGGCAGTATAAGAGTATCTACAAATTGACCACGAAAAAAGAAAAGAATTGTTGGGCTAATTTAATTGCAGGCAATGGGTTTTTGAATACAAGTGAGAAAACTAAATCTTCCTTTAACTTCACCAACTTCCATAGGAGAAGTTTTGAGTCAAACTCAGATTCGGATTAGATTGGAGGTTGTTTGCATGGGGACATGCAATAGGATAGTTGGGGGGAGATGTTGGGTGCTAGAAATGCCCCTTTTTGCTTACTTCTATTCAACCCCTTTTCCCTGTTTTTTCCTTTTATTTAAAACCAAGTCATTATCTTTCCCAAGAACATGCGTGGATTCGAATAGGTATAACTCATTATTGATTTGCTACATTAATGCTTAGAAATTCTTTTGATTGTGGATTTTATTCCTCATTATGCTGACTTGTGATGAATTTATGAGAAGTAAGTGAAGACCGTAGGGAATCCAGGAATATCGGATTGCTGATACACGTGGGCACTGAAGCACTTGGAGACAGTTGCACATCCCCAGGGATCAGTTTGGATCGTTGCTGAAAAAGCTCAGGCTATCCCTCCATGCGGCCAGCTGAGACTCGTTCAGCATTGGATCGGTTCCAATTATAAAGGTGCAATTGATTATGGAACAGAATTCATTCTAATGTAACAATCATTGTAATTGTTTCTATTTTCTGCATTGTATATTCGGCAACCTAAAGATAGGAGATCTTCAGGGCTTCCTGAATTAAGGAACCTGAACTGTCTTGTCTCAGTATATATGGGAAGATGAGATCATACAGAAGGTTAGTCTTATTTTGGGAGAACTTGTAGCAAGAGTGAAGAACTTTTTAATTGAGATCCATTATTAATGAAAAAAACATCATTTTCCTGATTATTGTGTATTAATTTTTGGGAGCCTGTAGTGGCATCTCTGTTAGAAGGCTAGGGCACACCTTCTCACAGAGGTGCCGAGATTAGTTAGTTGTTGTTTTCTTTGATCTTTTAGTTCTGTGTTGTGTGAAATTGCTATTAGATTACTTTCAGTTTGTTGCAACAGTTTGGTTAATTGGTATAGAATTTAATTGATTAAGAAATCCTTTTGCTTGATTGAATGGTGTGAACATTAAGAATAGGATTTCCTTTGACTAGTTGATTGTTGAAACAGTCGACTGGGTAGTGTAACATTTATTTATGCAAGTGTGTGGTTTATTATTACTATTATAGCTACGCTCTGCTACTGCATATTACTATTGATAAATCTCTTTCATGAAGTGTTGAATAGGTAGATTACACATAGAATTACAGAGTAGAAGAAGGGTTGATTCATTTTATGATTAAACACTGCAAGTATGATTTAATTTATTTCATGGACCCGTGCAGTACATGATCCAGCACGCCATTTGGGTTAGCATGATAATTGTGCATTTCCTTACTGAGCTTCTCTTTGTTTCAAGAATAATTTAATATTCTCTATTGAACAGGGTCAACCACGTGAAGGTGGAAGCTATTATTGCCCCTCCTCCCCCTCACATCATTCTCAATTCCCCATAACCCGACAAAATCTATGTAAGAAAAAAAAAAGTGTTTTTTGGCATACTTTATAAGAAGCAATGTTAATTTATATGTGCAGGAAAATGGAAAAAACACTAAGAAATAGTTAATTTATGCGTACCAATAAAATTCAATATTTATATCGCAATATTAAATCAAAATATATAGAGTAGATATATTAAGGCATATCTCATACACTTCAATGGACTTCATCATCTTCTTCATCCAAGTCATCATCTGTATCATCCGATCCAGAGTCAACATTGTAAGGATTGGCCATATCATCATCGTCATCGATGTCAGTTACGATCATCATGTCATCATCGATATCATCTTCATGGACATTGTCTGCTACATCATCCGATTCAACTAATTCTTTGAGATATTCTTCTGGAACATGATCATCTAACTCATGTTTATCATCTTCAGCATCGTCTTCTTCTTCGAGACCCTCTTCATTACCTTCGTCTACATTATACTTTATCGGCCTTCCCCTTGGATCGTGTCTCACAACAAATGACCAACCCCCTCTACCTGAAACCTCAGAGTAAAATACCTGTTCACATTGGCTTGGAAGAACATAGGGCTCCGTTCCTGGCTCAAACAACCTTGTATTAACCATGGTAAATCCATTATCATGTTCAATAATAGTTTTATTGGGATCATGTTGATTCAATCATAACCTGTACCATTTTACAACGAACAGAACTACCTTAAAGGATTTAAAGTCACACTGAATAATATCTTCCAAATACCCATAGTATCGATTTTCTGAGAGTTATGGATGTCTGTCACTTCTAGAGGAAACATTGGTCACCTCAAAGACTGTAGATATCCCACAATCTGTTGTTTTCTTCGTTTCATCCAACTTTTTGATGTGATATCTACAGCCATTGCACCACATAGCCTTATGGTGTTTTACCTACAACAAGCCATACACGAAAATATTACATAATGATCCAATATTTATGATTAAGTGCATGTTTATTCCATACAGGGAAAAAAATCAATGTGTACATCAATATGTTTGCAAAATAAATAAATAGTGTGGTTGATTAATATGCTTGCCTGCCTATCTTTTAAACCATATGCTAAATCGATTTCCCTTTGTGTAATATTGGTATCTCCATTGCGATATGCTGCTTTAACCAATGAAGCCACACCTTCCCATGATATTCCATGACTAGATTGTTCACATCGTTCAATCCATACCTTCATCCAGTTAAGATTTTTTGCAATGTATAAATGAAGTGCATCCCACTCTCGACCAACTGTTTAATGACAATAAAATTAAAATTAAATACAAATGTATATTCACTTAACAAAGTATACACTCTTAATTGATGCATATTGAATATAAAAATAGAATATGTATGATATATACATAAAAATCAACAGTTAAATGTATTATATTAATTAATCTCCACTAGATAATAATTACCTTTCACCTTCCTCGATCTACCTTTCCCCTTTGGGTACTCCCCTTCGAAATTATTATTGGAGTCTGGATCACAAATGCGACGTAAATTGAGCTTTGATGCTAATTTAGGAATATATTCACTAATATACAACATGTTTTGGTATACAATATATCTCTCCATCGTAGAACCCTCAGCACGTGCTCGTTGTATAACCAAACCCTTCATAAATTTCAAGTGCCTCTCAACCATCCACATGGACCTTGAGTGCACAGGTCCACACAATTCAATCTCTTCAACTTGGTGTATGAGGTAGTGTTCCTGTGCATTGAAAAATGTCGAAGGTAGATGCTTCTGCATTTCACACATGATACGGGGAATTTCTCTCCTCCAATACTGTATATATCTTTTATGGATTTCTTTAGATGACAACCATCTACAAGTGACGCAAACCAATCACGAGATTTAACAAAAAAAACATTATATTACATAACATGAATTAGTGCACAAAAATCAAATATAAGTTCTACGATGAATTAAACAAACACTAAGCGCATGCAAAAAATCTCTAGTTACCTCATGTATTTCCCAAGATTATAACTTGTTTGACATTATTGTCGAAGTTGTCCAAAAGAGAGAGAGGTAGAACATACTGAAACAATATACAAATTGTTTCATTTTTAAAAAAAAGAGTAGACAAACAAAATACCAACAATATGCACTGGAATAATAAAAAAAAAATTATATGCATACCATAATAATTGCCTTCATGAAGACATGCCAATCATGTTTTCACCCCCAAAATCACCTTTCTTTGTTATGATATTCTTCATGTTCACACAAAATCCGGTGGGAAATTTAATTTTCCGCATGACTTCTTTTACAACATTACTTTGTTGCTCCGTTAACATCCATGGAAGTGAGTTTATATTAATTTGGTCTCCGTTGCTATGAAATTGAAAGACGTCTTTCATTGCATGGTTTCCTTCTTGAATGTCTTTGCAAATTTTGACAATTTTTTTCTTTCTCACTCCTTCCATCCAATATTCGCCATAATTTTTCAGTCACATTCTTTCTGATATGCATTGTATCAAACAGATGAGAAATTTCTAGGTGCTCATAGTAGGGAAACCTACTGAATTGTTTAGGATAAATTTTCATTCCTCGTGGAAGCCCATTAATTCCTTCATGATCACGATGGCCATCATGAATCGTAGTTTATAAAGAAAATACAGAAATCAATGTCAATTGCAGTAAACAACACACAATAAAAAATACATAAAATTTCATATGCAGTGATTCATACATACCTTGATGATTTATATTATATTGCAACTTCCATAGGTGAGGTTTCATTCTCTACGGTTTTAATGCAGACTCTTGTTTCCCATTGAACAAATGTTTTTAGGTAGTTCGATACCTGTGATTCTTCGAGAGGAAGTTCCTATACTCATCAAACACCTCCTTTCCTAAGATTTTTGAACGATGAGATTTGATCTTAGGACCACAAACTAGACATGCAAATTTTCCCTTTGTCTGAAGACCTACATAAAGAGACTGATTATCTATGTCAATTATAATTATATATAAAATGAATGGATTATTTAAAAAAACATGCGTGCATAGTATATTAACTAGTTCATCAAATTAAATGCAATTAAAGTGGAACTTATCATTACAAACCGCAAAAATGGGTTAACCCTAGGGCATCATGTATTGTCCATACAAGCATTGCATGGAATTGAAATTTCCTTTGTTGTATTGGTCTAGATACGTCATACATAGTGATTCCATTCCATAACTTTTGTAGCTCGTCAATAAGAGGTTCGATATATACATTCATATATTTAACTTGGTACTTACCTAATTGATTTGAACATATAAAATATATAATTATGAGTACCATTTAGATATATAAACCATGCACAAGAGAAAAATAAAAAATATATATATGACATTATGCAACAAAATACGACAAATGAGATGCCACTACATTAAAAAAAAACTGTAGACACAATATACCTAGAATAATCATCGACAACATTATGTGCTCCCTATTTATTGACAACGATGGAGGAATGTTATTGTTGATAACAAAAATAGGCCACACCGAGTAAACGGGTCTCATCTCTACAAATGGATTAACACCATCTGCTGCCAAAGAAATCCTAATATTACGAGGTTCTTCTTTAAAGTGAGGCCATTTTTCTTCCATGTCTCTAAATGTAGACCCATCTGCAGGCATTCGAATAATGTCATCTTGACTTATGTTTCGTGCATGGTAATCCATAAATTGCGCTATGTTTTTTCACTTGAACAGTCGTTGCAAACGTGGAATAATGGGAATATAACGAAGAACCTTGCGAGGCACCTTTTTTGTTACTTGATCTGTTCGATATATACTGATATGACATTTTGGACATTCTGTTGCAAATTCATGCTGATTATAATATATAACATGGTCCTTGGGGCATGCATGAATTGCTTCATTCTGCATTCCAAATTCTTTCATGATGGCAGATAAATCTCAATATGTACAAGGTAAAATATTTGACGGTGGTAACAAAAATTCAGCTATCAAGCTACAAAAAATTAAAATAAAAATCTAGTTAATATAATATATAAATAATATTAATGAAACACATTTCATCTGTATTAATTTGACTTGTGAATTAACAATAAAATTATTAGAGGAACATTGATAACATTTAGCATGCTCATATATATTATGTGATGGAATATATTACATACCTTAACATCTGTGTGACTGATATGTTTGAAAGACCACTTATAACCTTCAAGTTCGAAGAGAGAATATTTGTGTTGGATCCCTCATAAAGGGGTTTGTATGCCTTCTCAAGAAGAGGTAAATCATGAATATCATCAAAATCCTAATTTTCATGATCATAATCATCATCATCATCATCCATTCTAACATTAAATGAATCATGGATCAATGTATTTGTACCATCATCTTCAACTATGTTATCAGTGTGATCATCTTCTTCAATATAATCATTAACTTGCTCTCCATTATTCATAGCTCCATGTTCCTTCGGTACTTGTTCTGAAAGCACTTCCCCCGGACGATATGTCGTAGGATTTATTTCCTTTATAATTACATGAAACCATCAATAGATATAAGTTAATATAACAAATATTAAAATAATACATACATTTACAAAAGCAATCAATATAAAAACATATATAATGCAAAACTTACAAATGGACGATATTCATGTCCCCCCTCAGCATGTCCATGCTCCCTTCAATCTTTTCTGGATGTTGTGATCTTTATTCTTCTCCTCTTAAAGCCCCTGCATTGACTACATGGACAATAACATTTCCCATCACCCTTTCTTTTTAGTCCATCCCACAATCTAGCAAGAAATTGTCGATTTTGTTCGTTTGGATCAGGAATATTGCTATTTGACATTTTCTCATAAAGAGCTTGAATGAAGATTATCGATCTTAGAAAATCAAGCTCCATACTTCACTATTTTTAATCACAAAAACAATAGAAATAATTATGTATTCTTTTACGGAAAACACTCCGTCGAAGAATAAAATAATTTCCGCAAATCGTCGCTTGTATAGAAAACATGTCAGAATGTTTCCATAATTTATAGATTTTAAAATTTAAATGTTCGTCAGATATCCAACGAGTTGAGCATAGTTACCATTATAAAATCTGTGTTGGATATCCGACGATATTTTTTGAATATCCGACTGTAGTCGTCGAATATCCAATTGCTGTCGGATATCCGACAGGTCCTTCTATCAATTAAAAAAAAAAATCAAAATTCGTAATTTTGAAGGTGAAATCCGACGACACAGTCTTTTTCGTCAGATGTCGTCGCATTTTGGGTTCAAATTTTGTTGTGGAATCAGGAAGATAATCAGGCTCCACAACCAACACTACCTGTGTCTTGTTCAACCATGCCCAACCTTTCCAACCTACACTTGGACTAATTTTATTATGTGTGTGATATTACTTATCCAAGTCAACAGTTGAATAAGAGACTGAACCATAAAACAAGATATCAAGTGGGTTCCCAAACCAAGCACATGAAAATTATTTATTAAGTTAACAAGTTACAACGGTTTGTCTAGGAAATGGTCGGAACCTCATATACAAAGGGAGTTGCAACCTTCATTCTACTACCCAAAATACAACAACCAAAACTCCTTGGGAACTTCATCCCAAAATATATCAGTTTGCTTGTTGTCTCCTCTGGCTCTCTCGAAGCCTGTTGTCATAATCTGTCTTATGCTTGGGTGCTTTACCTCAACACCCCTTCCTACCAGTAGAGTTCTGTAACCCTTTTCCTTAGCTCTTTGGTTGGAAGACTTCTTGGTCTCTTCCTTTCTTGGATTCATTTTCCTCAAGTGCGTCTAACTAATATACATGATGCATCTTCCTCATAAGTGGGCACCCAAGCTAAGGGACGCGTCATTTGGGAAACCCCAAGAAAATTGGGAACCCTCTCGATAGTCGACCTGGAGACCCATCGATAACCCTTTTGACTTGATTTCTAGCATTTGGGGGCATCTCTCGACTCCCCTCTTGGGTACCTATGTTGGGTGATCCACTCTACCAATTGTTTTGTCGATTCTTTGACATGCGCCAAATCCCCTTTGTCCATGAACCCAAGTGTCATGCCGATGGAATCCAGATGTGCCCAACATGGTGAACATCTATTTTTACCCTCATCGGGGTGTCTTACCACCACGCCTTAGTAAAATAGACCTGATGGCATCTTTCCCCTTTGCTTCTTGACAATTCCTTCTTTTTCGAAGCCTTTTTCTAATTTTCAAGCCAACACTCCCCTTGCAGAAGCGTTTGCTGACTCGCTAAAGCCTCTAGGTCACATGCCTAGTTGTCAAAATACCAGTGCCCATACTCGATACATCACTATTCATGGTTTCCTTGCATGCTCTCGGAAGTTCCCAAATGTGTTCGTGTCGCACATTTTGGTTGCTCATGCACCTGAGTTTTCAATGGATGAGTTGGTGAGGGGTTGTTTCCAGCTGCAAGGAAACGATGTTACGCCTTTATCTCTCAAGACAAGGAATTTTGTAATGGACTAAAATGTACCTATTCCTGGGTTTTTTAGGATTCTCCTTAGCATTTTTTAATACAAAAACATTTAATCGTTTGTTTTAAAAAAATATAGTTCAAAATCATTTACAAATTGTAAAATATATTTATTTTAATATCCAACTTAAAGAACATGATCCCCTTTAACCCATTAATATAGATAATTAAAAAATAATCTATACATAACTACATGTTATGGTAACTACATATTACGGTAACTGAAAAATAATGACGGCGTGTCCCATCCCTAAAAATGGTAAAAAATAGTTTTTAATGATGAAAATGTATTATTGATGAATATGTTTAACAATGCTATAATTTTGCTCGTTATCTAGTCATTTGCTTTGTAACATTATTTTCTTTGTTTTCCCTCAAAAACAAGTTAGCAATTTTTCTGTGGTGTGCACTATAGTAGGATGGAAATCTCTTACTGAGGCTTCGATGGCGAGGGCCATAGCCACGGTTCCCCTCTAACTCTTTATCACAAAGCTAGGGTGGTCTAAACCGCTAGAATCCTCTCAGCAGTTAGCAAACAATCTTATGTATGAAGAAGTGGAGTTTGTTGACTATTCTGAGCCCTTCAAAGGACAGGATATCTGGGTAGTTTCATTAGGGTGCCAGCTAGAAAGCGAGGTTACTATTTCTGCATAGGTTTTCAAAGATTAGGATTAGGGTTCATCTTGGGTTTTGGTGAATGGAAAAATGGAAGGTTATGTTCCTACTTTTCCAGAAATGGGTATCGGGGATCCAAATACTATTCAAGTATGTGGATTTTCATCTAATATAGATTTTTCGGGCCTCCTCCTTTCCAGGTGGAAACCTCTGTGACATCCCTTTGGTATTTCCAACCTTTCTCTTGGGGGTAGGAGATATTTCTTTCTTCCATTACGGAATCAGTTTGTAGTGAATAGTTAGCACCTTTCTTTGGGGATGAGATTTTATCAGGGCTATAGTTACGCAATACTGCGGTGTGTGTGCAAAGGGATTTTAGTTCGAGTCTCCCATACTTTGGGTATTTCATCGAGGATGTGCATATAATGGTCCCAGCCAGTGGCTAGGCATGGACGAGTGACAAAAGGCCCAAAACGTCAATGGATCAAACGGTTGCAGAAGCTCGAAATCCCCTCTCTCTAATAACAACTCTCTTCATCTGGAGGACCATAACCCTAGGGAATCGTTTGAATCTCAAACTCAAGATATGAGGCAAGTCATTGGGAGCAGGGGACAAAGGAAGAATACAAAGTGTGCCACCTCAAAAGATGAGGAGGTGGAGCTGGTTTTCATGAGAGACATCAAGATGAGCAGTTTGATGGACTATGCAGACAAGTCTGTGGTTGGAAGGGCCAATGGCCAAAGGTTTGGGATCGACTTTTACAAAATTGAGCAAAGGAATCCTGGGGGAGGATGATTAAGTACCTCCCTATTGTCAAAAATATGGCTTGGGGATGGTTTTCATTCCAATTGAACTCTCCAGAGTATGTGCAGTGGATCTTGCAGAGGAACTGGAGCATCAATTACATTCTGCTTGCTTTGAAGAGGTGGATGCCTCTTTCCGATCCGAAGTGTGAGAAGCTGGATATTTTGCTAGCATGGGTTAGGATTCCAGATCTCCCCTTGGAATTTTGGTCAAAAAAATCGATTAATCATATCGGCAATGCTCTTGGGGTGTTTCTAGAGGTTGATATGTCATTTGAATCATCTGGAGAGATGATAGTGGCTTGCATTCTGGTTTGCTTGGACACTTAGGGAGAGTCTGTTAAAGGAATTGAAGTTTATGGTGGGTCAAAATTTGTATGTACAATGCCTAGACTATGAGGGGATTCCATTTCGATGTCGTATATGTCATGAATTCGAGCACGCTGTGGAGGAATGCAGTCTTCCATTTAAGGCTTTCTCGGTTTCATCTCCCCACAAGAAGCATAATTATTTGGAGGGAAAAGGGAACACGGCTCTGGCTTAGACGGAGGAAACATTCTCAAAATTTCATCAAGGTTCAATGGAGGAGGCTCCCAAGATAGCCATCAATTCTTCTATGGGTCAAAAGTAGGCAACTTCTCCAGATATTCATATGAATGTGATGGATTTGGTACCTAAAAGAAGTATTCTGACACAAGCAATGGATAATGCGGCCATCTCTGAAAAGGGTATGTCCCCAGAAGTTTCACTTATTGATTCTTTTCAAAAAAAATATCTTTTTGAATCTAGCAGAACTGTTGTGACATCTCTCTCCCCATATTCTCTCCCCTTCATCTATTCCCTCCCTCGATTGTCTCTCTTTTTTCCAATACCAATGGGAAACATATATTATTCCCCCTCCCATAATTTCCTCTCTCTCGGACTCTTCTAATTATTCTAAAGGATAGGGAATACTTTACATCCTGAGGAACCAAAAAATCACCTCGACAAACCAGCTTCATGTGCCATTGGGAGGTTTGGGTCAAAATTAGGATGCAACCAGTCTAGGGAAGGACAAGATGGAAATCATAAAACAAGGCTAGGGTGGATATGAAAGATGGAAATCAAAACTCCATTGCTAGAGTGCTTAGAGCACTGAAATCCCTTTCAGGGGCTTCTAAATGAAAGTATTTTCTTTTAACTATAGGGGTCTAGCAAGCCCCTCCAAAAAATCATCACTAAAGAGGTTGGTGGAGCTTACTAGCCCTAACATAATTATGCTCCGGGAAACCTTGGGGGATGGTGATTCTGTGAAACGCTCCCTTGAGGCCCTTTTCAAAGAGTGGTCCTTTGTTGCATATACGTAAGAGGGAATTCTATAGGGTTGGTCATAGGATGGAATGTGCAGTATAGCCTATGGGATTGGGATAGAAGTGTTTTATGTTAGCATGGACCTATGTTTGTTAAAACTATATGGGCCTTATGCAGAAAGGGAGGCATTTTGGAATGATTTGATGAACAAATCCTTTATGGACTCAAATAGCCTCATCACTAGGGGGTATTTAAATTTCTTTCTTGGAGAGGCAGATATTTTGGAACAAGGGATCTCTTAGACCCCCTAGCGGAATTTTTATTCATAATTTCAAAAGAAAAGGCCTATTAGATATTAATCCTGTGAAGTTAAAACCAACTTGGAGCAAAAAAAGGACAGGAGTTAACCGAATTGCAAAAAGATTGGATAGGTTCCTAATAGTTGAAAGGTTGATGGATAGAATGATGTTGTTAAGGCAATGGATAGGACCTGGAGGAGAGTCTGATCATTTTCCTATCCTATTGGAGTTAAAAGGTAGAGGACAGAAACTAGGGAGTTCATTTAAATTTAATGTGGAATGGATCAAAGAGGAATCCTTATAGGATCTTGTGAATAATTTGTGGATTCCCTATTATCCGGAAAGCCCTTTGCATGTTGCCTCTCAATTTGCAGCAAACCTAAAAAGCATCAAGAAAGAGACGGTGGCATGGGCTCTGCGGAAAAAATAAAATGATGTCAGAGAATTAAAGGAGATTGAAAATGCTATAAAGGATATTATGATTCAAATGATGGGGGAATCCACTCAGATGAGTCAAAAGAGCATCTTGTTCAGTTGGAAAGAAAACGTAGGCTATTGCTAGATGAAAAAGAAGTGGAATGGAGACTAAAGAGTAGATATCTTTGCATTAAAGGGGGATTTGAGAACACAAAGTTTTTCCAAGATTACACTCGAGGAAGGAAGATTACCAACACTATTTGGAGTCTGCAGAATTAGGAAGGGGTATCGGTCTCTTCATTTGAGGGTTTGGCATGGGTGGCTAAAAACCATTTTGGGAACCTCTTCAAAGCTCGGGAATAAACTTCTATTATAGAAATTGTTAGAATATCCCAACACTTTCCTAGTTTCATCAACGAGGAGAACAATCAAGATCTTATGGAAGAATTCTCTGAAGAGGAACTAAAGGAAGTCCTTCACAGTTTCCAAAAGGATAAAATCCCAGGACCATATGGTTTTCCAATTGAATTCTATCCTGGATTTTTGGACACATTGGGGCAGGACTTGTCAATGTTAAATGTACAACATAAGGATACATTATCCAAACCAATCTTGTGCATCCAATATTGATCCTCTCATATAGAGGTGAGCACTTTGATTTCCTTATGTGTAAAGGTTATTCCTCCCGTATAGAGGTAATTGATCAAAGTAATGATGTTGTAAAGTATTGTTGGACAAGGCTTTGGAATTGTGTGTCAAGTCATGATTCTCATGTGAACCTTTTGTATAAAGGTATCCATGGGATGAACCTCTTGTATAGAGGTGGACCTTCCGTATAAAGGTCATGATTTACTTGTTAAAATAATTTAATGGTGTGTGATGTATTATTAACCATGATCACCAGTTGCTATTAAGTCTCCTTCAGAGATTGATCACCTCTAAAGTGAATTACTTTAGCATATGATCATTTGGTCTGGAATAATATAATATGATCACAGCATCCGATAATTCTTCTTAGTATAATTTAATGTGATAGATAATTAAAGTTAGCACATATTGACCATGCAGTAAAAGATAAAGAAATAAAAGATAAAGCATAGAGATCAAGAGAATTCAAAATTGCCCATGCAGACACTTCATCTAATTAAAGAGAACTTGAATTGTTAAAGGATCAGTTATAAATATTCAGTTAAGTAACAATGTGTGCCTCAATCAATGCTTCAGTTAAAGCATCGGTTAAATATATGCAATCAGTTAACTAAAGGAGAACTTAGTGATCACTTCATTAAAATCAATCAACATGATTTTCAATTAAGAAAAGTTAACTTGAGTGTTAAAAAGGAATTAGTTAACTAAAGTGTTTTGCATGTCAACACTTTAGTTAAACTAAAAGTTAAAAGACGACACTTAAGCTAAAACACTAAAGTTGCTCCTATTGCATGATGACACTTAAGTTAGCTTGTTAACTAAGTGATCCTACATCAGTTATGAGGTGAGTTCACTCCAAAGTCAGTTAAGCATGATTTCAAGTTAAGGAAGAAAGGCATGGCACATTGATGGTGCATGATTGAAGAAACTAGATGTAATAAACCTCAAATTTCGTAAAAATAAAAATAAAAAAATCTTTTACTATTCATCACATTAACTAGAAGTTTTTAATGTAACCGAGAAGTCTGATGTAGATAGTCTGCGGTTGTTTATGATGATGTTTGTATCCTTGTATCCTTAACCTTTACTAGCTTCTGAAGTTGCATCTAAAAGAAACACTCTGAATGGGGTAATTGCAAAGAGAAAGGTCTATTGTTGTAATTATATTAGAGTCCTAGTTGAAAGCATGTCTTTGAACAATCTTCGTGCCTAAGGGAAAATCTATGGACACCCCCCTTGGCTTACTTAGCTTTAATGCTAACACACAACAAATGTTCTTTGTGGAACAGGGTTATAGGTGGATACATCATATCGATATTGTTAAAGCAAGAGTTTGGAATAGAAGGGTTGAAAATCCTATATGATAACTTGAGAAATAAAAAAAAAACAAATCACCTTTCCCTAGTGAACTCTTAACCCTAAGACTATGTTATCCTTCATACCTTATTACTATGATGAACAAGTATTAAAGTAATTGAAAGAAACCTATGAATTAAAAGTTGAAAGGGTACTTTGCTTGGGTGGAGAACAGGCTGGCACCATCAATGCAGCCTTCATCCTGTCCAAAAGACCAACGAGAGTTTTTCGAAAACATTGACCGAGGAAAGGGGAGAAGGAAGAGGGCTCTCAGCCACCATGGCCAAGAAGCTCTTCTTTTTTGCAACACTGAGGCCACGATGCTGGCGCAAGAGTACCCGACCGACTGTTGCAGCAATTAAGACCAAAACCATGAAGGTAACATAAGAATTCCTTAAACCCTGTACAAAATGGTGAAATATTAAACTATTTACTGTTGTTTTTATTTTTTTTAAACGTCAACTCTGTTCTTGTAGGTGGAGGGGAAAGATCACACTTTAAAGGAAGGGCTTCAACGTTATGGTGTCGAGTTAGTCCACCGGTAATCCATGGCTGGTCCCTAATCCTTATGGCAAGAGGGTTTGTTCAAAAACGACAAATCCAGGTTCTTGGGGTTTCAAAAAAAATGCAGCAGAGTCGTAATTACATAAAATGGGTTGAACCTTCCATAAAAATATTTTTGATTTTCGAGCATTTGTAAAAGTTTATCATGATTTTCATTTTTGGAACCGCGAAGCACACTCAAGCTTCTGCGTTGATGGCTAATAAGCCCAACCTGGGGTTTCACCCGGTTTATACACACTGTAACATTTAAAAGAACAAACAATGTTTACGTGGGTTGAGAAAAGATATTTTGATAAAAAAAAATGATTTTCTTTTCTTACAGTTATCTAATCGTTCAAATTATGTTTTCGCCGTCTCTGTGGTTAATTGAAAGTATTTATATATTTTTTTTTGAGTTAAGGGCGGTCGTAGCCATAGCCCTAAATTGATTTCGCTCAGGTCTATAACGATAGGAAACAAGGGTTTGATAAATACTAACCAAAAAAATTCCCAAACGCATTTAGCAGTTGTAAAAACCTTCTGGGTTATTCTACTTTGTTTAAATAATGATACGATTAGGGTGAGTGTGCTGTAGCTAACTACACCCCAAAAAACTTGATTCTAGAGGTTTCCATACCAAGATTAGTCAAACAGAAATAATAAAAAAATGAGCAGCATTATTTATAAAGAAAAATATATTCTTATTAACCCTGGAGGGCGTAAGCGAAAAATAATAAAAAGAAAACTTTATGGGTTTGTCTTTCATAAATTTGGTTTGTCTTTTCTTGATATTTAGAAAAATAATAAAATCTACTCTAGTTTGTAAGCATTCTTTAGATTAATTGAATGTTAGCTCTGTAATTGTAATTGATACTAAAAAAATGTGAAAGAAGGATGCCCACGAGTGGCAAAGTTACTCTCTCCAAATTTGTAGATGAATTTTAATTCATTTGATGAAAAGAGGATAACGCCGTGAAAGTGAAACTTGGGGTAAAAAAAACAAAATCAATCTGGAATAAAAAGGAAAATACTACCAGAATGTAATAAAGGGTAAAAACCCTGAATCTAAATCAAGGTATTATAGATTTTTAAATAAATTTCAGGTTCTAGAAATAAGATGAATTCCTTTTTTGCAGGTCGCCCGGTTCTAATATTAAGACAGTAGGACGGAAATTAAGATCTATAAAATATTTTATCACTAAGTTGTTTGCAAGACTGTATTATTTATTATGTAAGTAATAGAATTCCTATTGCAAGATTCTGTATTTGAATTATTAGTTCTTCAACTAAATATATAGAGTCTTTATTATCTATACCTAAATATATATATCTGACTGCTGAGAAATTACATGAAAAAGAAAGGAAACTAGAAACATAAAGCTAACTTGATGGATTAGATAAAATCCTTAAACCCTAATCAAATAACAATCTTTAACTAACAAAACATTACAGAATAATGGTACAATTTGTATATAACAATTTAAATTCAAATAATATTACTGACAATAATAACATGAGAACCTGAAACCAATGTGGGGAAACAAGGATGGCTCTGTCGTTCCTCCCAACCAAACTCCTAGAGAAATCAAGCTCCAGAACCCCCAAGCTCGTCCGCTAAACTACCTGAGCAAATTCCACAATGCGCCATCTCTTGCATTGAAATTCTCAATCCATGCCCAATGCTAGCCTCCTACTACTCATGGACTTTACTATTTGTAGTATTTTCCTAGGTCTTGGCCATTAATGAGCCTCCTGCTCTTTAGCACTCAATTGGGAGTGGAGCCTGATTATTAGGGATGATGCCTCCTACATATTTAACAGTACTTGACACTTGTCGTTTTACTCAAGTAGTTCAGCAGACACTCTTCAACAGCTAGAACCATCCTTGTCTCCTATTTTATTATATTAAATAATAATAAAAATAATATTCTCAATACAAATGTTTTATTTTGACTTCTCAGTCAAAAATAACAAAATAATAATAATTGTTTTTTTTAATATTCTTTCTCCTGCAAAAATAATAAAATATTTATTATTTTGGGGGTGTTACACTAGAAGTGCACTGCAACTATCCAAGAAGATAACTCCATATGGTTTGCATGGGAGGCTTATCCTTCATGCATTGATTCGTTATTCCTTGCATGGCAATGATGTTTTCCATATATTGATGTGCTGGGCACATTGGAAAACACATATGATTGATCTCTCTTCTCTATTGCTTATGTATCTTCACCAAGAGTGTTTGGTGATCTCTTATCTTCCGAAAGAAAACTGCTATGTTGTAAGAAAGACATTCTCTGCTATCCATTATATTATACTGAGAAGAATTGTTGGTTTTTGTTCTCATTATTTTGAGGATTTTCCCTGGGGTATATAGTTGTGTTATGATTGTATGAATTTCATGTGATTGAATTGTCTCATTGTTTCAAGTTTTTGCATCTAAAAGAATTGAATATCAAATCTCAACCGAATATTAATAGTTAAGAGTGTTAGAAGACTCAAGGATATTTGGAAGAATGTATGCCCCTTTCAATGCTACATTCATTACTCTAATTTCCAATCAGATACTCCTAAAAATTATGATGATTGCAGGCCAATCTCCTTATGAAACGGTATTTACAAAATCATTGCAAAAATCATAGCTACAAGATTAAAGGAGATCCTTTCAAATACCATGTTTGGTGAATAGTTTGGCTTTTTAAAGTGCAGATAGATTCACAAGGAACTAGGTGTCACTCCGAAAGGCATTCGCAGCATTAAAACAAGAAATATTAAAGGGGTTTTGATCAAGATTGACTTGTCTAAATACTACGATTGGGTTAATTGGATCTACATTCGACTCCTTCTAACTCATTTAGGGTTTTATCTAGAGTTCATCAATTGGATTATGAGTTGCGTCCAATCGGTCTCCTTTGTGGTGTTGATCAATGGGGCAGCTTCCCACTTCTTTCAAGTGGAAAGGTTCCTTCATCAAGGTTGTACCTTGTCCCCTCTCCTTTTTCTTTTGCTTTCTTAAGGCCTCAGTAGAGCCCAGGGGTAAGCATAGACAAATGGCATTTTTCATGGAATCCATATCTCTCGGTTATTCTATATCTCTCACTTTCTCTTTGTCGACGACATCTTAATTTTCTGTGATGATTCTAAAAGGGACATGGACAAGTTGGTTGACATTCTAGAACTCTTTAGCAAAGTTGTAGGCATGGTGATAAATGAAAGGAAATCAAAATTTTCATGTTTTAATTTATGTGAGGAGCATGAAAGATATATTCAATCAAAGTTGCATTTTCAAAGGTCAGTCTTCGACAAAGTTCACAAGTACCAGGGTTTCCACTTAAATCCAAATAATTATAAAAAAGTGGATTGGATGTGGTTATTAGCAAAGATTGACAAAAGGTTACAATCTTGAAGCCATAAGTGGCTATCAAGAGAAGGAAGATTAGTATTGATAAAATCAGTTATGGAGGCCATCCCAGTATACTGGATGTCATTTCCTGGATTCCAAAAGGAATATTGGAAAAAGTACGTAAGACGTGTATCTCATTTCTGTGGATGGGGCAGAAGGATCAAGGTAACTTTGCTTGGGTTAATTGGGAAATAATTGCTACGCCAAAAGCAGCAAGTGGATGGGGCCTGAAGAACATTTTTCTCTTTTCAAAATATTTGGCGGCAAAAGGAGCTTGGAGGTTGATCTCAACTCATAGTCTATGGACTAATGTTGTCATTCAAAAATATATTGCGTTAGAGAGTCTGGAAGAGTGGATCAAAAAACCCAACAAAATACAACCAAACATCTCAATCATTTAGAAAAAAAATTTGCAATCCTATGATCTAACTGGGGAGGGACTTGCATGGAAAGTAGGAAATGGACAAAGGATAAGATTGGGTCCAGACCCATGGTTGGGAAATGGTAGAGCTCATATTATTCCTCAAACTGTGAAAGCATCTCTTTAAGATCAAGGTTATTATTATATTTCATAGGTGGTTGATTCCCTATCCACGACTTTGTGGAATCAAGGATGGAATTCAACAACTCGACTCAATTTGGAAGGATAAGATGCAAGGGTATGGTCTAATTACAATATTTCCTTGAATCGAGGGCACAGTAGAATTTCAGATCGGGAGGATGAATTAATTTGGGCTCTGGATGCTACAGGCTCTTATACTCCCAAAAAAGGTTGTGTTCATATTATTAAAGACATCCTTAAATAGGGAGCCTAGGTGGTGTTGGAAAAGCCTTTGGAAATTTACATGCTCCTCCAATGCAAAGTTGTTTATGTGGTGCATTTTGGAAAATAAAGCCCCAACCTAGGATAATCTTCAAAAGTGATAGTTTGTTGGTCCAAGGTGGTGCCCTTTGTGTAAGGATAGCTCAGAAAATGTTCATCATGTGTTCGTTTCTAGTTCGTTTACAAAGGTCGTTTGGGTAGAAAGCTCTAGGATTTTATCACAGGACTTAAGATGGCAAGGAGACAGTTTGGTCGTAGCTCTACAGAAGTGGATTCACAAGTCGGACTATTTCCTATTCAAGGCAATTCCACTTATCTTTTTTGTGGGCTTGTGGCTGGCTCAGAACAATTCATTTTTTCTTGATAAGATGAAAACTCCCGAATTGGTAGCCTCTCAAGATTTGGGTATTATGTCTTTCTTCCATCAAGAAAAATAAACTAGTGCCATCACGGTCATTTCTGAGGAGTACATTAATAAACTAATCCCCTGGGGATACTTCGATGGAGCGTCCCAAGGAGAGCCTTCAATCTATGGTGGAAGCTCTGTGCTCCATCTCTCCGATTCACATTTTTTTAAGATCAAATTTGGTTTGGGTGAAGACTCAAACAATTATGTGGAACTTTTATCCTTAAAACTACTCCTTTTGTTTGCTTTGGAAAAAGGTTGCAGAAACATCCAATTTTTTGGGGATTCAATGCTTGCTATCAATTGCGTGAAGGAGGTCTAGCAGTGTCACAATGTGTAGTTGGATACTTTGTTAGAAGAAATAATGTTAATCAAACGAAGCTTTGACTCTTTCACTTGCCAACATGTTTACAGGGAGAGCAACAAGACTATTGATGCCCTTTCTAAAGAAGGTCTACAAATGGATGTAGGGAAATGGCTCATTTATGAACAACAAAGTGAATATTTTCACATGCCCTTCATTGAAGGGGTGGGTCTATAGCAGGGGCAACAAATCTGAGCAAAATAGTTCTTTGTTTTTTATTGTTTTATTATGATGTTTCCAGAATAAAAGATCTATGACCTTATCAGCATATAAGTTCAAGAAGAACTTTTTAGATCTATGTATAAACTTCCTTTTGGAACAGATGACTATATTCATTTCTATTTTTGTCAAAAATATATGCACAACATATATTTACAATATATAATTTTGTTTTTATATAATAAAATTACGATTTTTATAAAATATATTATTGCATAACATATATCAATAGAAAATGTTACAAACGAGAACATTATCAATAAATATGTCATATTTAAAAAAAATGTTTAATCAATAAATATCCCATACTTCAAAAAATTAAAAAAATTAAATGATAATGGAGAATATCCTATATCTTATCAAATTAAAAAGTTAAATGATAATAGAGATGGCAATGGATGAGAACATTATCAATAAGTTTACCATGCTTTTAAAAATAATTACTCAATAAGTAACAAATTAAAAAAAAAATAACAATCTTTGTCATAAGAAAATAATTATTTATTAATAAAAACCTTTATCTTTATCCTAAGATATTTTCACATGAATCCCTTTTTAAAAACTAAAATACCGTGGTCCCCTTAATGATAGTAGGATTGAATGTCGATATGGGGCCATTAGATTTAATAATAAAAATTTATAAAAAGAATGGCCAAAAGATACACGAACCTTACAAACAATGTCCTAACTTTTCAGTGGCAAATTTGTCCTCTTTAATCCATAACTGCAAGGTGCTATGTCCTTGCTTTAAAGGCTGCACTTCATTCCATAAAGGCATATGTAGTACCATGTGACATTATCATGAGTTATAGTTGCACATTGCCTTTGGATCATCGTGACTCTGAGGCACAGCGGCCTATTAGCTTTAAGGTGATGTGGCTAAGTTGGATTTCACTGTGATATTGAAACTTATCATATTGGGGTTCTACTTTGATGTCATGGGCATCTAGTTACAAGGGTCATGGGTAGATACTTGTATACATTTTTGAGTATTTGTATGAGTGGGTATATGTTTTAACTAGTTATGTTTTATGGTACTTGGTATTTAAAATTTAAATTTGTTATGGTAGAGGTAATGGAAATTTTTAAATAGGTAAAGGGAGTGTTAAGATATTTAGGAGTTAGTTAAAATTAATTTGGTCTATTGTGTATTTAGGTTTTAGTATACATTAATATGCATTTATACTTATACAATCCGATAGTCACGATATGTTCTAGACATAAAGTGATATAATGGTTCATCTTCTTCTTGATACTAAAAGTTATATTGATCCATAGCTTAGCACTTGATTTGTCCATAATCTATATTTAAAGAGCAAGGAGGGTCATTTGATGCTGATCAACTGTAAGAAACCCATATATAAAATATTTTCCTTTTGCATTAACATATTACTTCAAGTGATCATGTGGTGTGGGGTTGTGGATTGCTTCCTTATCTAATGGTTTTAGCCACATAACACATTGGCATGTCACTCTTTGATTTGTTTGTGTGAGTGGTTTCTTAAAGTGTCCGACCTATGTGGTCATATCATGTTTTCTTGAACATGGTATCAAAGCTCTTATGAAGACATGCTCTCATTGTTGATCAAGACTTAAACATGTGTCACTGCATGCATCAAATTCTTTTTGGTGTTGCTAGGGAAAACTTCCTATAGTTGGGGTGAGACTACCAACGTACTGGGGTAAAAGATAGACATTCAAAGTTATGCAAACGTAGTATTTGAACAAAATATTGGGGTTTAAGAGGATGTGTACCTTATTCAGAAGGTTGATCCAAGCCTCTCTTTTGAGTCTTCCTCTTGCTCTCCAATGCAACAACCTGCAAAACCATTCAAAATAACCTTCCTCAAACCAATTTGACTACAAATAAAAGATTGACATTTATAAGAGAACAAACATCAAATTGTAATCAGATATGAAACATACATGAACAAATCTATTTGAAAAGGGAAGAATGTCCAATATTTATTAATGAATGAACCAAGTACATCAAATTACCTTCCTTCAAACATGGCACTTCATGAATCCAAGATTCAAGGTCTCCTTCTCCTCTCCTCCAAGGATCCCAACCTATAATAAGATGTGCTAGGGTTTATAACCAACCAGGGAACAAGTGATGGGGATATGAGTCCCAATTCCTCCAACATAAAATTACAATGGGCTTGAGTCATCTTCATGGTCTCCTCTCCCTCTCTTATATAGCAAGTGAAGAAGGTAGACTCGAGGAGGAAGTAGTTACAACCGGAAGAGGAGGTTCCAAAACCACCCAAACCACCAATTTTTCAATATTTTATGTATTTTTTGGTATTTTTGAGGTACTCGCGACTTTACAATGGACAACAAGCAGGTGACTCGTGAGTTTACCATGTGAAACCTACGTTTTTGTGGAAAAATGGTGAAAAATAGCATTTTCTAAAGGTTTTCAGGAGAAGTTTTGGTCTCCAAAATTGTTCCTAAGGTTCCTACCTATCAAATGGGCCATGAATTAGGTAATGTCATTCATCTAATGTCCCAAATATGGCTCTTCCATCCCAAATTTCATTTTGTGTGACTCACGGTAATCTCATGAAATGTCGTCATTCAAATGTCATCATGCAACCAAAAGATGTAAGTGTCATCACGGACGGAGAAGTGCAAAATTTGGCTATAACAGATTCCCCCTAATGTATGAGGTCAGAAGGTAAGACGATGGTCGAAATACATTATAAATAATTAAGGGTTGGGTCATGGATTCGAAGAAACCAGAGAAACCAAGAATCATAGGCTCAAACAAAGTACCTAAAATAAAGGAAAATGTCAAACAATCTCATCCTTGGGATAAATGTCCATGTTCGAATTGTGAAACGTGACCTCTAGGAGGATACAATGATGATCCAATACATAAGTATAACTGATGCATATATCATGGCCACTAGAATACAAGCATGGATCCATGAGAAACATAAGTATGAACATAGCCACAGAAATACAAAGGTGGATCTATCCCAAAACTGAAGATCATATCCATAGTGAACAAACTAGATCTATGTATCATCAAGATCCAAAAACATTTGGATCAATCTTGTGCAGCTTTGGCAATAAAAAAATGATGATTATGTTATTATAGGCCCAAGGTCTTCAATCCAAATTGTTTCAAGGTACGAATCCTAACCATGCAAATAAATGAGTTGACGTCGAGCATGGAGAACACCATTTGATTACCGGCCATTAACAAACGCAAGGAAACCCACCAATGATGAAAATGGGAACCAAGGTACCTAGTACATTCTTACAGGTGTGAATAAGAGGTCTTGAAGTCGAACACTTGAAGAATCCATCGAGTAAGAGACATTGATGTATTCCCATAACTCAATGTCCGGGGAAATTGCCACTGATGACTGTAATCCCCAAGGTACTACCGAAAACTCTAAACTTCATTCCTAGAACAAGATGAGTTGAAGTCGATGGGAAGAAGTCTGTTGGAAGGGAGGCCTTAAGGCATCCTCCATCATCCAACATGAGAAACAATCAATGGTTGATCTGATTTGGAGTAGGACTAAGTACATGATGAAACATACTGACATCGGGGAATGGCTGACACACGAGGTCAAGGAAACTGTAGAATGGTCGAAATAGGTTTTATTCTTGAATAGTGAGTATGACACAGTAGTGACTTAGGAAGCTTTGAATACAAAGGGACCATAATATAAATCTGCAATGTAGGAGACTGTTGGGTTGGGCCCAAGTGGGTTGGAAAAATATATAAGTATGGAAAAGCGTGCATAGCGCGCTGCAGCAGGAAGAAAAGGCAATTTTGATAATTGCGCATTGCGCGCTACGGCAGGAAGAGAAAGCAGTTTTGGTGAAAGCGCATTGCGCGCGGCGGCGGGAGATGAACAATTTTGAGGTTTTGCGTGTGTCGCACAATGGCAATGACTAAGGCACGGTCACACAGTAGCACGATGCGCATGGTAGCGCATAAGCTATTTTTGGGCAGAACATGGGTAAAGGTCAGACGAGGATATCACCTAGTTTGGGTAAGGAACAGGTGGATGACAGATGAAAGAGACCTATTCGAACGTGTGGCGGCAAGCAGTTGAGAAGCTAGGCCATGACGTTGATGGCGACAGGCCATAATGCAGTTGTAACCGTTTTAAGGACTATGGTTGTTAGAATAGCGTGTGAGCCATGAGTGGCCCAGGCTGTGCAGGCTGTCAACAGCGACAGCTAGGGTGGCAGTTAGCCACGACAGTTTTGGAAACCTTAGGGTTTTGGCCTAATGATTGTAAAGACATGACCTATGGGCATGATCTATAAATGAGGCACAATATTGTAAGGGAAGGGTTCCTCTTCATTTTGTTAAGTATTGATTATTGTAAAATCTTAAGCTTAGAAAATCCATTGTAAAGGCTCTGCAGCTGAGTGCGCAAAGACCTATCTGAGAGAGAGAAGAGAGTCTGCAGCTGAGTGCGCAGACTAAGAACGGTTGTACCCTTCCCATTAAGAGCAATATTAACAACCGTTATTGTGGACGTAGCCTCCATCTGGGGGTGAACCACGTTAAATTATGTGTTGTGTGACCAATGTGTGTTTATGATTGTTTAATTGCTTGGTATGAATGTTTAATGCTGGAAACTTCTGTTATGTGATTGCTTTTATATGTATTCGCCGCAGTGAATGGGAATAATATGTTAAGTAATGCATGCGCAGAGAAATGTTAAGTATTCAACATGTATGAATCTGTCGATTGGAATGTATGAATCTATCTATTTGTCAAGTAGTGAAAACTGAGTTTAAGCGCAGCATTGGCACGCGCAGTAATGTATGTTATTAAACCATCCACAATTTACTGATAAAAACTTGAACGAAATAAAGGGATAAAGAATGCTAAGTAGAGTGGTTAGAATTGGACACCGTGGCAAGGACGCGCAGTCTCATTGATGCACCGAGTCATTGAAGGTTGCTGGGAGCTAAGCTCTTAATAGCTTACTGTCGTAACGCAAAGGTATCCTATATTGCACAGTCATTGGAGGTGCGAGCGCAGTTGCACGCTGAAGTATCTGACGCAGAATAGAAGGTTCGCATAGTTATCTATCCGTGCAACCCACAAGGCACTGCGCTGCTTATTATCTTTCCCCCATCGCATCACCCGGTTGTGGATTCCGCAACCACCCCCTTAGCTTCGCCTGGGGTGAGACCTCAGGCTACGCGCAGCCTGTTGCCGAAAGGGCTGGTGAATTGGGGTTTTGTTGGTTCCTTGAACCACAAAGTACTTGAGTCTACACTGGAAACCTCAAGAAGGTGATCTACAGCCAACAAATGATTATGTTGCTCGGCTAAGACCAGTGATGCGATAGAGTGTTGGAAAGTAATGTGTGAAGAAGAATACCAGTTCCCGGAAGGATCAAACAATTGGCATCTTGAAAAGAAAGAGATCTGGGATTGGTGTGACAAGATTGAAAGAGATTTTGCGAAGAAAGAGAACAGACATCCGCGTCTCACTGACGTACAGTGGTTGAACAGATATTTTTGGAGAGAGATTCACGAGATTTTCTGGGCTTCATTTGGAAACGAGTTGCACGAGTGGATCTCGCGACTCGCAGAAAAGAAAAACTATTTTCAAGGAGGAGTACCTACCGAGAGGACTCCAGAGCTCACAGCGCAGCTCAAAGCAATAGACATCCCACTATAGCGAGCAGTCGACTTTTGGGTCGAGCATACTTGAAGGATTTGTCACAGAATTTGCTGTAAACACACTAAAGTCCTACAGTCAAGCCGAAGCATACTTTTTCAAAGGATTCAGAGGTAAGTTCTTAAACAATCTCAGTCTATACATTAAAATGCTTTTAGCTGAGAAAGGAGTTTTAAGGATGCAGTAAAATTTTTACATCTATCATGGTCAATAGCATTTATAGTGATTCTGACGAAGAGACACATAATCTAAGAAGTGGAAAGAGATATAAGTTTAATAAAGAAAAGAATCCCGGAGGACCTGGACTCCGCGTAGATATCGAACTCCCATGTGATCTTAACAATCAGACCGTGCCGCTATTAGCCACTATTCATCCTATCGCACCTCAGAATCTGCCAATTTCAGAAACCGCGCCACCCTTAGACCAGAACCCACCCGCTATGAGTGTCGTGCAGCCCAGTCCGCAGAATCCCAGTATTCTGAATATTACCTTTGTTTTCTCCATGCAGATAGTCAGCACTACTCAGAGCAATGCACAACCAGGAAGGAGAATGACAGGTAACGATATAAAACTGTCGATATTCAAAGGAACAGGTCTAGAAGACCCTGAGCAGCACTGGTTTCTATGTTAAGCTGTATGGAGTTTAAAGCAAATCCAGGATGATGCTGTGAAGAGAGCACAAATCATCACTACTTTCAGAGACCGCGCATTGCATTGGTTTATGAAATATTCTCAGGCACAGCCGAGAACTCTAACATAAATCAGGATGCACTGGTCGCAGAGTGTAAGAAGCCAAAGTCATAATCACAGTGCATAACGGAATTAAAGGAAATCAAACAAAATCCTACTGTAACAAATAATTAATAATACATTAATATTAATAATAAGTAGGAGTAATAGTTAAATGAGAGGATGCGTCCCCTCAAATAGACAATGCCCAAGCTACTATATAAGCGGGCCAACAATTGTATATTTATCATCTTATCTTATTAATTTATATATCATTTTATATCTACGGATTTGTGGGTTATTTCAGAAATTATGGGTTCAACCCTAACTAATTGAGAATATCCAACTATGGATGTTACATTGATATGACTTGTAGCCACCAATCTAGGACCTTGTCCAAAAAAACCAGGCCCTTGACCCAAAGAAGTAAAAAAACAAAAGGCAAAAGTAAAAGAAAATAAAAAGAAGAAAAGAAAGACAAGTTAAAAAAAAAAAAGTAAAATAAGAAAAAAGAAAAGAGAATATAGAAATAAAGAAAAAAGAAGTGAGAAGAAGAAGAAAAAAAAAAAAAGTAAAAGTAAAGTTTTGCAAAAAAATAGGACCTTATCTTAAGAAAAAGAAAAGAAAAAAGTAAAGTAAAAAAAAAGAAGTGAAACCGCACGTGGTTTCTTCATAAGTGGTTTTGGTTTTAATCTCCAACAACAAACAAAAAGTGAGATTTGAACCTAGGTGAGGAAGATAACAATCATTCCTCCCAACCACTCAATCCACACCATTTTTATTATCCTTCAACTCCAAAAACAATTATTATAATAATTAATAATTATTATTATCATTAATAATAATTATGTCATAATAATTATTATATTATATTTATTAATAATATTATAATTATTAACTTTTAATAATAATTATTATTATTTGGAAAAAAAATGGAATCTTATAGTGAAAATCAAGAAAGATTCCCTAAGACCTACTCAAAAGTAGCCAATAACATACTAAAACTTGAGGGAACTATTCAAGGAAAAGATATTAGTATTGCTATTTGTCCTACCATATTGGAAAATCGCATTAGCAACAGTTTGGAAAATCAATTATTAATCCCAGAATCAAGTATAATCGAAAAGACAGATAACTACGATGAGAAGCAATATGAAATTATGAACTTACAACTAACAATTAAGGATTACAAGTTCACATCCCAATTCAATGTTTCGACTATATATTTAAACGAAGTCGACATCATTCTAGGTTCACCCTGGATGGAAACATTGGGATCATTTATCTTAAATATGAAGAAAAAGTTTTTAACGTTTTCATACAAGAAAAAACAAATCACACTGCAGGATGTTTCAATGAAATCAAATTCAAAGGATGTGTCATCTGAAGATTTCAAAGACATTTCGAAGATGATTTCACAAGAAGATCAAAAATCAAGACAAAAGATGCAGAAAGAATTAGACAAAGTCATAAGGGACAAAGAAGAAGAGATATCTCGTTTAAGAGATCATAATCAGAAGTTGCTCTTTCAAGTCAAGAAGGCGAAAGATAGGGCATAGGACCATCAAAATATAGAGGAGGAAAATCATGATCTCCAGAAGAAACTATTAGAGCTTAAAGACGATGCAAAATCTCAAGAAGAAACAATCAGGAATCTTAAGAAAGATAAAGATTTACTCGAAAACAAGTTAGCAAACATTCAGAAGAGGACATCAAAACCTTTGGACTCAAAAAAAAACAAGTTGAGGAAAAAGAAGCAAATACAAATTTAGTCATCAATATAGATAAAAAATAAGTCAATCCAATAGAAGAACAAACAAAAAAAACTCCTTATCGACACCCTAATTATAAAGGTCATTTTGACCAACAAAAGGGTCAAAATGAACACACATGGAGGAGAGATGATGTCAGACAAGCAAGAACATCAAATCAAAATACAAAACAATAAACAAGAAGACCCATCCCACAAAGCGATCAAATAGCTTCGATGAAATTAGATTTGGGATGGAACACATTAGAGACGATGCAGCAATTCTTTTAGGGAATTCATAACTCGTATCGCCTTGTTTCATCAAATGTCACAAAGACTAAACACAAAAGATCAAGAGATGACAGTTAAAAAAAAACAGACATAAACCTTGTCTTCAATAAAGCTTTGAGGACAAAGCTTCCCTTAAGGGGAAGGCAATGTAACAATTAATTAATAATACATTAATATTAATCATAAGTAGGAGTAATAGTTAAATGAGAGGATGCGTCCCCTCAAATAGGCAATGCCCAAGCTACTATATAAGCGGGCCAACAATTGTATATTTATCATCTTATCTTATCAATTTATATATCATTTTATATCTACGGATTTGTGGGTTATTTCAGAAATTATGGGTTCAACCCTAACTAATTGAGAATATCCAACTATGGATATTACACCTACCGAATCGGTCTGGGAATTTGACCAAAAATTTAAAACATTGTTAGACCAAGTTAGTTTCGTGATAGCTCCACAATAGCACAAGGAATGGTTCATCGATGCATTGTTGCCTCACATCAGACAACCATTGATGCAGCAGAATATTGCGTCGCAGGAAGAGGCCTCAGAGATCACAATGTAGTTAGAGGCTTCACCAATTGGTGAGAGTAGTGCTGGGATGTCACAGATTCAGAACCAGCTGACTACGCTGACGTTAGCATTACAGGGTATGAAAAACGGGAAAGAGCAGAGATATGAACACAGACGTGAAGTTTGGTGCACCGGATGCAAAGGAGAAGGCCATACTAGAGAACATTTCCCTCTATCTCAGGATTATCTTGACAGTGGCGCACCAAACCCAATCAATATGAACCACAATCAGGCGCCGTGGTGTGAAATCTGCAAAACCAGAGGACACAGGCCGGAAGACTGTTACCTAATACAGAAATATGTCAGAACACCTAAGAGCTTGTATTGTAATTTCTGTAAATCAATGGAACATGACGAATCCAACTGTCGCGCATATGAGCTCACGAATGAAAGAAAGCGTGACATAGAAGAAATGTGAGGTGTTGGGATGTATCGCGTTCAAGAGGAAACTCAACCAAAACAAGAAAACACCCAATATGATCAAGGGGGATATAGAGGCTGTGGTGGTGGATACCGCGGGAGAGGAATAAATGTCGGCCCAGCGCAAGGAAGAGGCGGCTAGGTAATCTGTTACAACTGTGGCCAGCCAGGTCACGTTTCTAGAGATTGTACCAACCCATGCACTACGTGCAATTACTGTAAATCATTTGAGCATGTTATTGAAGACTGCCCTGTGCTTGAGGTAGAAATGTAGAAGAGAAGAAGGACAGAACCACCAAATCCAAATATTCAGTTGATTGCAGCAGAGAGCAAAACTGCGGATCCAAGTGTAAACGTGGTAACACGCAGTGGCGCTGATATAGGAAGGGACGGAGGCGCGGAAGCTTTGACCTCCGAAATGCGTGACCCTGGACAGAATCCTGGAGAGCCGGTATGGATTAGGAAAGCTCCCGGGAAAGCACCGGGTCTAGATTTACAGAAAAATAAGGGAGCATTTGAGGAAGCACGAGACATGTTCAGGGCACTGCCACCTAGCTCCCCCAGAACAAAGTTGTGCAGTGAAGTACCACAAAGAGAGAATATGCCAATGACGCAAGATCAGAAAAATGCCGCAACAGACACAGGGACCTCTGTTGCGTAATTCTTACCCACTTGCATGAAATTACTAAAGAGCACAGATGCTTTTACGGAATTTGAAAAGCTATTAAGGCAGTATGAGCCAAACAGTGACAAGGGGGCTGCCAATGGTGTAGTCCACAATATTAGGAGTCCTAAGAGAACAGGAAGGTAAATGAGACTCACTGCACAAATTGGGGACTATGAGATGGATGAGATCATTCTCGATCTTGGATCCAAGGTAAATGTCTTGACCAAGCAGACATGGCATCAGATGGGTAAACCCAAATTACAATGGTCACCTCTACAGTTGAGGATGGCTAACCAAGGGACAGTTATACCTTTGGGAAGATTACCCAACACCATTGTTGACATTGATGGAGTGCGTAGCTATGCCGATTTTGAAGTAATTGAAATAGTGGATGACAACCATCCTTATCCGACACTGTTGGGTATCGATTGGGCAATGACAAACTCTGCCATTATTGATTTAAAAACCATGAAAATGATATTTGAAGGCAATGATATCAGGGTCATCACGCCATTAGACCCTTCGCAGGGCGAGAGGTATGTTGAACCGATTTAAGAGGAATCTAGAGCTCAAGACTTGGATCGTATCTACAAGATGACAACCAATACTGCTGACTATATTAATCCAACTGCATATGGCACACTCAGTTGGCACTATGATAGCTCTTGCATTTCATATTTCGATGCAGGACTAGAAAACTGGCAAAGCAAGTTACATGAAGTATCTGCCAGGAAATGCGCACAGATCACGAAGTCACTCCGCTGGATTGGGAAAGAGGTAACTCCAATCCATACCTTTGATGGTTTATCTAATGTGTATTGTTTTATCAAAGAATATACTGCCGCAATTCCGGATGAACACCGTGTCTCAGCTCTAGACATGGCATTGCGCGACATACCTGCCAGATGGTGGGTTGCGCATAAGAAGATACTGACAACATGGGATCAGTGTATAATTAAGATGCAAATCAGGTTTTCTAGTAAGGTTACCCTGTCCTTTGAAAAATATAATGGACAGATAGATCCACGAGAGCATATTCGAATCTGTTCCAAAGCATGGCCAGAAAGACCACAGGCAGCATGGGTACATATGTTTGTGCACACATTAGAAGAATCGATTCCGAAGAAATGGTACCTAGACCTGGAGTTGCGTAGAGGCAAAGTGGACTGGTCGGGCATCACTGCGACCTTCCAACAGGATTTCAGCTTCGAAGACGAGCATCCAAGTATCAATGATGCGCTGCAAGTCATTAAGAAAAAAATATTCGGTCCAGATTGTACACAAGGAAACATGACACTAGAAGAATTCTTTGGCAAAGACAGCATACCTGCGCGCCTACAACTGAAATGGGAAGAGCAACTAGAACATGCTCTTGATTTTTATCATATTGATGGAGAAACCAAGGATACAGCAGATAGTGATGAGTAGGACCCACGCAACATATGGATACCTGAGTCAGAGGGATCGCGCGAGGTAGAAGGACCTCCACTGGAAATTCCAGACATGAGTGGACCCATGAAAACAAGGAAAGTGAACATTGGCACCAGCGAAGCGCCAAGGTTTGCAGCTATTGGAGATTATTGGGACGAAGATACAGTTCAAGAGGTCGCGGGTATATTACAGGAATATCAAGAACTATTCCCGACCAAGTTCACAGAGATGAAAGGTATCTTGGGAGACTTAGGAGTGATGAAAATTCCTCTTAAGCCTGGCGTGAAACCTGTGAAACAAAGACCATACAGACTGAACCCACTCTATAAAGAACGAGTTAGCGCAGAACTCGATAAGATGCTCGATGCAGGGATCATTGAGCCAGTTGAAGAATCTGAATGGATAAGCCCGATGGTTATCCAAGACAAGAAAACAAAGGGCGAGATCAGAATTTGTGTGGATCTCATAAAACTCAACGATGCTTCAATGCATGACCCATTCTCTACACCTTTTACAGATGAAGTGCTAGATAATGTTGGAGGGAATGAGGCCTATTCTTTTACTGATGTATTCTCTGGTTACCATCAGATTAGGATTGATTGCGCAGATAGGCACAAGACGACTTTTGCTACAAAATGGGGGTCGTTCCAATACACAGTAATTCCCTTTGGTATGAAGAATGCACCCGCCATATTCTATAGAGTGGTCATCGCAGCATTTAAGGATTTTATACATAAGTTTCTAGAGGTTTACTTTAATGATTGGACTATTTTTGGGCTATTGAAGAACCATGCCGCGAACCTCAGGATGATGCTAGAAAAATGCAAACAGCACCAAATTTCATTAAACTTGAAGAAGTGTGTCTTCTGTGTACCCTATGGTGTCTTGTTGGGACACATTATATGCAAATAGGGCTTGATGGTAGACCCTGCTAAGATTGCATTCAGTGTAAACTTGCCTACACCCAATTCAGTTAAGCAATTGCGCACTACACTGGGGCATATCGGTTACTACAGGAAGTTCATAAAAGGGTATGCAAAGATAACCGCAGCTATGGAAAAACTGCTGAAGAAAGATGTACCATTCATTTGGAATGAGGATTGTGAGAAAGGCTTCGAGACATTGAAGGAGAAAATGGTCACTGTGTCGATCCTAGTTTTCCCAGACTGGGAGAAGCATTTTCACGTCCATGTGGACACATCATACATAGAATTGGGTATTGTTCTTGTGAAACCAAGAGAGGGAGGCATTGATCATCCCATTTCCTTTTCCAGTAGAAAGTTATCATCCACTGAGAAGAACTATACTACTACTAAAAGAGAAGGACTCGCAATGGTATATGCACTGCAGAAGTTCAGTCACTACTTGCTTGGTGCGCACTTCTCCACGTTCACTGACCATTCTGCCTTGAAATACCTGGTTAATAAGCCGGGGGGCGCATATGCGGATGGTTACTACTCTTTCAGGAATATGATTTTGAGATTGTTGTTAAGCCAGGCAGATTGAATTTGGGACCTGATCATCTGTCAAGAATCGAGTCAGGAGAAGAGCCTATGAATTTGGAGGACAATCTTCATGATGCGCAGTTGTTCACCATACAAGTTGCAGATGAGTACTACCAGGACATCATTGATTTTTTTACCATTGGATTCGCACCCGCAGAGTTCACTACACAGCAGAAGAAACAGCTGGTAGTGCGCGCAACAGACTTTACTATAATTGCAGGTCAGCTATACAAACTAGGACTGGATGAAGTATTATGTAGATGTGTGCTAGAGCATGAGAAACTATTTATACTAGCTGATGCGCACTCAGGAGTCGCAGGAGGCCATTATGCAGGAAGAGCTACTACGCAGAAGATATTACGCGCAGGGCAATGGTGGCCTACAATTCATAAAGATTCGAAGGAACACTGCCAGAATTGCGATGTCTATCAGAGGACAGGGAAGCCATCACGCAGAGATGAAATGCCATTAAATCCACAACTGACATTGCCGGCCTTTGAGAAGTGGGCCATTGATTTTGTGTGTCTTATTAACCCACCAGGAAAAAGAACTGGTGCGAGGTATATCATTACTGCTACTGATTACCTCACCAGATGGGCTGAAGCAAAGCCAGTCAAAGACTGTAGCGCAACTACAGCCACAAAGTTTTTTTGTTGCTACAACATTCCCCCCTAGATTTTTTTGAAAATATTGTGGCCCCCTCCTTTGTTTTTGAGAAGACGTTTGCCTAAGGATATTTGGACATTAAAGTATTTCCATACTTAGTCTCCCTAAAGAAAAGTCTTTTGCTTTGATTTTTTCATTTTTTCGCCTAAATAAAACTCAAGACTCTGAGCTGCAACGGCAGAAGCTCTGAGCTAACCTTACCACAACGACGGAAGAGTTGGTCTAAACTTTCCGAAACCGCAGAATAAAAAGACTAAGTCAAGCCGCGGCGGGAAAACTTATCTTAAAGCCTCCGAAAAGGTGAAACCTTTAATCAAGTGGACCCGCGGCGGAATGAATTCACCAAGTTTCTCCGCAATAGCGGGAGAATTCGCCCAACTCTTCCGCAAGCGATCGGATTTTTATGAATAAGTCACTGTGGCGGAAAGACTCGTCTATCTTTCTCGTAGTAGCAAAGGTCTTCAAGAAACTCTTCCGCACCAACGGGTAGAGTGGCACTTTTTCGGGAGAACACGGATAAATTTTCCGTAAAGGCGGGTAAACTCACTTAAGATTGGCCGTTGCATAGCTGCACACTTCCCCTTTGCAGAAAAGTTCGGACAATTCTCCCGCAACGGCGGGAAAACTCAGCCTTTCTTTCCGCAGGAGACGGAGACCTTAACCGAGTCTTTCCGATTTTTGGCGGTCGCATTTATTAAGAAAAAGGTTGATTTGACCCATCCGTACGTTGCTTTAGCCCCGTTTTAATGGCCTACAACCACCCTATTAATAACTCGCACGTATCAGTTTTACATATATAGGGTATGAACCTCGTTGGGTTTTCATTGTTTCCATTGGTCAAAGCGCTCACTCTGTTTCCATCCAAGGTTGAAAACACCTGCTACAATAGGCTCACCGGTTCCGTCGTGGTACCAATGCCTACCTACCATCGTCTTTCAACAGGTAAGTACCCTGTCAAGCCTCATGGACTAGATTGTGTAGATAAGGTGAATGTTGTGTGCATGGTTATGTTTATGTTTTCCTATTCACATCAAGTTGTGTAGTTTAACCACGGCCGGAGCAACCCATGCCCTTCTTCCATTTAAATGCACCAAAGTCCGGTTATCATATGAAAGTGAATATCCCCGGGACCCTAAACACCCATTAAGCCGTCAGTTTTTGTAATCTCCGGACTAGCCCCGATCACCCTTACGTGAAATGCATCGGTCTTCTTACCCAATTGTGAAAGTTTACATTGTTTTGTGCTTTGGGATGTAGTACTCGAAATCACTTTATGCTTACGGTTTGTCATCATGAATTTCGTATCCCTTATTCTTCATAAGTGTAAAATAGCACCCTACTGAAGCAGCTTTAGTTTTGCACAGCATGTGATGTAAATGTTTAAACTGAAGAGTCTCTTAAATTGCATTTAGGCCTCAATCGTATGAATAAAATGATAAATTTGAATTATTGACGTTGCGCTGTATGCCTACAGGATTTTTTCAAAAATGGCCAAAGGTGGCAAGAGAAATTCAAAGGCAACTGACGAAAGCACAAGAGTAGAAACTACATTCCAGGATACCAAGTGAACCACAGGCGTGCCTCCAGAAGTAAACTGGGGAGACGTATACCGTATGATAAGAGATCAGGACTGTCCTGCAGCTCTTCTTGAGGAAGAATATTTATATCAGAACATCAGAAACTCTTGTATATCCAAGGCGGCCACAAGTCCAGAGCTCTTCCCATGCGCGGAAGTAATTGGATGGATTTTGCAGCATGTGAACACCGAGACAAGAGTTATAGCAGATAGAAAAGGAAAATATTTTGGCTCATTTCACCCATCCTATATTTCAACGGCTTACAAGTTTCCCAAAGCCCAGCAGCGGCTTGATGATGCATGGTTGGAAAAGATCCAGATGGATAATCTAGAGATGGCTAGGACGATGTTAATTTCGGGCAAACAAATCAGAAAAAAGGATAGTGAGGAGTACAAGGTTCAGAATCTAAGGCCCCCTTTTAGACTGATCGCTCTCATGTTGAGCAGAATCTTCGGAAGACCCGATGGGATGATGTTCATGCTGAAATAGGTTCCCATCATCCACTACGTAGCTTTCAAAGGGACAATTTTCAACTGGACTGATATTCTCTCAGACAGCCTGTCATCAGCTATAATGGCTACACAAGAAGGGTTAGTAGAGAGGAAGGTAGAATTTTATATGGCATCTTACTTGATAGATTGTATTTTCGCGAAATGCCCCTTTCCCAAGTTGGGATGCATATGGAACTCAGTGAATAGCTCAGTGTTCATCGCCTACAAAATATTTTGGGCTCAGAATTACAAAATGCATTACAAACTCATGTGTGAGTGAGGAGTTTATCATGCCCCTATATGAATTAATGTTTAATGAAGAACCCAACTGCCTATCTGAGAACGCCATGGAAGTTTTGGAGAAATATGGTGATTTCTATTTTTCTCCAGAAGGTACCTACATAAGAATGTACGGAGGCTCTAAATCCCCGTGTATCCTACCTAGGTATGCTACGGATTATATAGTCCACAAGGAGGTAGTAAGACAGGTATTCATTGATGGAATTGGTAGTACCGTGTATAAGGCCAAGAAGGCTTCCTTCCCGCCTTTACCATTTTATGTTGGGGCCTACAAATTTTCAAAAATTACAACGCAGAAGATTTTTTTGCAGAGTTGAAAAGATTTCATTTTGGGGAACTGCACAACATTGCAAAGAAATCTCCACTCCCTTTGAATATTCTAACTATTATGATCAAGATGAGGAAGTATATAGAGGGGTTAGCAATATGATTGAGCTACGGATTTGTCAACTTGTCAAAGGAGGAGCCAGCTCGAGCTCTAATGTTGTGGAGAAAATAGATCAGCAGCGAGAAAAGGGTACTTTGGGCACTGCTGAGGCTCTCTTGAAAGAAGAACAAAGGCTCCAGGAACAAGTCAAGAAAATCCAAGAGGAAGCTAAGAAAAGAATCAATAAGGAAAAAGAGGATAAACTCCGAGAAGAAGAGACTTTAAGATCCCAAGCAGCTGAAGCTGAAGCAAAGAGGATTCAAGAAGAAGAGAGGATAAGATTGGAAAGAAATGAGAAGCAGGAAGAAGATGACACACTAAGAAGGGATCAGGAGGAAGAGGCACAAAGAAAAGAAGAAGAAGAAAAGAAATCCAAAGAGGATGCTAACCCCAAAATCCCAAGCACACAAGACGTGGATATGAATTACCCCATAAGAAACCTTCCACTCGTCCTGTTTACACCATCCAAGAATAGCAAGGTGTCCCAATGGGATAATTTCACTTATAACAAAAAGAGGAAATCCATTGTTAAAGAAATGGTGACTAAGATGAAGAGACCTTTTCAACCAGATATCGTCACCAGGCATGAAACCACAGTCATGCAAGGTACCCAACATGACCCCCAACTCATGGCATCTATTTTTGTGTCCACTGTTCTAGAAACCGCCGACAATGTCAACATACTAAGGGATAAATTGAGTCTAGAGAAAGAGAGATCCGGTCAGTTGCAGGAGGCATTAGTCAAAGAGCAAAATTATACAAATTTGATGATCGAAAAGATTGATGCTCTCACATCTCAAAAGGAAGAATTAAATGAAACACTTCAACAGCTGGAAGCTGATAGGAGAGATTTGGAAATGCAAGTAAGGGTTTTAGAGGTAGAAAAGGGAGAACTTGAAGATAAAAAACCTGAAGCTTGAATCAAAGAAGTTTGACAATGTTCAGCGGATCGACGACCTGAAGGAACACATGGAAAAGTTGCAAGAAGGCAACGAATTGTTAGAACGGAAATTGGAACTAGCAAACAACAAAATGGGAGACATTATCCCCTTCCACAAGCAAGCCTGTGGGATAATAAGAAGGACCTACGGATTCCAAGAACTTCTATCAGAGGAAATCTACAAATTAAAGGCAATAATGGCCGAGGTAAAGGAAATCAATGTCGAAGCCACCAGGTTCAGGAGGAAGCATGCACGCATCAGTGGAGAGATTAAGAAACACATTGAGTGGAGAGAAGGGAAATCAGAGTTCCTGGTAAGTCTTCCCCTTAAGTCTGTTGTTGAATATAGAGCAGATGTGCACACCTTGGATTATTCTAAGGATTGCAGAGTAAAACTAGCCACCGTAACCCTAGCTACTTATAAATGGTGTAAGAGTTTGTATTCTAAGATACGGACAACACAAGAAATTTGTCAGATGGTCGTGCCCCAAAGGATAGAAGAATTCCCAGATAGAGCACAACATCTATCCGACCTGAATGAGTGGCTCAAGGCAGAAAGTGAATATGCGCAGAAGCTAAACATCTTGACCAAAGAAGACCTGCACCAATTTATCAGCCAAGATGCCGTTCATAAACACTTGTTAGAAGAAAGTCTCTGATCTACTGTGGCAGAAATGATTATCCTAGCTGAGGAGCTTGCCAAGCAAGAAGTGTCTCTCATATTTATGATTCCCTTGGTTGGAGTAAATATTGTAAAGGAAGCAAATCAGTGGGGAAATTACATAGCGGAGGTAGACAAGGCACGGGCAGCCAACCAAGCTTTGACCTCGGAAAGTGTTCCAGTTGCTGCAGTAGCGTTAATTTTAGAAGAAGTGCCCAAGTCGACAAAAGAGCCAGCCCAAGGATAGCTCGTATTTGCTAACGTCTGACTGATGAGAGTCAGTGTGCCTCTTTGGTTTCTATTTTATGTGTATACCTTTGAATTATTAAAAAAGATATTTGGGTTTTAACTACAGTTTTTTTTTTTGTAAAGTTAATTGGGATATTTCTCCTGTTTTGTAATATCAACACTACAAGACAAATTAAGAGAATGTAAACGGTTAGGGTATAGGTGGAATCTCATGGAGCATATTGGAAAGCTATATATAGCCAGTTTAGAGACATGAAAAGGACTTTTGGAAGTTTAAAGAATTTCTTCTTATGTATATGAACTACTTCAGCTACATGAATTGAGAAAGAATTTGGACCTGTGGAAGCTGGTGCATTGTTTTGCTTTGAGTTTGTGATAAATATTTGCCGAACTATTTCGACAGTTTCTATATACATTCAGTGAGATCTTTCCTGGATTATGTGAATTAATTCTCTGCTGTGAATGATTCTACTTCTTAGCAAAATTTCTGTACATTATGAGTGATGGAATGTTTTAATATAATCAGAGCTATTTTTGATATCATCTATATTTCGCTGAAAATGCTTTTCTGGGATTTAATGGCTATATGTTTTAACCAGTAAAGGTTACTTTAAGTTTATTACTCATGATTTTAAGTGTTGCTCCTTGCAAGGATAGTTTAATTTAGTTTTATTTAGCTTAGAACAGATTTGTTTAACGGGTGCATTTAGGCTAGGGCACAGGCATATCATATTAAATACAAAATATATAAACGGTGGATTAGGCCGCAACCTGTAAAATAAACAAATCTTTAAAACCTCACACGGTAGCCGAAACCGTTAACCGGACGGATTCCCCACACCAAACGGTGAGCGATCTAATTGGGATTGCTTACTAGGGAGAATCCCTAACTGATTGATGCTGCGATTTTCGAGGCATCAACAAGTTTATATATGAGAATATTCTTACAAGGTTCGGATGCCCGAATATATTGATGAGTGATCAAGGCACTCATTTTCTGAATAAGACCATTCTAGCTTTAACCGAATAGTTCCACGTTCATCATCAACGCAGCACGCCTTATCATGCACAGGAAAATGGAACTATTGAAGCATTTAACAAAGTGTTGGAGAATGCGCTAACAAAGATATGTAACATCAATTGGAACGATTGGGACCTACGCATCCCATCTGTACTATGGGCATACAAGACTACCTGCAAGAAACTAACTAGCCATACACCTTTCAGGTTGGCATATGGACAAGAAGCCATAATGTCGATGGAGTACATTGTTCCCGGCTTGAGAATAGCAGCGTTTACAGGCATGGCCGATCGCGCAGCACTCGAAGAAAGACTCCTACACTTGGTTGGGATAGAGGAATATTGCTTCATCGCAGACTTCCACCAACAAGTCCAGAAAGAGCTCGAAAAAGCTTGGCATGATCGCCACATCAAGAACAAGAACTTTCAGGTAGGTGATCTAGTCCTCCTATATGATAGCAAATTCATGAAATTTCTTGGAAAATTTAAGATGCATTGGCTTGGCCCATATACTGTAATGCATGTTACTAACGGTGGCGCAGTCCAGCTAGCTGCATTAGCCGGAGATACTTTACCAAGTTTGATACATGGTAGCAGACTAAATCTTTACCACGATAGTCCGGCTGCGAAGAATCCTATATGATCAGGGGAAGTGTACCGCGCAACACTGCTGAAGTTGCACGCAAAAAAAAAAAAGAGAAGAAGAAGAAGAAAAGTGGCAAGAGAAGAGTGGACGCGCGGTGCAAGTCCAGAAGCTCGTCGCGCAGAGCAAGTCCAGAAGCTCATCGCGCAGAAAAGGTGGACTGACAATTGCGCAGAAGGTAACACCCAGTGCGCGTCCTGTACCGAACATCCTATTAGATTGCCAGCGCATTATAACAGAAACTGTCACCAGGACATCTGTTGGCCAGTTAGTGGGTCATTAACCAAATTGGCGGCAATAGGGAAACTCACAATTTAAAGGCGGATGGGACATTTGGAACCCATTAAAGACTGAAGTGACCAGTTCATACCGAAATTTGGATGGCAGGCTAAGCCATTAACGCGGATTCAATGGATTTTACAAGCTGGCTTGATAGGCAACCGTTTGGCATTTAAGGAAACAGCGTTCGCATCACGAGAAGGATCGGCTGACAGGCCCAAGATATACGCACGAATTGGAAATCAAGATGGCTTTAAGGGCCTCGAACACTATGGAATGCCACGTAGCAGCACAGAAGCGACTATAAATAGACCTCGCTTGGCCACTTAACCATTTTTATGAAGTGTTTGAACTAGTCAAGAGCCAAGCAACCAGAGCATTGTATGAGCGACTCGGTTGAGTTAGCAGATCTTTCTTGGTTATTTGTGCAAGCAGGGATTCCAGCAGCAATGACGACGACAAAACTAGGTCCATCCATAAGTTCAGGACGACAGGCTGCAGGAAGCAGCAAGGGAAAATAGATAGCAACTCCAGAGAAGGGGGGCTCCAAAGTGCCATTACAGCAGATAGCTTCGGCTCAAGTTCTGCCATTTTATCCAGTGCCTGACTACATTCCCCCAAGGAAGCTCGATGCCCTACCAGTAAACATAGAAAAGAACTTCAAATATGAAATCCCGCTACCCGATATCTCTACGAGGGTTAATATTGAGGAGAATCCGATGGGTGGTGTACCAGGCTGCAAGCTTGATGACCAAGACTTACTGGAGAGTACGCTGGTAACACCCAAAAATTACCCACATTTTAGACCAGACGCCTATATCAATTGGGTCAAGGACGCACAGACCGGCACCAGCAGGATGGAAATTCAAGAATGGCTAAGGGCCATCCAGCCATCAGGCTTATTAAATTTTCTGCAAATGTCGCAATTTACTAAGAGTGCTAAGTTTTCCGTCGTAGTGCGCACACTGCTCACTTGCGTGCATGAACGATTCCTGTGGTTGGACATGCGCATCGATATCAATATCGACCTAGTCCATCAAATCACTGTACTAAACAAGCGAGGAGAGGACCCTTCTAACCTCATCATCAAGAGGGCGCACAATAAATCCCTTGGCGTCGAAATAGAAAAAGAGTTTGGCGTAGCGCGTAAGGGATGGGGGTTCCCAACGGTCGAAATCAATGACCGCGCTACACAGTTTACGACCCAGTTGCTTGCAGGCAAGCTGTTGCGCAAGTGCAGACCACCTGAGGTACCTGCGGTCGCAATGAAGTCAGCCAGTAATGTATTGCGCGAAAAAGCTTACAATTGGTGCCAGTTCCTATTGAACGAGTTTCTGGCAGATGTTCAGGATACCCAAGATGATGGAACACCGTTCCATTTTAGCTTGCTGCTAGTGTTTATAGCCCTTGTAGGCTGGAAAGAGCCATAGAATTACCAATGAGCTGCCACTTTAGCTGGATAAGGCCAAGGAATGCGCTTTGTCAATCTATGGGCGAGCCCAAAGGCGTCTAGGTATCGGTAAACAGCTGAAGTATTTTATGTTTACTATCACCAGTTGCACGAAGCAATTATGGCAACACCACACGTTTCCAAACCACTAGCTTATGAATACACCTGCATCATCAGGTTTCAAGTGAAAAGGCACCAAACATTCATTCAGCCAAGACGTGACATAACAGAGCATGATTTATGGTATCCAGGCTTTTACCAACTGGATAAGCAGGCAATCGAGGGAATGATGGAAAGATGGGAGCCTGAATGGAGAGTCCCCGCTTCATGTGATGATGCATCAGACTATGAGCAGAACGTAGAACCCCTTCGGGAGAAGATCGATGTCAAAGACACCGATGAAGAAGATACCCAAACAGATCAGGAAGACAAAGAAGAAACAACAACAAAGAAGGGAAAGAAGGGTAGACTACCAGCTGGAATGCCCATTGTGGAAGAAAAGGATGACGCGTAGAGTCAACATTCCACTTCATCGACACCAAAGAGAAAGGCCACTGAAGGCCCCTCGCAAGCACAAGGCCGATGCACAAAAAGAAAGGCTGAAAAACCCGAGCTCGGGCCGCAACTACATCCCAATGATTGCGAGACCATTACAACCAAAGTGCAGGAAGCATGGGAAGATACTCGCGCTGAGAAAGAATCCAAGCAAGAACAACTGCAGTTGACCATAATCCAAGCTGTGGAGGAGGTCAAGACATTAGTAGCCCATATGGGATTGGGGAAATCAGGTTTCGGTATTAATGAGAAATCAGCAGAGCCAAGCGCGCAAAGAAGGCCACCTATTACTAGAAGCAAGTATCTGCGCGTCTTGAACCTTGAACCTAGCTACCTGATTTACCCAAATGAAACGGTTAAGGAGGCACTAAAGACTGGGTGCCTCGACCAGAACATTGGGGCCTTGCCCCTGGAGGACCTGAACAAGTTGCACATCAGAGTTGCAGAAGAAATTCACGAGAGAGGCCTTGCCTCATATGATAAGTGCGCACAGCTAACTGAAGACATCAATCAGTTAAGGCGGGAATCAAATAACACCAAGCAAGAATTGACCGCAGCCAAGGAAAAGGGCCAGAAGTTGAAGGAAACCATTTCAGCTGTGTGCGCACACATAGAAGAATGCGAAGAAGAAGATGACATGGAGGACACAATAAAGAAATTGGGGCCAAGGTAGAGTCCTTTACTGCTGAGAAAATGGAAATGGAAACCACGTATAAAGGCAAAATCGCAGAGCTGGAGGCTCGGCACCCTGTCATTCCGCCAGATCAGTGCCCAGCTCCAACTAAGGACGTCAGAGTAACCATGGATGGCATTTCGTCGGAAGTGATGAAATGCCAATACTTACTTGAGCACATAACTACAGCAGTAACCGGGTTGAATGAGGATCCTACGCTACAACAGGTAAGGGCAGAAGTAGAACAGAAGCAGCAGCAGGTAGATGCTGCAAGTATGCAGATGAGGAATGCGTCGGCGAGAGAGAAAGTGCAGAGATTTAATGAGGTCAAGGACCTGCAGAAAGAGCTGGAAACACTAAGGGAGAAAGAGGCTGCCGCATCGGACAAGCTGCAACTTATTGAGCAAGAAGGCCTAGAATTAATGCAGCAATTCGATGCGAAGTTCGTAGAACTTCAGATGGCAGAAGGCACTATGCAGGAACAAGTGGCTCGGGAGAAGGTCTCGCAGGCTACTCTGGAGACACTTCAAGGGTTCGAACAGAAAGCCAAGAACATAGTTGTGGAGTTAGAAGAAACTCTACAAAGATTCACAGTAAATCTTGGGACGATGAAAGACGCGGCACCAAGGTCCGCAGGTGGAAGTGGCTCGGGACGAGCCATAGGTGAGTGTTAGGGGCCTATTGGGCTAGTCCCAAGTGGGTTGGAAAAATATATAAGTATGGAAAAGTGCGCGTAGCGCGCTACAGCAGGAAGAAAATGCAATTTTGATAATTGCACATTGTATGCTGCGACAGGAAGAGAAAGCAGTTTTGGTGAAAGTGCATTGTGCGTGGCGGCAAGCGACGAACAATTTTGAGGTTTTGCGCATGTCGCATGATGGAAATGACTAAGGCATGGTTGCGCATTAGGACGATGCGTGTGGTGGCGCATAAGCTATTTTTGGGCAGAACATGGGTAAAGGTCAGATGAGGATATCACCTAGTTTGGGTAAGGAATAGGTGGATGACAGATGAAAGCGATCTGTTCGAACGTGTGGCAGCAAGCAGTTGAGAAGCTAGGCCATGACGACGATGGCGACAGGCAGGCGAAGGAGTGGAAAGAGACAGGCCATGATGCAGTTGTAACCGTTTTGAGGACTGCAGCTATCAGAAGAGCATGTGAGCCATGAGTGGCCCAGGCGGAGCAGGCTGTCGACAGCGAAAGCCAGGGTGGCAATTAGCCATGATAGTTTTGGAAACCTTAGGGTTTCGGCCTAATGATTGTAAAGACATGACCTACGGGCATGATCTATAAATGAGGCACAATATTGTAAGGGAAGGGTTACTCTTCATTTTGTTAAGTATTGATTATTGTAGAATCTTAAGCTTAGAAAAGCCATTGTAAAGGCTCTGCAGCTGAGTGCGCAGAGACCTATCTGAGAGAGAGAAGAGAGTCTGCAGCTGAGTGCGCGGACTAAGAACAGTTGTATCGTTCCCATTAAGAGCAATATTAATAACCATTCTTATGGACATAGCCTCCTTTCGGGGGGTGAACAACATTAAATGTTGTGTTGTGTGACCAATGTGTGTTTATGATTGTTTAATTGCTTGGTATGAATGTTTAGTGCTGGAAACTTCTGCTATGTGATTGCTTTTATATGTACTCTCCGCAGTGAATGGGAATAATATGTTAAGTAATGCATGCGCAGAGGAATGTTAAGTATTCAACATGTATGAATATGTCAATTGGAATGTGTGAATCTATCTATTGGTCAAGTAGTGAACACTGAGTTTAAGCGTAGTGTTGGAGCGCGTAGTAACATATGTTATTAAACCATCCACAATTTACTGATAAGAACTTAAACGAAATAAAGGGATAAAGAATGCTAAGTAGAGTGGTTAGAATTGGACACCGTGGCAAGGATGTGTAGTCTCATTGATGCGCCGAGTCATTGAAGGTTGCTGCGAAGTAAGCTCTTGATAGCTTACTGTCGTAACACAAAGGTATCCTGTATCACACAGTCATTGGAGGTGCGAGTGCAGTTGCGCGCTGAAGTATCCGACGCGGAACAGAAGGTACGCGCAGTTATCTATCCACGCAACCCGCAAGGCGTTGCGCTGCTTATTAGCTTTCTTCCCATCGCATCACCCGATTGTGGAAACTTGATTCTGCAACCACCCCCTCAGCTTCGCCTCAGGTGAGACCTCAGGCTGCGCGCAGCCTGTTGCCGAAAGGGTCGGTGAATTGGGGTTTTGTTGGTTCCTTGAACCGTGAAGTACCTAGGTATACACTGGAAACCTCAAGAAGGTGATCTACAGCCAACAGACATTAACAAATTCACCAAATGATTGGAAGAGCCACCAATCAGAGGAGTAAAAACTCTAAGATCAGGTTTTTTTAAGGCCAAAACTAGAACCCAACTTGTTTGATAGACTCAAAACAAGTGCTTTGTTCAAGGACATAGTTGACTTGCTGTCATTATATTGAAATACATTTGACACTCTTCCCTTCCCTTTTCTCTTTTTAGGTACCTTTTTCATTTTTTAACGAGCTTAAAAAAGAACTAAAGTATGCTCGATAAGGATCCAAATATGTGTAATTTTATGAGTCCATGGAAGGGAAACTCAACACTTTCTTCATTGTTTTACGAGTTTGAAGACAAGATAGAATAATACTCGATAAAGTACTATACTGTGGATTTTAATATCAAGTCCAGATATGCTCATGCTCGTCGCTGTTTTCATATTTAAAGAGTCTGGAAAACTTAAACAAGAACTCTATACACCCTCTCGTGGATTTTACATCGAGCCCGAGTTGGTAGATGCTCATTGGTGTTTTCATATTTTGAGAGTCTAAAAATCCTAAAGAATACTCCAAAGGGTCCTTTTTCATAAAGTTAGTCTCATCGCTCAAAAAAAGTGTAAAACAATGCGAGAGTGAACTCTTCTAGCCAAGTATGACTAGAGTATTCATTTTTCGTACATAGTCTAAATGGTACGGAAAAGGGTTAAACTTATACCATAGAGACGACCTTTCAAGTACTTTAACGAGTATGAAAGAGACAAGTGAGCAAGATAAGGACACTCAGGGTGTGTCTCCTCCGGGTAAAGGGTGTCAAATCACAAAGGAAAAGTGATACATGTCTTAACAGAAATGAGATTAGAGATGGAGGCTTATATAATGAGCTTAAAGCGTGGAAGCCAACATCAGGCTCATAAAAAAAATCAGGATCAAAGTGAATGCATATGCAACTTAAACAAAAAAATGGGAGCCTTATAATGAATGGGTTGTAAATATATGAAGAAGAAAGACATGAGGATTCTTTTCAAAATCATGGTATATCTAAAAATTATCTCAGGCCTATGATAAAAACTCAGCATGAGCACCAAAATGGCATAAGGGTGCTAACTAGGGTGACCATGTTAGGTAGGCTCTGTTGTTGGACTGGTGCAGAATGCATATAGAGATGTCTAGCACACCAATATCCAATAGGTTTGACCCTATGGCGAATTTGGATAGAAAAAAGTTCAAATGCATCATAACAGCAAGGAGGCCTAAAGCTATATGCAAGGTGTCGAATATACCTGGCATGATCGAACAAAGTATCAAAAAGGACCAATAATCAAGCATGAGTCTAGCTAAGAATAATGTCTCCAAGAAACATTAGTACCAAGATCATATCTAAAAAAAGAATAAAGAAAGATCTAATACAAGACACTATGGTAGAAATACATTCAACTTCACTATCATTGACAACAAACATAATGCAAGTAGAGCTAACCAATGAATACTCTATAGTACCAAAGCCTAAGGAGTTACAATCAACAAGATCAACTTCAGGATGAAGATCATAGTTGAAGGACGTGACGGAATCTGCAGGAACAAATTCATCATTATGGGAGTTGAAAATTCTAGAAGCAGAATCAAACTCAGCAGGAACAACGATTTGCGGGTCTATGGGAGAGTCCAAAGACTCAACATTGATAAGATCAAAATCCAAATTCAAACTGGGGATGCACATAATTGCAACTAGATCAACGTCCAAATGAATGGAATACTGAATTATAGACTCTAGGAAAACTTCATCGGGAGGAAGTATATCACCCCAGATAGAACACATATCTAAACATCCAGATGGAGGTATCACCTGGTCAATTGACGAGACCAAATCCCGAGAAGGTAAGCATGAACTCAGAGGCTTCTTCTTGGTAGAAAGTGACCCAAGGGATATAAGGGTTGGTTGAACTAAGTACACCCAAATTCAAAGGCTGAACACTTCTAAGGGTTTGTAAATTTCGAAGACTTAAATTGAGACTCTTTATTTATGAAAGGTGTGACAACTATTGAAATTGTGTGCACATGTCATGCATTAGCTTGCAAATCGGGTGGAGGAAGATTAAAAGTTCCCATTAATGAAGGATACATCCCCACACCAATGTTTTCACAATTTCTCGCGGAATGGGAAACTAAAGGAATATTGGATCCATGATCCCGATTGAACTCATTATTGTTTCATGGTATTTCGTCAATTGTTACAATATTGACAATCTTTCCTTCATGTGGAAACTTGATGACGTGAAAGATTGAAGAGACCACTGCCATCATATCTTGAGTCCAATTTCTCTCTAGTAACAAATTGTAATCGAGTGGGGATCAACCACTTCCACATCCACTTTAACTACTTTTCCCCCCATCTCTATAGGAAAAGCTGGGATAATTCCATGATATTTAAATAGATGTCCTTCGAAATATTTCAACATGGTGACCGGAGGAACTACATTAGTTGATCCTAAATCATTCCAGCATGATAATGATATAATGCATGTGGAGGCACCCTCATCTACAATTGTCCTATGAATCTTAGTGTTTCCATATATGACTTGAATCTGAAAAGTAGCATGGTAGGGTAAACAAGGCTTCCAATTATCAAAATTGAAAGTGACCACTTGATTATCTGCGGGATTGAGGGCCCCTAAAGCTGAAAGTAAGGTCTTCCTTTGAGTTGGACAACTCTGCAAGACCTCAAGTGTAGACATCACACATGGAGCCTGTTAAGTCAGTAAATTTTCCTTCATTTTTGAGTTATTTTCTCCAATTTTGGTTTGTTTTTGAATCCACCTCAGTTAAATTTTTGGTTTTGAGTTTTAGTTTTTGTCTTCTTAAGAATTTATGTATGCTTAAATAAAGTTTGAGCCCAGTCTTCACTTTTCATTTGATTTTGGTCATTTTTATGTTGGAAGTGGGTCAATATGAGTTATATATTCAAAAGAAGAATCAATTTTGACTTTAGAGAGTAGCTAAAGTCGTGGCCTAAACCAAAAGCTGCTAAAATCTCCGATAAATTTGGCAAAAGTTAGAAAATCCGCTAAAAATTTGGTTTAAAGATATTCTTGTAGCGCTACATCAAAGTTTTACACAGAGTGCGCTACAGGAATATCGTGGCATGAGTTTTTCGCAAAATCTTGATCTGATTTCAATCATCATGAAGAGTGTGAGAGTCTAATCGCATTTTGTGAAGTGTCTAACACGTGTATGCAGCATTTTAGCAAGATGTTTGTGGTTTGATAATCACGAAGAGAGGCAAGGCCATCATTACAGGTAATGCGGGTTTCAGTTGCACAGATACCAGCCAGTTCTGGGTTTCGCTGTCAAATCGCCCTTGTCACACGCATAATCACTAAGGATTTAGTGTTTGAGGAGGAGTCTTCATCGTTCAACATTGGATTACGTTGCTGAGGAAGAAGACACCTGTGATTCCGGCGCCAGCTGAAATTAGGGCTTTGAATTCGTTTCACCTGCAGCCAAGAAAATGTTAGGAGGACACCTGTGCTCGAAGAGGAACGTTATTGACACCTCAATTAGAAGACATCACGCCACGATGCAGGAGTAATTGACAGGTATTACGTAAACCCTCATAACTGAAGAATTTGGGGTTTTTGCTGCTGCGTTTCCTTCTGAAAAAAATTGGTCGCTGAGAAAGGTGTAATAGAATGAAAGGATGAAGAATTCATCACTGGAATGGTTAGCTGAAGCATGATAGCAGGAATTAGCATGACTGTTCCTTTATGACCTAATCTGAATAGGGCGTTGAAAAACTCACAGAATTGCCTGTAGAATTCAGTTAGTTTAAACAGAGGGAAGTCTGCTAGTTTGATATGGGTGTTACACAGGGAGAATTGTAGATTTGTCCATGAGTTAAATTGGTTAACCTGCAGTACTATTTGCCCAGAGAGCAGCTTATAAAACACTTCTGAAACCTAAAACCATATTGTTCCAGTTCCTTGACAAGAAAGAGATGGGAAAAAACAGTAAAAGTGGCAAGATTAATAGGGCTGAACCCACAGATTTGACTTGGATCCAAAAGCTTCCAGATTGTGCAGAGCTGTTCCAACAGGCAGGATGGTTGAAATTCTTCAAGAAGATAGATGGATTTAATGCTCAAGTATCATGCAATTTTGCCAAAGGACTGAAGAATGAGATGATCATAATAGGTCCTTTAAAATTCAAATTGACTGTTGATTTAATTTCAGAAGCCACTGAAATTGATAATGAAGGCGAGCTCTGGTTTAAGAAATCTCCTTTTGAATTTGACCCTCAAAGATACTTATTGCCCAATGTTGTTCCTGACTGGAACAAAGGTATCATCATTCATAATTTCAAAAGGGAATGGATTGAACCTTTAAGAATTCTTCAGAGCTATATAACTTGTGAAGGGAGGTACTCATTAGTTTTCAAATACCATCTCAGGTTCTTGCAGCACATGGCAGGAGTGTCAAAAATGAATTTGCCATTCTTTTTCTTCAAAAGCTTGCAGAAGATGTCTAGCAAAATTAAACAGCAGGATGATCATACTTCTCAATCATTGTTTCATCATGGTCTCATCAAGTTGATCATCTCTACAGTGTTGCAGAAGGAAGAAAAAACTTGGGACTTTTTTCTATTTTGGTCAGGGATTCATTCCAAAGGAGAAGAACAGCAACCCAAAAGGTAAACTGATAAGGGAAGAGTAATGGTACAAAAATTGGGTTATTTAGCTAAACCTGCAAATAAACATGGCATTAAAGTTAAAAGGGAAACAAAGCAGGTGGCAGATGAAGCACAGACTGACAGTCAGCCTCAGGAAATTCCACAGCACAGTGAAGTCAAATTTTCATTATTTGATGACAAAAAGGAAAAGGAAATTCCTGAAAATAAATTATCATCTATAACAGTGGTTCATGAAGAGAGTAAAATTGATATCAAGATTATTCCTGTAGCAAAAGAGGAAGTCCAGAATCTGCCCAAAAGCCCTATCACAGTCCTCTCAGATGATGAGGGATATATGTTAGAGGATGAGCAGTTCATTCCAGAGATCAAGGTTAAAGCTGAGACTAAAGAAAATCAAGCTGCAGAGGACAAAACTACAAAGCCTAAGAAAGTCAAAAAGCTGGAGGCGGTAGAGACAGAATTCTGCCCTATTTTTCCTGTTTTGAGTTATTGAAGTCAAATGCAGACCGCGAGCTGATGGAGAGGAATTTTTGAAAACCGAAGGAGGTTTTTGTTCCTAAGATACTCATCTACAAAAACCTCTCTCAGTTTTGCAACAGCTGTCAAGGTTTGAAAGATTCGGTTTAATCTTTGCAGCCTATTTTCCAGGGATTTTAAATATTTAATATTTTCCTGTTTTAGTGTTCATTTTGCGGGGCCGATTCTGATTGATTGGAGATGAATTTTGAAAAACCAAGAGAGGTTTTTGTCCATCACGGACCCATTAACAAAAACCTCTCTCAGTTGTTACACAGGTGTCACCAATTGAGAGATATGGAAGCATCTTTGACACCTATTTTCCAGAAATTCGCCACATTTGCCAGGAATCCGATTTGCTATTTTTAGTCAATTAGTTGAGTTAGTTAGTTAATGTAACTGCTAGGAAGTTTGAATTTCGACCTAATGAGGGGAAAATAGAATGAGTTCTTTGTAATGAAAAACTATTTAGAGGGACAGAAAGACATTGTAAGGGTTCGAATTTTTGGAGAGCTAGAGGAGGTCTGCAGACTGTGCTTTCATCCAGACTTGTTCACTGCTAAGTATTGCAAACTCTCATATTGCATTTTTGATGAAACTATGAATATATGACTCCTTATTCCACCTCTGATATGTGTTGGCTTCATTTTAAACTTATGCAGTTTCTTTATTGACAATTTCATTTCTGGTTTTATGTATGATTTCCAGTAAGTGCTTGGCTTTTATTGAATGAATTTCAGTGCAATCTTTTGGTGAATTTCTGAGATATATGGACATCTTCATGGATTAATGTATGTGATTTAGTTTTTACTTATTGTTGAATGTATTCCCTTTATGCTCTTGAAGTTTTCTTACCAAAACCTACAAAACAAAACCCTAAAAACCTAGTTTGGATTGATTTTATTCTTGAGATTGTGTTGGCTTGTTACCTTAGCCTTAGTAACAATTTCTGACACAAACATATTTGGCGTCGTTGCCGGGGAAGAAGCTGAAGCATATCTTCCCTGGGATACTCATCATTTTTCCTGGTTTAAGAGGTGGACTTGAACCAGCACTTTTTAAAGGCTATTTCCACCAAGTTTGACAGAATGGCTACTAGAGGAGTTGGAAGAATTAGAAAGTTTCAGTTATCCCCAGCTTTATGTAGCCCTGATTAATTTGAACCACTGTCACCCCTTTCTCTTTCTGAGAAGAAGAAACAAAATCTGTCCCGACAAATTGATTGGCGACTCCACTTTTTCAACATGCAGAGATCGATGTCCATGGGAGCTATTTTGGCTCGAAGGTTTGCCCCTTTCAATTTTTCTGATATTCCAGGTTTTCCAAATCCAGTACCTATAATGGATGTTTGGGGAGATTGTCTTCCACGGTTTAGAGAAAGCAAAGAGGATAATCCTTCAGATCACCTCATCAAATTTCATCAATGTATGGTCCAGTTAAATATCCAGCATGAAGATGTGCTCATGAAGATGTTCATGTATTCACTTGAAAAAGATGCACGAGATTGGTATTTTTCTCTTCCCGCTGCAAGCATCTCCTCACTGAAAGAATTCCACACATGTTTTCAGAAACATTGTAAGTATCTATTCCCAGCTGAACTCTTTTTAAAAGATTGTTGTGAGCAGGCTGATATTTATAATACAATTTCTGATTTAAAAAATCATGATGATGAGTACAATCAAGGATTCAAAACATGTCATGAGGAAGTTGAAGTTTCAGAATTTATTGAAGATGAGAAGGTAACAGTTTCAGATAGTGTTGTCAAAGAAGAATGCTATAACCATTGTGATAACCAGGTTGTTGTTTTAGGACAGTTTGAGGATTGTACAAGTGATGAGATCAGTGAAGACAGTTTGAAACATTCTCATAACAATTTCAACAGCCTTAATAGCAGTTTGAATGATAACCCTTTTGAAGATCAATCTCCAGTTCAACAAACTTTTGAAAATCAGTGTTGTGTTAAAGATCAACTTTGTATTAAAGAAAAAAATGAACCTTTAGCATCATCATTAGAAATTCTTCAGATTACTCCTTGCTATGATGAAGAGATTAGGTTTCCAAGTCAAGAAATTTGTGATGAATTAGATCCTATTCCTCTTGATTTTGATACTAAATTTGATGAAGGACAGGCTGATCACAATTTTTCAGAAGTGGTTTTTATTCATGATTATGATAAATCTGCTGTTCAAAATCATTATGAAGATGGTCTAAGTTTTAATAAATATGATGATGAAATTGAAAAGAAAGAACCAGAAATCTGTGAGGAGTGTAATATGTTACAATCTGATCAGCAGATTCAAGTATGCATTCAATCTATTATTCTCGAACAGCAAAAGCCCATGCATGATAGTCATTTATTGGAAGACAGTGTGGAAAAGGAGGTTCAAGGTGTTGACATTATTGGTGATACTATTCAAAAATTCCCGGAGCAAATTCAGGCTGACCCTGATGTCTTTTATCGCCAATGCCTGATTGATATTCATGGAACAAAATATTCTCATGGACAGCTTGTCTTTTTCATAGAGCAGGAAGAGGTAACTTGTGGAAGTTTTTATGATCCAGTAGCAGATTATTTAGAGTCAATACCAGGTTATAAATTTGTTATTTCAGAGAAACTATTTGATGAAGGTGGGTATAAGTTGTTAAATCTCTGCTCTTCATGTTTTCCAACATTTCTGATTATATATATATTTGGAGTTGGAAACAAGTTTTGGTGGGTTGACCAAATTTTTTCTTGGTTACATTGGAAATCGGATTTCGATTTGATTCAGTAGATGGAAGGTTCCTCAGAGAAAGAGATTTGATTTTCATTGTATATACCGGTGTGAGTGAGATTGAATAAAGACTCCATAGCCCAATGGAAGTTTGCAGGCAGTTAAATTGAAGACAGAAGGCACTGGTCTACAGGTTCTTGAAGCCTCACAGGGAGGACTTCATCCCGCAGCTGGAGCCAGATGTTAAGTCAGTAAATTTTCCTTCATTTTTGAGTTATTTTCTCCAATTTTGGTTTGTTTTTGAATCCACCTCAGTTAAATTTTTGGTTTTGAGTTTTAGTTTTTGTCTTCTTAAGAATTTATGTATGCTTAAATAAAGTTTGAGCCCAGTCTTCACTTTTCATTTGATTTTGGTCATTTTTATGTTGGAAGTGGGTCAATATGAGTTATATATTCAAAAGAAGAATCAATTTTGACTTTAGAGAGTAGCTAAAGTCGTGGCCTAAACCAAAAGCTGCTAAAATCTCCGATAAATTTGGCAAAAGTTAGAAAATCCGCTAAAAATTTGGTTTAAAGATATTCTTGTAGCGCTACATCAAAGTTTTACACAGAGTGCGCTACAGGAATATCGTGGCATGAGTTTTTCGCAAAATCTTGATCTGATTTCAATCATCATGAAGAGTGTGAGAGTCTAATCGCATTTTGTGAAGTGTCTAACACGTGTATGCAGCATTTTAGCAAGATGTTTGTGGTTTGATAATCACGAAGAGAGGCAAGGCCATCATTACAGGTAATGCGGGTTTCAGTTGCACAGATACCAGCCAGTTCCGGGTTTCGCTATCAAATCGCCCTTGTCACACGCATAATCACTAAGGATTTAGTGTTTGAGGAGGAGTCTTCATCGTTCAACATTGGATTACGTTGCTGAGGAAGAAGACACCTGTGATTCCGGCGCCAGCTGAAATTAGGGCTTTGAATTCGTTTCACCTGCAGCCAAGAAAATGTTAGGAGGACACCTGTGCTCGAAGAGGAACGTTATTGACACCTCAATTAGAAGACATCACGCCACGATGCAGGAGTAATTGACAGGTATTACGTAAACCCTCATAACTGAAGAATTTGGGGTTTTTGCTGCTGCGTTTCCTTCTGAAAAAAATTGGTCGCTGAGAAAGGTGTAATAGAATGAAAGGATGAAGAATTCATCACTGGAATGGTTAGCTGAAGCATGATAGCAGGAATTAGCATGACTGTTCCTTTATGACCTAATCTGAATAGGGCGTTGAAAAACTCACAGAATTGCCTGTAGAATTCAGTTAGTTTAAACAGAGGGAAGTCTGCTAGTTTGATATGGGTGTTACACAGGGAGAATTGTAGATTTGTCCATGAGTTAAATTGGTTAACCTGCAGTACTATTTGCCCAGAGAGCAGCTTATAAAACACTTCTGAAACCTAAAACCATATTGTTCCAGTTCCTTGACAAGAAAGAGATGGGAAAAAAAAGTAAAAGTGGCAAGATTAATAGGGCTGAACCCACAGATTTGACTTGGATCCAAAAGCTTCCAGATTGTGCAGAGCTGTTCCAACAGGCAGGATGGTTGAAATTCTTCAAGAAGATAGATGGATTTAATGCCCAAGTATCATGCAATTTTGCCAAAGGACTGAAGAATGAGATGATCATAATAGGTCCTTTAAAATTCAAATTGACTGTTGATTTAATTTCAGAAGCCACTGAAATTGATAATGAAGGCGAGCTCTGGTTTAAGAAATCTCCTTTTGAATTTGACCCTCAAAGATACTTATTGCCCAATGTTGTTCCTGACTGGAACAAAGGTATCATCATTCATAATTTCAAAAGGGAATGGATTGAACCTTTAAGAATTCTTCAGAGCTATATAACTTGTGAAGGGAGGTACTCATTAGTTTTCAAATACCATCTCAGGTTCTTGCAGCACATGGCAGGAGTGTCAAAAATGAATTTGCCATTCTTTTTCTTCAAAAGCTTGCAGAAGATGTCTAGCAAAATTAAACAGCAGGATGATCATACTTCTCAATCATTGTTTCATCATGGTCTCATCAAGTTGATCATCTCTACAGTGTTGCAGAAGGAAGAAAAAACTTGGGACTTTTTTCTATTTTGGTCAGGGATTCATTCCAAAGGAGAAGAACAGCAACCCAAAAGGTAAACTGATAAGGGAAGAGTAATGGTACAAAAATTGGGTTATTTAGCTAAACCTGCAAATAAACATGGCATTAAAGTTAAAAGGGAAACAAAGCAGGTGGCAGATGAAGCACAGACTGACAGTCAGCCTCAGGAAATTCCACAGCACAGTGAAGTCAAATTTTCATTATTTGATGACAAAAAGGAAAAGGAAATTCCTGAAAATAAATTATCATCTATAACAGTGGTTCATGAAGAGAGTAAAATTGATATCAAGATTATTCCTGTAGCAAAAGAGGAAGTCCAGAATCTGCCCAAAAGCCCTATCACAGTCCTCTCAGATGATGAGGGATATATGTTAGAGGATGAGCAGTTCATTCCAGAGATCAAGGTTAAAGCTGAGACTAAAGAAAATCAAGCTGCAGAGGACAAAACTACAAAGCCTAAGAAAGTCAAAAAGCTGGAGGCGGTAGAGACAGAATTCTGCCCTATTTTTCCTGTTTTGAGTTATTGAAGTCAAATGCAGACCGCGAGCTGATGGAGAGGAATTTTTGAAAACCGAAGGAGGTTTTTGTTCCTAAGATACTCATCTACAAAAACCTCTCTCAGTTTTGCAACAGCTGTCAAGGTTTGAAAGATTCGGTTTAATCTTTGCAGCCTATTTTCCAGGGATTTTAAATATTTAATATTTTCCTGTTTTAGTGTTCATTTTGCGGGGCCGATTCTGATTGATTGGAGATGAATTTTGAAAAACCAAGAGAGGTTTTTGTCCATCACGGACCCATTAACAAAAACCTCTCTCAGTTGTTACACAGGTGTCACCAATTGAGAGATATGGAAGCATCTTTGACACCTATTTTCCAGAAATTCGCCACATTTGCCAGGAATCCGATTTGCTATTTTTAGTCAATTAGTTGAGTTAGTTAGTTAATGTAACTGCTAGGAAGTTTGAATTTCGACCTAATGAGGGGAAAATAGAATGAGTTCTTTGTAATGAAAAACTATTTAGAGGGACAGAAAGACATTGTAAGGGTTCGAATTTTTGGAGAGCTAGAGGAGGTCTGCAGACTGTGCTTTCATCCAGACTTGTTCACTGCTAAGTATTGCAAACTCTCATATTGCATTTTTGATGAAACTGAATATATGACTCCTTATTCCACCTCTGATATGTGTTGGCTTCATTTTAAACTTATGCAATTTCTTTATTGACAATTTCATTTCTGGTTTTATGTATGATTTCCAGTAAGTGCTTGGCTTTTATTGAATGAATTTCAGTGCAATCTTTTGGTGAATTTCTGAGATATATGGACATCTTCATGGATTAATGTATGTGATTTAGTTTTTACTTATTGTTGAATGTATTCCCTTTATGCTCTTGAAGTTTTCTTACCAAAACCTACAAAACAAAACCCTAAAAACCTAGTTTGGATTGATTTTATTCTTGAGATTGTGTTGGCTTGTTACCTTAGCCTTAGTAACAATTTCTGACACTAACAGAGCCTGCGCCAAATATTCAACTATGCTATAATTTTGTGCAACATGTGCATTAGGATTAATTACTGCATTCTTAAGAAGACCTTTCAGTATTCGAGGCATAGTGTCGTTAGGATGCTTCTCTATATGCAAAGTGTCACATGTCCCAATTTTATTAAAATAATGTAATTATTTTATTAAAATTCCTGAGACATTATGTTAAATTTAATGCTAAGTAGGAATGGATGACTCAGCAGAGTCTCCAAAAATGGAATGTAAATTCTGAATAATTATTATTAATAAATAAATTATGGAGACAACAGCATGGGAGAGCTGTTAAAAGAGGTTACTGGTCTAACTGGTGGATGGAATTAGGTGGAAGGACAAAAGACAAGTGGCAGCATCCTCAAACACTTCCTAAGTTGCAGGTGGCAACTTCCCTATATTTTGGGGTCATGATTCCCCAAGAAAGTGGAATCTGAGCAGGTGGCTCATTAATGACAGTTAACCCAACTAAGACCTAGGAAATCTTTTAAATACTACTCAATGAACTGAGCTGGGGGTTCAGCATTTGTTCTAGAGGGAGAATACATTCAGGTGAATGCTATTCAGGAGTCCCATTGAGGAAGTGGGAAAAACAGTAAGGAAGTGTTTTGAGTCAGGAAGTTGCAGTAACTTGGTTCCAGTGTAGCTGTTTTGGCTGAGGGAATTGTTGGTTGTACTTAGTTCCAGCCAGTTAGACCAGAGCAAGCTCGGGGGTCCTGAGAAGTGCTGTCTGGGCACTCTCCAGGAATTGGTAGGGAGGAACAGCCTCCCATTGCTGTTATTGTCTACCATAGATACAGGTTCTGCCACTCTTCCTGTTATTTGTTTAAATAAATTAAATGTAGAATGGACTATCGCAACTGTGTTCTGAACAGTATTTGTTTTCAGTAAATCAGTTTTTCTGTATGGTCTTTTGGTAAAATTTGCAGAACTCATATGTCTTAGAATTTTTCCTATTATCACTTAAATCGAGTAATTATTCTATGCAGAATATATTTGTTACTATTACAGTAATCAAATATCATAGTTATTTATTTTATTTTTATTTATAGTTAAATAATAGACAGAATGTTAAACAGTAGTCATTTCAGAAATACACTTATTAAAACAATCATAAGAAATAAATCTCAGATTTACTATGAAATATTTCCTAATAGAGAAATGTACAGGAATAGTTTCTATTAGAGCAATATACCTATATATATATCTGTTTTATATTTCTGTCAACTATAGATATAGGCTAGTCTCTGTATCGAGCTAAAGGAGAACAAATTTATATCATTTCATTTATTTATACTCAGAATATCATTTACAGTTATCAATTATCTGAAAGATGTAGTTGTAACAATGTTTTCATTGTTTAAAAATTTCCCATACAATCTTATTAAATAAAAATCATAGTCAAAATGCAAATACATAAACTGTATTTTGTTTTGTCTTTTAAACCTAATACTTTAATATTTATAGCCATGTTGTCACAATACAGATTAACTGAGTTGTTATAAAACCAGACAAACATATTGACTGGCTCGAAGCCAAGTCTTAATACATAGAGACTTTATTGTTTAATTATCCAAATCATAAGCATAGAATCACTATTCATTATCGAGCTTGTATTACTTGAAATACACAGCTCTGTCGTAGGATTGTCCTATCTGTATTCAAACATTGTAAAACGCAGAGAATCCATCAACGACCTTAGCTATCGTTGACTGTTACAAACCCTCACAGTTATTTTATTGTATTAAGACTTATTTTCTTTTCAGTATTTCTTCTGGGGAGTGGTTATTAAACCTAACACGGCCGTAGCCATACAACATTAAAGACGACAGGTGGAAACAAGAGAATAGAAATGCATTCAATAACAGGTCGAACCTACAATAGGTTTTATACATAGTCTATATGTATATATTTTCCTATCCACAGTTATATTCTATATTTAAAACAAAACATCAACATTTTTCACAACTCGTTCCAGTCACCACCAAACTCAAATCTTTCCATATATATGTTTTAAACCAGGAGCAGAACCCCCAACTCGTTAGGGTTAATCTTATATTAATTATCTATTACAGTTATGGTCGAAAACATCAACATTCTTTTATTAAACATTCAACATCCAAGAAAAACGCAGAGATACAGATACATGGATTCACCTACAGCAGAGTTATCATACTTACAAGTATCTAAGAACGCAAACAGTCCTTATATATTTTAAAACACTCTATTCATTTATCAAAACACAGAATGATACACAGCCACATGACAGGCCTAACATCACAGTAACTATTAATTTATACAGCGTGGGTAAACCCTACGCATAGCAAACACAATGACAATAACAAACCCCTGGCCTCATACAGTCTGAGCCGTGGATGGTTCTTCATAAACATATCGGGTATCAAACCCTTATATTATAAACAAAACAATCTATACAGGTGACGGTATCCATGTCACAAGAACAATAGCAACCCCATGATACAGGAGGTCTCTTCCAGACGTAACCCTAGCACAACAAAAACCACAAAGGGAGAGACAACCGTGGATAACCAGGCTTACCGGAGGAGCCAGCGCTGGAGATGAAACCCTGTGCATCTTCAGAACAGCAGGTCCTGCACATTATCGAAATGCCGAGAGTTGTAAGTACTAATGTAAATCAAATACAATCTTTTTTTTGCAAAATCAAAACTGTGAAAATATGGGTATTAGCTTACCTGAGCCATTGGAGGAATGCAACCGTTGATATCCTGGTAGCCACAAGTTGAACAAGTAAGTGAAACCCCATCACATTCGTCAGTTGGATGAGCAAGGGAAACTTTCATAACCTTTCTTTTGACAGCCGCGACAGGCAGCATTTCAGATACAACCCTTAAGCAGTGAATGGACCAGTCGGGGAGTACTCTTCAAAAACCCATTACAGAACCACCTCTTGGATATAAACAAGTAACGAAACCCTGCCTCATACTCACACCAGCGACAGTGGAAGACTGTAAGAAGTTGGGACTCAAACATAGAATGACAACGAGACCAAGAAATCAATGGAACAGTAGCTGACACCAATAACAGATCCCAAAGACCTCTATACTACAAGAGAAATAAACAACGTGACCAGTACCTAAGCAATTAACCTTATACTGTGCCAAACTTCAAACTCAGACATGGAGGGTTTCTCCCTTACAACTCGAGCCCGAAGGCAAAGAAAATGACCAGGTAGGGTTTCATTGTTAGCTTATATATCAACCAACGCATGGAGGAGAGTCAACCACGTAGCAATGAAATTTATCAACGTAATATGGGTCGAGTTCATATAGTTCAGTTGCTTTTCGAATCATTGTTCACCGAATTAAAAATCATTTGCATGGATATGGAAAACACTATGATTGTTACACAATCACCGTAGGGTATATATATATTAAAACCAAACCATCGATAATGTCAAGGGTGCATCATATTTTACCTACAATCATTCATTTAAACAATGAAGTAGTCAAATATTCAAATGAGAACTCCACATTATTTTAAAACATTGAATTATTTCCATAATCATATGATTGGATACACCATGATTAAATAAGCCATAGTAACATATTTTCCCCCGATACTATTGTTAAATAATCAACAATGAAATTAACAATATTTATTATCATGATGTCTAAACATAAACTCATCTACAGGTCCAGACAATGAACGTAGTGTAAAAACAAGGCACAGTTAGATGATGTAAGCTAAACAATAATACTACGTAGTCATTGGACTTTGAAATATAGATGAATATAATGGAACAACACTAAAGGTGTCACATTCCCAACTCATGCTAATAACACGTGAACACAACAGTAATCACTGGTATTAGTTGACGATATATCACATGACGCTAACGTCGCTTTATGCAGACAATAAATATGATACAAACAATTGTTCCAGTGATAGTTACAGCATTAACATAGAGTCATGTTCATAACACAATAGTTATAACTGAAACTTTGTACTTCATCGCAAAACCTGATGACACTATCCCGAATAAGAAATATCATGTCGAGGCAGACTATCAATCTTATTTCAAATGTAATTTCATGAGAATAACTTTACTGTCTTGCACTACAACCAGCATTAGTAAATAGATCTTCTTTAAGATTTACAGTACAAGGGAAAGGAGCTTGATGCTTACCAAGATTAAATTACAGTGATCCTTACTTTACCGATGTACCTGCGAACAGAAGACAATTTATGCTTTAGCTCGTAAGCTAAGTAAGCCAGTCAGCTATGGCTAGCTCTCCCTTTTCATTTGGAAACAAAAACAGTCAACTTTTAAAAACACACAAATCACAATTGTAGTAAGACAGAATCTTTTAAAACAAGATTATGTTTAGTTACTGAAATTAAACACAACCAGGAATGCTATTAACTAACATTTATTGTTATAATAAAAATTTTAAATTTTTCAGAAATTTCGGGATTTGACACAAAGAATTGTCACTATCAGCATAAATAGGTTCCTTGAATTTTGATCCAGACGAATTAGTTTCATAATTATCATTCCTAGTCTGGAGATACAATTCCCATTCACACATGAAAACTTCTCCTGAGCCTAAACTGCCCCCTTGAGAGGAGGCTCCCCGATTTCCCCCTTGGGAGGTTGAACGGTTTTGATGAGCACCAGCCAAAAACTTTTGTGTCATTTCCATCTTAGGGCATTTGTAAGTTAGATTATCCTCCCCACATAACAAGCAAGGGAATTTCGTCTTAGCTTTTTCATTAGCCCCACTAGCATTATGGTTGTTATTATCTGCATTGTCTGTCCCCTTATTCCCATTTTTATTATTCTTGTTTTTCTTCCCTCCAGGTTGTTGGTTTCCTTAAGAGTTATGTACTAATAAAACGTAAGAAGGAGGGTTGGGTTTAAGGTTTTGTGTGTTAATTTGACTAGTTGTCGGTGAATTTTGACTTGAAAAGTTGGTACCTAGGCTAACTAGATTGTTCTCAACTGCACTGATCACTCCAGTAGTATGAGGTGTCAGGATAGGTTTGGTAAGATCAGTGTTTGATCTTGGTGCATCAGGAATAATTTCATGTAATATCCCATACTGAGAGTAAATCAAGTCTAACTGTTGGGCTCTAAGAATGGATTCCTCTTCTGTTGTAACCCTTGAAGTAGAGACATCTTTAGAGATGTAAGGTATGAGTGATTTCAAAAACCACTCAAGTAATAAATCCGTAGGTATCTCAGCCTTGACCATACTTTTCTGTATTCTCCACTCCTGAATTTGGTCAAAAATGTGAGTGCCCTTATTCTGCCTAAATGTAGACAGAAGGTTTGTGCCGGCATCATACCGAACAAGAAGTCAAAAATAGTTTAGGAATACTATTGCTAAATCATAAAAATGATTGTAAGAAACGAATGGGAGCTCAATGTACCACTTAGCTACTGCACCGGTTAAATTCCTCTTGAAGAGTCTCAACAGTATAGAATTGTCGTTCAGTGAGTTGGAGGAACACCACAAATGAAAAGTAGTGACATGGTCCCTGGGATCTTCATAGGTCTTACCTTCAAAATTTTGGATGTCTGAAGGAAATTTGGTTGGAATGGTAGGCCAAGTCAGATCATGACGGACCGGATCATTCATCAGTTTCGATAGGTCTGGAAAATTCAAAATTGTCAAAAAGGGTAAACGAGGTCAAGTTGTTGGGTTCCAAGTTCTGGGAGAATTAGTTTCCCATTGGTTGGTGTTAGCATGTGGTTGTCCTAGAATATATGGATTTCTAGGATTACTGAAAGGTGGAGTGTGATGTCCAAACTTCTGACCAAAGTGGTGTTGAAATAAAGGATTAGATGTTCCAAAAGTCCCTCCCATCCCCCCAAAAGGTTGACTACCTTGTGATATAATTGTCATAATAGGGTTAGTCATATTAGAACCTCCCACCCAATACAAAGGGGTACTTCCTTGGGTAGCAGGCTTCCCCAATGAACATCCAGTGTTGGTTCCCCCTAGCACAATAGGATTACCTTGTGATACATTGAATCCAAAGGGGTGACCAGAACTCATACCTCCAACAAATTGGAAAGGAAAGCTTGACTAGGGTAGATTGGAATTAGAAACAAATCCAGTGAAGGTTGGGTTAGACATAAACATTTTTCTACTGAAGGGTTGGATAGTATGGAGAGGAATATATTGGCCACTACCTGAAGCAATGATAAAATTTGAACTAGGAGGGATAGTGGTAGTCATAGGTTGACAACCTGGAAGAGGGAATCCAAAAGAGAAAGGGTTCGAACTCGCTTGAGTTAACGAACTAGTACCAGGAAGCACCATCGAGGTCCAAGGAAACCAACCTGATCCTATTGTGGATTGTGTATTAAAAGTGACTCTTCCTATAGGGAAAGTACTAGCCGAAGTATACATGTCTCCTAAATTAAATACGTGTTCTTTGTTTTCCAGGTTAAACTACCTAGACAATGGATTAGGAACGTTGATACCAACTAACTGGGAAAAACTAGGACTTTGTGGCGGGTTCAGAAGTCTAGATGGATTTGAGAGGTCCGCAATTTCAATGGGACCTAAATTATCTTCAAGCTTAGGAGAATAGACTCTAGGGTATTTATATAATTGTTCCTCGGTATTTATAAAGTGTCCTTCGTCGGAAGGTCTCTCAGACTCACTTAACCTATATATGTTTTCTTCTACTAGTTGTTATGTTTGATGTTCATAGTTTTCCTCTTCTTCCCCCTGAGGGGGTGGATCAAGATAATCCAATCTTCTCCTTGGTGAAGGGACTTCTCTCCATTCAGGATATTTTCCTTGAATCCTTTTGGATCTGCACATAGATTGATCAGCCACGGTGGCTCGTAGAAGACATTAAGAAGAAATATACAAAAAAAAGAAAACAGCACACACTAAAAAGTCTTTGAAAGATATCAAACAAGCAAATAGTTTCCTTCCAAAGGAGTGTATGTGATGATGAGGGCACAGAACAAACCAGTGAAGGGACGAAGAATAGTTACCCGGGGTCCACAATACATACAAAATGGGGCCAATCGTTTGAATCACCAACCGCCTTCCCAAAGAACTATAAGGGATTTCCTCTCGAATCTGTCCTAAGTGTAATGGAAATATCCTTCCACCATCACCTATGTAGAGCCCTAAAGTTCTGGGTTCTAAGGTTACCAACTTTATAGAGAGGGTCCGGGGGGACAGTCGCAAGTTGAATCAATGCGCATGGGTAGGGTAACAAAGCCTGAAACTCATAAGAACCAAAGGTATTAATGAATCCCCGTACATGCACCAATCCTAGTAGATGATCAATTGAATATCAAAGAAGTATCTCCTCTACTCAACCTCGCACATCCTTGTGCTTGACTCCGGTGTTAGTGGAGCTTCCCGGTTCACCTTCTACAAAGATGGATTTTCTCCCTAAATGAATGAAACCTATGTTTTGACAAGTCTGATTGATCATGGAGGATTTAACTCACAACTCCCTACCTCCACATTCCTACTTAAGCTATTAGGTGTGTTTCTAAACTATAAGAAAACCTGAGATCCTATCCATGTTACTGATTACTTGCTTTAAAATGTACTTTCAAAATTTTCAAAAGAAGTAAAACAAGTGCAACTAAATAAATATATTCTTTAACTAAAATATGAATCACTTAATCACCACGAATATGCACTTCTCACTCTCAATTAATTTTCCATGCAAGTCCTAAAGATATGATCCAGAATGCATATGCAATTTTTCTCTATATGATGCAATTTTTGGTCTTTTCAAATGCAAAAGGTAAAAATTTAAAGTCTGATGTGCAAAATCAAAACTAAAGCATAAGAATACAACTACCAACATAACTAGTTATGCAAAAGAAAATTTCTTGTTTTTTGATGCAAAGCACTCCTAAATCCTTTAAGTTACTTGCAAGGCATTCAACCAACACTAACTTGTAAAAATGAACCAACGTTTTACCCTTTTTTAATATGAGAAACAATATACCTATGGGGTTGAAATTGGTCGGAAAATTTATGATATTTTGATGAACTGTAGGATCAAAGTGCAGAGGGGTAAGGATATTCTACATTGGGGTCATACTCCCAAAGGATTGTTTACTATCAAGGAAGCTTACAGCCTGTTAACTAGCAATTCGAACCTGCATGAGGATAATACTTGCAAACATTTGTGGGGAACTAAACTCTGGCCCAAAATCACTCTGTTCCTTTGGCTAGTCCTGAAGGGAAAAATATTAACTTGGGATAATATCGTGAAGCGGGGGTTTGAAGGATCATCCCTCTATGTCCTACGTGGTAGTCATGCTGAAACTATTGCGCATCTGTTGGATGGGTGCAGCTTTGCTTCGACTCTGTGGGATGAACGAGATTCTAGATTTCGCATGTCTAACAGAATCAGGAACGCTCCGGATGAAACTGTTAAACATTGGCAGCTTGAACCCTTTCCAGGGAGAATTCTTAATTGAGTTTGCCAGCTTTTCCTCGGCTTTCTAGTTTGGGAGGTCTGGAAGGAATGCAACAATCATATTTTTACGGGCAAGCCTACTCCCTGGTTGATTGTGTGGGGGGGAATTCAATGGGGCATCACTGAAACTCTTAAATTAACACAGTGGACTGAACATGATTTAAACATTCCGGAACATGAGCTCAAAATTCTTCTTACCTAGGATATTGTTGTGCTTCCCAGTTATATTGGTCGTATCCAGTCTGGGGGGAAATTCCAGACAACCCGGTAATCTAGTCTCCGCCTTTGCATGGCTGGTGTAAAATTAATTTCGATGGAGCGTCTAAGGGAAACCCGGGGGTGGTCGTGTATGGAGGTGCTCTGCGGGATGAGAATGGCAGGGTTTTTTTCTGTTATTTTGGTCATTTGGGTCATGAAACGAACAATGTTGCGGAATGTGGAGCCATGCTTCAAGGTTTATGCATGGCCTCTCGTCATGGACTGCGCAGCATAATTGTTGAAGGGGACTCTAATATGCTGATTCAGTTGGCTGTTAAACTCAATAATGGGACCCGGTATTCCAAGATGTCGAAGTCGTGGCGGCTAACTTGGATAAAGACGTGTCTAGGCCACCTCATCTCTTCATTTAACACGGTCATCTTTCAGCACGTTTGGCGAAGTGCCAACTGTATGGCCGATGCTTTGGCTAATTACGGTGCCCATTATTCTAATGACGATTGGGAGGGAATGGTTAGGTAAATCTTATCGGTCATCTGTCGTCAGCAGTTTGTATTGATTTCCGAAAGTGACAGGAGTAGTGTGGCGTCCTCTGGAGGCAGTAGGAGAGACACTAGTACCGATGGGAATTAACCGATGGTACTGCTCTCAAGGTGATTTGGACAGGTGGATGTTGGATATATGTATTACTTGTGCTATGGATAGGATTTCCATAGATTTACCTCTGGTTATAATGGTTATGGACAGTGGTATGGAGAATGTGATGATTACGACGTCTGGCCTCTCATGTTGGTTGATGGATAGTCTGAAGCTGGCCCCTGTTATGACAATCATTGTGCAGGACAGTGTGAGTTATTACATCGTAAGGCTTGGTATGATGGATTTTATGGCAAATGGTGGTTGCTTGCCTTTAAATTCCAATTTGTAGGTTGTTTCTAGGCATTGTGGTGTCTTTTCTTATTACACTGGGGTCTGTTGGAATTGCCTTGTTAGTTTTATTAGGGTGACGAGTGATAGTAAGAAGTGTTGATGTATATGTAACTTTGGAATGTATTTTACCAATGTGTATTGTATTCCTATAGAGATGTTATTATTCCTCTATACAGAAGTGTTTGTATTCCTATAGAGATGTTATTATTCCTCTATACGGAAGTGTCGTCATTTATATTGTAAGTGTCGTAACTTATACTTGATGGGTTATCAGACCACCTTGATGGGGTCGGCCCTGTATGAGTCATGTGGGTAAATGGGTTATTAGACCACCTTGATGGGGTCGGCCCTGTATGAGTCATGTGGGTAAATGGGTTATTAGACCACCAAGTGTGGGGTCGTCCTGGATTAAGTTAACCATGGGTTATTAGGCTAAGCTAGACAAGTCGGCCCCATTAGTTTATTGGGCAGGACAGGACACGTATAAATAGAGGTCAGGAGATCTCTATTTGATCACTCATTACTCACACTTCTCTCATTCGGAAAGTGGTGCACTTGTGAGGAGGAGGATATGATGCTAGGAGAATACTATCTCTTGTACTTTGGTTGTATCATTTCTCTTTCTATCTCTGAGGAAGTTGCGGGGTTTTTCACCTTCTTGGTTTTCCCCGGTGAAACTCTGTGTCTCTTGTGAGCTTGCATTATTATGTCCATGATTGATATGCTGTAGATATGTCGTACATGTTATTCTCTCAGTTAATATCTTGAATCAGATTGAAAATTCTGAAAAACTAACATGGTATTAGAGCTAGCCTGAAAGAAGGCATGGTATGGCATGTATGACACTTGTTGCACTTACGATGCTAGGGCTTGATATAGCAAAAACCAGTCATCGTAGCACTTTCGCTATAAATAAATTTTGGTGAATTGTTAAGATCTGAAACTTTTACAAGTCTAATATCAAATCCCCATGTACCTTGTATCCAAAGGAAAACTTCTAATTCGTTGTACTTTGTGTTTTATGATCTGTACAATCTAGGGTTTCTGCCTCTTCCAGATATTAGTCATAAACAGGTGACCTAGGAAAAACGGTCATAACATGGGCTAGGAATCTCCAAATGAAATTTTGTAAAAATTGATAGGTAGGGAACAGACTTTACTTTCATAGGAAGAAGGTTCAGAGGCCGAAAGTGAACCAGTGACACGTGGCACTCCGTACAAGTTCACTCTCCTGTTTTATCCCATAAACAGGTCACGTTGCGACACTTGGTATAACTCTCTCTCAGAGAATCTAATTGAGGTCAGACCCGTGGGATTGGAAATATGACAGGTTGAGATACCATAGGTAGAAGTTTCAGACCCTGTGGTTTTGTAATTTAGGCGTTACACTAGAAACAATCAGGTGCATATTTCTGTCAAAACATAATTGGATTTTGAGCACCTTCATTAATGGCTCCGGGAATTAGGGTTTCGGAGAAAGTTGGTATTTTTGTAATCAGATACCACGGCTGAATGCTACTCATCAAAATTGAAATTTAGAGACCAAGATCAAATTTTTTGGTTGGGTAGAAGGCCGGGCTTGATCAAACCCTAGTTCGGGACTTTGATCAGAAAAGTGGAAAATTAGGGCTTCTGCAAAAGTTGAAATTTTTTAAGTCTATGACCACGGCTGGAAGCTCCTCAGAAAAATCGAAGTTTAGAGATTTGGATCGAACTTTTTGGTTGGGAATAAGGGTGGGCTTTATCAAACCCTAGTTCAGGATCCTGTCAAGAAGATCCGAAAGTTTCAAAGGCAATTTTAAGGGATAAAACTTTGCAGTTTTCAAATTCTGAGTATACCAGCTTGATCAGCTCATCAAGGTGCATATTTCTATCCTTTCAAAAGTTTGAAATTCAAAGTTTGAATTTTTAGGGTTTCTCTAAAAAACCCTAATCCAGCTCCAGATCCAGTTTCTGCAAATCAAATGGATTGGGTTAATCCTAGAATAAAATGGATTGGTCACCTGCATAAGTGAAGAAGTTCCAGTTTCAGAGGGAGATAAGGCTAAAGCCTTACATAAGAAGATTACAAGCAATCTCGACAGGTATGACTTATCCAGGTATGTTTCGAGATCTGTTCATGATTAAGTTTATGGTATGTTTGTCTTCATTAAGGTTAGTACAATCTTGATTAACTTTAGACTTGTCGTATCACCTTAATAAAATTATGAATGCACAATAGAAGATATTCATTGATTAGGGTTTTGACACTCATGATTGTACTAATGCATTGTGGTGTTGTATGAGGTTGATGTTGTTTGCTAATATGAAAGGTACATCAAGAAAGACAAATCATGTTCTAGTTCAAGAACATATGACCACGGTGACATGAAGACAGAGATTCATCCATTGTCATGGATCACATAGAAGATCTACTCACGAGGTATGTATAACTTGGTTCTATAATGGTTAACCTATGAGATATGCAGGTTACTAGCACAAGTCATTGAAGAGAAGAAGAAGACATTATGCGGGTATATTAGGCATAACTAGCTAGCATGCTAATCCAGGTATGTTTTTCCTATATCAAGTTAGAATCCTACCTTGTGTTAGGATCTCTTATATAATTATACATGGCATGATTGATAATGATTATTTATGAAGTTAGAAATTTAAGTAATCTAGGGTTTATGCATATTATGTCTCTTACCTTGATTGATGATATGACTAACCAGAAGAGTTCTATGGTGAAATATGAATGCTAATGCTTATTATCTGTGCTTAAAATGATCATTACTCTACATGTTTAAGACTATTGTGTTTCTGATAGTATTGAGATTATACTAATAAATGTATGATTATGTTTGAGATCTCGAGGATATCACAATAATGATACTTGTAAGCATGCATAGTAATCGAGGATGGATATAAGTTCAAGGACGGGTAATCTAAGAAGCAAAGATCAAGAGGGAGCACACTCCAATAGTTTCTGCAAGGATGCAGATATTCAGAGGGAGTCAACCACTTCTCACAATCCACATCAGAATGGAGTTGCAGAAAGGAAGCAAAGACTAAGAGGGAGTCAACCCAACAAACAAACAAAGATAAGTATTTGAATTATCATTTCTTGCATGTTTGATTGTTTAAATAATATTGTTCAATGATGTATATGCATATGTTCCTATACTTAGGGTGTGTATTATGCATATTAGAATAATTGCATTAATGAATAGTATACTAATAATATGCATCTAATGGGTAAGTGGCCTATGGCACTATACAACATTCCATTGCTACTTATCTAGAATGAAACCTCTTTGCTGACATGTTGGGAGTTGTGCATACTCTTAACAAAGTTCTGGTAGAGATTGGAAGGCATCTAGAAAGTTACGGGATATGGATAAATGTTGTATTGAAGCATTGGCTAAAATAATTGCATGATTGTATGACATATTTATTTATGTGTAAGAATTTGTTCTAAAAATAATGAGATGTCTCTAATCATGCAATTTAACTTTTTTTGTAGGAAAGATCGTATACCATCACCTACAAAAGAAGGACTACAACATTTTTTCAACAACAAAGTTATCTATTGAAGATATTGAAGATATTAAAGTTCCCAGGATTCCGGAAGAATGCCATGATCGAGGAGTACCAGTCGATTATGAAGAATGATGTTTGGGATGCAGTCCCAAGACCTGAAGGGAAGTCTGTTGTGACTTCCAAATGGATCTATAATATCAAGCATGCTGCATATGGTAGCAAGAAATACAGAGCGAGGTTTGTAGCTCGTGGCTTCTCCCAGAAAGAGGGATTGAGTATGAAGAGACTTCTTTACCTATAGCCATGCACACTTCCATCAGATCAGTACTTGCTCTGGCTGCAGTGATGAAATGGAAGATACACCAGATGGATGTCAAAACATCTTTCTTGAATGGTGTAGTTGAAGAGGAAGTGTATGTGGAGCAGCCACTCGGTTTTGAGACACATGACCGAGAGTCACATGTGTGCAAACTGAAGAAAGCCCTGTATGGTTTGAAACAGGTAGCCAAGACCTGGTATGGCAGGATAGATGGCTTTCTATCCAGTTTGGGTTTTACCAAGAGTAAAGCGGATTCCAACCTTTACTACGAGGTTGAGGAAGGCAATCATGTGATACTACTATTGTATGTGGATGACCTGTTTGTAATAGGTGAGGATATATTGATTGCCGACATGCAGCGGAAGATTGCTGCCGAGTTTGAGATGAAGAACTTGGAGATGATGCACTATTTTCTAGGCATGGAGGTGTGGCAGAGTACAGATGGAATCTTCCTTGGACAAGGGAAGTATGTAGTGGATATTCTGAAGAGGTTCGGGATGATGGACTACAAGGCCATGGCCACACCTATGGCATCGAACCTGAAGCTTCTGTGTGATGCTTCATCTGATCCAATTGATGTCACTGTGTATCATCAGATGATTGGGTCCTTGTTGTACCTGACGAACACTAGACCAGATATTTGCTTTGCGGTGAACACATTGAGTCAGTTCCTGATGGATCCCATAGGTGTTCACCTAGTTGCTGTAAAGCATATTCTGAGGTACCTGAAGGGTACGGTTGTTTATGGGCTCAAGTATGATGCAAATCAAAATTTTAACCTACAGGATTATGTCGATTCATATTGGGCAGGAAGTGCTGCAGATAGGAAGAGCACTTCTGGGTGCTGCTTCAGTATGGGATCAGGTGTGATCTCTTGGTTTAGCAGGAAGCAGTCCTGCGTAGCACTGAGTACAACCAAAGCAGAGTATGTTGCAGCTTGTTCGGCTAGTTGTGAGGCAGCATGGCTCCTGAAGCTACTATCTGATTTATTTGATCTCCCATTGGATGCTACTGGTATCTTTTTGTTAAATTTTGAGCATTAATTCACAATACTCTAGGATCTTCACTGAGAGAATAACATATACAATATATCAATGCATAACAATAAAAATAAGCATGACAAGCATCACAAGAATCAAAAGCATGAGAGACAAGAGACACAGAGTTTCCGTGGGGAAAACCCTAAGGTGAAAAACCCCACAACTTCCTCAGAGATAGAGAGAGCAATGGCTCAACCAAAGTACAACCAAAATACACTAAGATAGTCTCCTAGTAGCAGATGATCCTCCTCCTCACTAGTGCACCATTTTCTGAGAGAGAGAGAGAGATGACTTTCCAAATGATCAAAATAGAGATCTCCTGGTCTCTATTTATACTTAACCTGTTTTCCCAGTTACACTATGGGGCCGACTTGTCTATCTAGATACATCCACAATATAATATATTTTTCAGGGCCGACCCCACACATGGTGGTCTAATAACCCATCGGCAAGTACACACACTTGCGACACTTGTCAATCCACATGACGACACTTCCTTATAGAGGAATAACACATCTCTAATAAGGGTACAATAAATATATATGAAATACATTCCGAAGTTACATATACATCAACACTCCCTCTTAACTAGGAAGGTATTTCTCGACACAGATTTGCTAGACAAGTCTTCTTCTCGGGATCATCGTCATCGATGCATCGTCATCGTCATCGTCACTGCTGCTGCTATCTCAACCAATCTCTGACTCTACTCGTCATAGGAAGTTCTACAGAGCCAATCCTTTTTCATACTGGATGTAGGCCCACCACCTGCAGGTCTTCGTCATCATTGGCCATATTGTGGAATCCTCAGGACTTATTATGTGCGTCACAAAACCTCGAAAGAGCATCCCAGGCTGTTACGATCACACGGCTCTACCTATAGGATCTCCTAGGTCCATATTATATGTGACCTCACCACAAAACCTCGCAAGAGCATCCCAGGCTGTTACGAGCACACAACTCTACCTATAGGATCTCCCAGGGACAGATTATATGTGGTCACCACAAAACCTCGCATGAGCATCCCAAGATGTTACGAGCACACATCTCTACCTATAGGATCTCCCAGGGACAGATTATATGTGGTCATGGAAAAACCTCGCAAGAGCATCCCAGGACTTATTATGGGCACACAGCCCAACCTATCGGATCTCCCAGGGACATATTATATGCCATAGGACAAAACCTCGAAAGAGCATCTGCCAGATATCCCAGGGCCAGATTATATGCCATAGAAAAAACCTCAAAAGACTATCTGCAGATCTCCCAGGGCCAAATTATATGTCCTCCCAGAGCAAAACCTCGAAAGAGCATTTTCCAAATATCCCAGGGCCAAATTATATGCCATAGGAAAAACCTCGAAAGACTATCTGCAAATCTCTCAGGGCCAAATTATATGCTCATCTGCACAACCTGATCCATGGCCATAGAGTATCAACCTGATACTCACCATACATCATCCTGATGTACACATGATCATCATCACTGTAACATCCTGCTGCATGTCATCTGGAGCAACATCCTGAAGCTCATCATCCATGATCATCCTAATCATACAATGCATCTACCTGATGCATACCAAGTATATGCCTGATACATATCATCATACATGATCCACCTGATCATACAGTGTATCCACCTGATACAAATACAAATACATGATACATATCACCATACATGATCCACCTGATCATACAATGTATCCACCTGATACATATACATATACATGGTCCAAGCATCCAACATGATGCATATACAAAATACATACAAATGATCCTGTTGATCATATCCAGCATCCAACATGATGTGTACATACATATACATATAAATGATCCAACTGATCATATCCAGCATCCAACATGATGCATACATACATATACATATAAATGATCCAACTGATCATATCCAGCATAAACCAGAACATCATCCTGATGGTCATCATCCAGCGCTTACATCCATAGCCATGTGAAGGATCCTCCTTCCAACATGCTTGGAATGGCTTCAGCAAATGTGTCCATCACTTCTTCCTCGAAGTGTCATCAATTTGAAGAACACCAAGCCTCTCTCTGAAGTACTCGAACTTCACCCTGGCTAGTGGCTTCATCAGCACATCTGCAATCTGCTCGTCCGTCGCAACATACAGGAGCTTCACAGCTCCTCTCTGCACCATATCCCTGATATAGTCATATTTGATCTCTATGTGTTTCGACCTGTCATGAAACACTGGGTTCTCAGACAGCTTCACACAACTCTGGTTATCACAGAAGATACCAGTAGAATCCAACAGGAGATCAAATAACTCAGACAGTAGCTTCCGTAGCCATACTGCCTCACAACTAGCTGAACAGGCTGCAACATACTCTGCCTCAGCTGTACTCAGTGCTACGCAGGACTTCTTCCTGCTAAACCAAGAGATCACACCTGATCCCATACTAAAGTAGCATCCAGATGTGCTCTTCCTATCTGCAGCACTGTCGACCCAATCTGAATCAACATAACCCTACAGGTTAAACTTTTGATTCGCTTCATACTTGAGACCATAATCCACTGTACCCTTCAGGTACCTCAGAACATGCTTTACAGCAACCAGATGAACACTCCTCGGATCTGTCAGGAACTGACTCAATGTGTTCACCACAAAGCAAATATCTGGTCCTGTGTTCGTTAGGTACATCAAGGACCCAATCATCTGACAATACATAGAGACATCAACTGGCTCAGATGAAGCATCACATAGAAGCTTCAGATTCGATGCCATAGGTGTGGCCATGACCTTGCAATCCATCATCCCGAATCTCTTCAGGATATCTATTGTGTACTTCCCTTGACCAAGGAAGATCCCACCTATACTCTGCCACACCTCCATACCTAGGAAATAATGCATCATTCCCAAATCTTTCATATTGAACTCGGCAGCAAGCTTTCTCTTTGTATCACACCAAGTTCTGGGAGCTTGCTACAAGCCATACAAGGCTTTCTTCAATATGCACACATGTGACTCCCTGTCAGGTGTTGGGACTGCATCCCAAACATCTTCTTCATGATCGACGAATCATGGCATTCCATTTCTTCATCCCAGATCCTGGGAACTTCAATATCTTCAATAGATATCTTTGTTGCTGGAACGAATGTTGTAGTCCTTTTGTAGGTGAAGATATATGGTCTTTCCTACAAAACAAGTTAAATTGCATGATTAGAAACATCTCATAATTTTCAGAACAAATTCTTTACACAAAAAATATGTCATGCAGTCATGCAGTTATCTTAGCCAATGCTTCAATACAACATTTATCCATGTTCCACAACTTTCTAGATGCCTTCCAGTCTCTACCAGAACATTGTTAAGAGTTTGCACTACTCCCAACATGTCAGCAAAGAGGTTTCATTCTAGATAAGTAGCACTGGAATTTTGTGCAGTGCCATAGGCCACTTACCCATCACATGCATATTAGTAGTATATTGTTCATTAATGCAATCATTCTAATATGCACAATACATCTCCTAAGTCTAGGAACATAAGCATAATATTATTTAAACAAACAAAATAGGCAAGAAATGATAATTGAAATACTTATCTTTGTTTGTTTGTTGGGTGGACTCCCTCTGAGTCTTTGCTTCCTGGCAGGAGCTGCTGAAGTAGCTTCTTCTACACCTTTCTGTTGTGGAATGTAGGAAGATGGTCAACTCCCTCTGAAAAATCTGCATCCTTGCAGGAGCTGCTGGAGTGTGCTCCCTCTTTATCTTTGCTTCCTGGATTACCTATCCTTGAACTTATATTCATCCTTGCTGACATCAATCTTCTTGAACCCTGTAAAGTATATTCTGTAAGCCTTCGAGCTTTCACTGTAACCCACAAAGATGACCTTCTTTCCTGAAGGATCTAGTTTAGTCCTCTTTTCCTTTGGGACATGAGTGTATACTGGATAACCATATATTTTGAGATGGCTGACTTCAGGTTTCTTACCAGAAAAGACCTCTTATGGTGTCTTGTTGTCCAATATCTTGTGGGGTGTTCTGTTCTGCACATATACAGTTGTTCTAGCTGCTTCTGCCCATAGATGCATAGGTAGATCCTGGTCATGCAGCATTGCCCTTGCTGCTTCCATGATTGTTCTGTTCTTCCTTTCTGCAACTCCATTCTGTTAAGGATTATAAGGATCACTCAACTCCCTCTTAATCTCTTAATCACTACAAATCTTCTTGAAGTCACCTTAGGTGAATTCTCCACCATTGTCGGATCTAAATGTTTTGATCTTCTTGTTAGTTTGATTCTCCATCAAGGTTTTGAATTCCTTGAATTTATCAAACACCTCATCTTTGTTCTTCAAGAAGTATACCCAATTCTTCCTGGTTAAGTCATCAATAAATGAGACATAGTAAACATACCCACTAAGAGAACTGGATGACAAAGGACCACATACATCTGAGTGGATGATTTCCAGGATATCTTTGGCCTTGCTTTCACTGCTTGGGAAAGCCTTCTTAATGTTCTTACCTTTTGCACATCCTTTGCAAACACCTTCATGTTTAGTCTTGATTTCAGGAAAACCTTCTACATCCTTTCTTGCAATTGGAAGTGCCCTATAGTGCATATGAGCAAGTCTTCTATGCCAAAGTTCACTTGGCTCCATGGATTCATGCACCATGGCATGTTCAGGTTGTCCCTTCAATTTATACAATCCTCCCTCTTGCTCTCCAATCACTACTGCATCATCTATGGTCTTTCCCTTTGGCCACATTAGGATTTGGCCATCCACAAATGCAACCCTCATACCTTTTGCATCCAATGCAGAGATGGAGAGTAAGTTCTTCTTGAGCCCAGGTACATAAAGGACTTCTTTCATCTTCAAATATTTTCCAGAATCTAAGTTGTAGGAGGCTTCACCACTTCCTTTGATTGGGTATTGATAATCATCCCCACGTTTCACCTTATGGGGTGATTCATGTTCAGATAGATTCACAAAATATTCCTTAAACCCAGTCATGTGTTTGGAAACCCCACTATCAATCAACCAATCATTACAACCATGGGATATAGTACCTGTGAGAGTAGAGATTAGAACATACTCTTCTTCACTTGATGAGTCATCATCACTTTCTGCCCTAGCCTTCTTCTTTGGAGGTTCATCATCCTCGGCAGCATGAGCATGGAACTTTCTTTTGCTGCCCTTCTTCTTCTTGCTGGAGTTGTTGTTATTATCCATTTTTTTCTTGGGACAATCTGAAGCAAAGTGACCCTTCTCATTGCATGTGAAGCATCTTAGATCCTTCTTATTATTTTGATAGGATCTCTTGTAGCGAGAGTGCTCCTTCTTGGGCTTGCTTCTTTTGGTATGAGCTACAAGAGCTTGATCTTCACCTCCCATCTTTTCCTCACGAGCTACGAGTCTAGCTTCTTCTTGAGAGCATTCTTTCCGCAATCTGTTGAAGGATACCAACTTCTTTCTTGCACAGATTCCTTGAATGAAGGAGTCCCATGACCTAAGTAGGCCATTTAGAGTGGTCATGACAACTTCACCATTCTCCACCATTTCATCTACTGCTTCCAGTTGTTCCTTAATCTGGGAGACCCTAGAAAAATAAGATTGAATGGTTTCTCCATTCTGAAACTTTACTCCTTTCAATTGGTTCCGCAGGGTCATCTTCCGATTTATGTTCTTCCCTTCAAATAGCTTGGTCAAAGAGTCAAACATCTCCTTGGGTGTCTTTAGAGAAGACACATGGGGTATGAGATGGTCTTTAATAGAATCAGCAATGATTCTCTTTGCCTTGACCAAGTTCTTCTTATGCAATACCTTGTCCTCTTCATCCTCTGGGATAGGGATGTCTTCTTTTATATAAGAGTCCAACTCATTCTCTTCCAGGATTAACCCAATCCTATACTTCCAAGCTCGGAAGTTATCATCCCCTTCAAGCTTATCCTCAAGCTTGGTGTGGTGAGACATCTTAAAGAGTACTTCAAATGGAAATAGAAAACATTTAGGTCTTACCACTTGAAATGCTGAACACTGGATCTGGTCCCGGATTATTTGTCGAAAAAACCCTAAAAATTCAAAATGTGAATTTCAATTTTCTGAAAGGATAGAAAGATGTGCTTTGATGAGCTGATCATCCTGGTGCATTCAGAATTTGAGATCAGCGAAGTTTTACCCTTCAGATTTGTCTTTTTGTCCTCCCGGGTTCACTAGGGAGAGCCCTAAATTAGGGTTTGAGTTTCCCGGAGATCTACCCTGCCAAAAATCTCGATCCAAAGCTCTAAACTTCGATTTTTGCAAGGAGCTTCCAGATGTGTCTTCAGATTCCATAAATTTCTATTTTTGTGGAAACCCTAATTTTTAGGGCCAAATATGAAAATGCTCAGAATTGAATTCTGATTGGACAGATAGATTCTCCTTGATGAGTAGAGTCAATATACTATACTTCTTTTCCAAAATCTGTGGAGAGAAACCCAATAAACAAGAAACTCAAGTTTTCGTCACTGCAAAATGTCTTCTTCTCAGGTTAGCTCTGATACCATGTTAAATTTTGAGCATTAATTCACAATACTCTAGGATCTTCACTGAGAGAATAACATATACAGTATATCAATGCATAACAATCACAATAAGCATGACAAGCATCACAAGAATCAAAAGCATGAGAGACAAGAGACACGGAGTTTCCATGGGGAAAACCCTAAGGTGAAAAACCCCACAACTTCCTCAGAGATAGAGAGAGCAATGGCTCAATCAAAGTACAACCAAAATACACTGAGATAGTCTCCTAGTAGCAGATGATCCTCCTCCTCACTACTGCGCCACTTTCTGAGAGAGAGAGATATGACTTTCCAAATGATCTAAATAGAGATCTCTTGATCTCTATTTATACTTAACCTGTTTGCCCAGTTACACGATGGGGCCGACTTGTCTATCTAGATACATCCACAATATAATATATATTTCAAGGCCGACCCCACACATGGTGGTCTAATAACCCATAAGCAAGTACACACACTTGCGACACTTGTCAATCCACGTGACGACACTTCCTTATTGAGGAATAACACATCTCTAATAAGGGTACAATAAATATATATGAAATACATAGATGAAATACATTCCGAAGTTACATATACATCAACACTTTTGTGACAACCAGAGTTGTATGAATCTATCTGAGAACCCGGTGTTCCATGACAAGTCGAAGCACATTGAGATCAAATATCACTATATCAGGGATATGGTGCAGAGAGGAGCATTGAAGCTCCTGTATGTTGCGACAGATGAGCAGGTTGCAGATGTGCTGACGAAACCACTAGCCAGAGTGAAGTTCGAGTACTTCAGAGAGAGGCTTGGTGTTCTTCAGATTGACGACACTTCGAGGAAGAAGTGATGGACACATTTGTTGGAGCCATTCCAGGCATGGTGAGAGGAGGATCCTTCCCATGGCTGTGGATATAAGCGTTGGATGATGAGCATCAGGACGATGTTCTAGTTTCTGCTCTGTATGATCAGTTGGATCATTTATATATGTATGTATGCATCATGTTGGATGCTGGATATGATCAGTTGGATCATTTATATATGTATGTATGCATCATGTTGGATGTTGGATATGATCAGTTGGATCATTTATATATATGTATGTATGCATCATGTTGGATGCTAGATATGATCAGTTGGATCATTTATATGTATGTATGTATGCATCATGTTGGATGTTGGATATGATCAGGTAGATCATGTATGCCAATATGTATCAGGTATGATCAGGTGGATCATGTGTTTGTATATGTATCAGGTGGATACATTATATGATCAGGTAGATCATGTATGTCGATATATATCAGGTATGATTAGGTGGATCATGTGTTTGTATATGTATCAGGTAGATACATTGTATGATAAAGTAGATCATGTATGATGATATGTATCAGGCAGATGCTGTGTATGTATCAGGTGGATGCAATGTATGATCAGGTAGATCATGTACTTATGTATGTATCAGGTGGATGCATTGTATGATCAGGTAGATCATGTACTTATGTATGATCAGGTAGATCATGCACTAATTTATGTGTCAGGAGGATGTATTGTATGATCAGGTAGATCATGTATGATGATATGTATTAGGTAGATACTTTGTATGCATCAGATGGTGATCAGGATGATCATAGATGACGAGCTTCAGGATGTTGTTCCAGATGATATGCATCAGGATGATACTATGATGGTGATCAGGATGATCACATATGACGAGCTTCAGGATGTTGCTCCAGATGATATGCATCAGGTTGATCATATGATGATGTACATCAGGATGAGAGTATCAGGTCGATACTCTGTGGCCGTGGACAGGTTTTGCAGGTAGCATAGAAAAGGTCCTTTAAAATCCGGACAGGTAGAGCGGTGTGCTCGTAACAACGTGGGATTCTCTATCGAGATCCAGACAGGTAGAGCGGTGTGCTCGTAACATCCTAGGATGCTCTGAGTAGGATTTGCTACAGTTTCTCATAGAAAAGATCCTTTAAAATCTAGACAGGTAGAGCAGTGTGCTTGTAATATCCTGGGATGCTCTATCGAGATCCAGACAGGTAGAGCGGTTTGCTTGTAACATCCTGGGATGCTCTGAGTAGGTTTTGATAAAGTTCACATAGAAAAGACCCTTTAAAATCCGGACAGGTATAGCGGTGTGCTCGTAACAGCCTGGGATGCTCTATCGAGATCCAGATAGGGAGAGTGGTTTGCTTGTAACATCCTGGGATGCTCTGAGTAGGTTTTGTGAAGTTCAACATGTAAAAGATCCTGGGAGATCCGATAGGTTGAGCAGTGTACTCGTAATCAGTCCTGGGATGCTCTTTCGAGGTTTTGTTGATGCACATAATCAGTCCTGAGGATTCCACAGTATGTCCAGTGATGATGAAGACCTGCAGGTGGTGGGCCTACATCCAGTATGAAAAAGGAATGGCTCTGTAGAACTTCCTATGATGAGTAGATTCAGATATTGATTGAGATAGCAGCAGCAGTGATCATGACGATGATTCGAGGACAATGATTCGCTGATGATGATCCAGAGAAGAAGACTTATGCTAGCAGATCTGTGTCGAGAAATACCTTCCTAGTTAAGAGGGAGTGTTGATGTATATGTAACTTCGGAATGTATTTTACCAATGTGTATTGTATTCCTATAGAGATGTTATTATTCCTCTATACGGAAGTGTTTGTATTCCTATAGAGATGTTATTATTCCTCTATACGGAAGTGTCGTCATTTATATTGTAAGTGTCATAACTTATACTTGATGGGTTATTAGACCACCTTGATGGGGTCAGCCCTGTATGAGTCATGTGGGTAAATGGGTTATTAAGCCACCTTGATGGGGTCGGCCATGTATGAGTCATGTGGGTAAATGGGTTATTAGACCACCAAGCGTGGGGTTGGCCCGAATTAAGTTAACCATGGGTTATTAGGCTAAGCTAGACAAGTCGGCCCCATTAGTTTATTGGGCAGGACAGGACATGTATAAATAGAGATGGGGATATCTCTATTTGATCACTCATTACTCACACTTCTCTCATTCGAAAAGTGGCGCACTTGTGAGGAGGAGGATCTGCTGCTAGGAGAAGACTATCTCTTGTACTTTGGTTGTATCATTGCTCTTTCTATCTCTGAGGAAGTTGCAGGGTTTTTCACCTTCTTGGTTTCCCCCGGTGAAACTCTATGTCTCTTGTGTGCTTGCATTATTATGTCCATGATTGATATGATGTAGATATGCTGTAGATATGTTGTACATGTTATTCTCTCAGTTAAGATCTTAAATCAGATTGAAAATTCTGAAAAACTAACAAGAAGAGAACGATCATGCCACCGAGAGGTCATCCCACTAGGAGAGGCAGACGAGCTCCTGTGGAGGTTGATCAGGAGGATAGGGGGAATGGTGCTCTGTATGGTCCTAGCCATGAATAATGGAATGTTGCTGCTACAGCTCTTTTTTACCGTCAGTTCTTTCCCCAGGAAGTGCAGAGCATGGTAGATAATCTTGAAGAGTCTCCGTGGCGTCAGGTTGCTACACAGGATCCTCCGACGGAAGCGGTTGCAATGGCAGATTGGATCCATGATCCTGTTAATACTCAGGGTTGAATGGCTCTCTACAACCGAGCTGTGACGATGCTTTGGGTCATAAAAACTATGATTGCCCAGCTGATGGAAACCCAGGTGGATATTCTGTCTAGTTCTGCTCGGATGACGGAATTGGAAGAACTTTGTAAGGATCACACTGAAAATTATAAATGGATACATATGAAGTTGGATGCTTTAGCTGGGGATATGGGGATTCCATTCCTGACCAAGTCTAAGAAAGTTGAAAACAAGCGGGTAATCAACCTGTGCGGCAATGGGGATGATGCAGACAAGCAGCCGGTGGTGATTGTTAAAGATGAAGCCGGTCCGTCGGCTTAATTCCTCTGGTTTTTGGTTCCCTTCATTTTTTGCTATGATTTTCGGCTTGGTGACCCTGCTCTGTCGTCGGCTTCGGCTCCTACCGGCTATTACTTGCTTCAGTCTTTTCGGTATTTCCTTCTGTTTGGTTCGTTCCTTTGGATCCTGCACGATGTCTTCCCTATCGACGTCTGTTTTGTTTGTAGGTTTAGGTGTTTTGCTCGTGGCATGGTTTATGGCTGCTATCCTCTGATGTACTATCTTTATTTATGTTCTGTTAAAGTTGGTATGGTTTATCATTCTGGTGCTCTCTGGGTTGGAATTTGTAACTATGATGTTTGTAACTATGGGGATTTGAATACTAAGGACGTTCTCTAGTTTTGGTTCGGGGCTAGTAAGCATATTTTCTGTTTTGGCATCTGGGGTGGTAGTTTCAGCCTGCATTTTGCTGTAAAGATGAATATTGTACTTTTTATCCTACCATAATAGAATGCTGTCTTTTTTTTTATTAAAAAAAAAATATGAGAAACAATAATCGAACTCAAATAAACACACAACCAAAACAAATGCAAAAGCTTTTAGATCTCCCTATAAAACAGTGAAAGTGGCCATAAATCCTAAGCTTCTTATTTATGTAAGCATTCCAAAATTGGGAAAAGCATACACCAAATACTTTTAGACCCAATGAAATCAAGTGACCTACTAAGAAATATGGTTGGGTAAACCTAGGTATGCAAATAAACAGTGCAATCAAGGTCCTAAACCATAGAAAAGACACTTGAACTTACACTACAAAAGAAAGACCAAAAGCATAAGAAAGGACAAGAAACCAATCTTAAGAGAAATGTTTCACTCAAATAGATACAAATAAGGTCAAATAGACTCAATAGGTTCCAAGTCCAATCAAATTGGAGCAAATAGGTTCAATTAAACACAAATTGGTTCAAAAACACCAAACTAGTTCATAAACTCCCAACTTAGGTCAACAAGCACCAAATTATTCCAAACAAGCCCAAATTTATTCAAAAAGATACCAAACATCATATTAAGGTCTGTCAAAAGACAAGACCCCACTTCAAGGAGTCCTACACAAACCTAGGATCAGCAGGGACTCCAAAAAATGCACTCAAAACCCCCAAAACAACCCCAAAAGTAAAAAAACTCATGTATAGGAGGTCCACGGTAGTGAAAAAGGGTACAAGGGTGAGTGACTCACAAGTGAAGAACCTTCCACAAGTGAGTACGTAGGAGACCCACTACTATAAGTACTAGGAATAGCAAGTATGCAAAAAAGTCCCAAAAACTTAAAATCCAATTCAAAAAATGACCAAGGAAAGGTCTAACAAAGTTCAATGGATGTTCCTAGCATGAAAATAAAACTCAGACCTTCAAATATACTGGAAAAATGGCCTTGGAGACCCCAAAGTAGATAAGCTTCTCCCCAACGAAGTCTCTGGTTCTGTTGTTAGGGAAAAATTACTAGAGCTGGGGTGAGACTACCAACATATTGGGGTAAAAGATAGACATTTAAAGTTCTACAAATACAGTATTTGAGCAAAAGATTAGGGTTTAAGAGGATGTGTACCTTATTCAGAAGGTTGATCCAAGCCTCTCCTTTGAGTCTTCCTCTTGCTCTCCAATGCAACAACCTGAAAAATCATTCAAAAGAACCTTCCTAAAACCAATTTGACTACAAATAAAAGATTGACATTTATAAGAGAACAAGCAACAAACTGTAATCATATCTGAAACATACATGAAAAAAATCTATTTGGAAAGGGAAGAATGTCCAATATTTATTAATGAATTAAGCAAGTACATCAAATTACCTTCCTTCAAACATGGCACTTCATGAAACCAAGATTCAAGGTCTCTTTCTCCTCTCCTCCAAGGATCCCAAACTCTAATCAGATGTGCTAGGGTTTATAAGCAACTAGGGCACAAGTGAGGGGGATATGAGTCCCAATTCCTCCAGCATAACATTACAATGGGCTTGAGTCATCTTCATGGTCTCCTCTCCCTCTCTTATATAGCAAGTGAAGAAGGTAGACTCGAGGAGGAAGTAGTTACAACTGGAAGAGGAGGTTCCAAAACCACCCAAACCACCAATTTTTTGAGATTTTATATATTTTTTGGTATTTCTGAGGTACTTGTGACTTTACAATGGACAACAAGTGGGTGACTCGCCAATTTACCATGTACAACCTACGTTTTGTAGAAAAATGGTGAAAAATAGCCTTTTCTGAAGGCTTTCAGGAGAAGTTTTGGTCTCCCAAATTGTTCCTACCTATCAAATGGGACATGAATTAGGTAATTCCATCCTTCTAAAGTCCCAAATATGGCTCTTCCATCCCAAATTTACTTTTTTGTGACTCATAGTAATCTCATGAAATGTCGTCATGCAACCAAAAGATGTAAGTGTCGTCACGGACGGAGAAGTGCTAAATTTGGCTATAACATTTGGATTATGCTATTTTTGTGCATTTATGAGTTGAACAAGTTGTTTCATTACATCCAAAGCATTGCTTTCAATCGGAAACACTTTTCGTTTCACCTTAAAAAGTTTTCAGTTTCCTAAGATACAGTCATTTTATCATATCTGAAGGTAGATTCTTTTCATTGCGGTTTTTAAAACTTTCTCATACTAATTAAATATTTCAGTTCATTTTGTATGTTTATATTCTCAATTTCCTCCCTTTCTAACATGTGTATGCCCTTTACCCAGATGCAGGTGAGAAGAGTCAGTAGGGGGACGTGTTGGGTGGTGGGTGCATGCATTTATGATGACAAGTGGAAGGGTGGGTGATGTGGTTTTTCCCCGCAGGTGGTATAATCCTAGGTTGCATTGCAGTACGCGAAGACAGATGAAGATGATAATGGCGATTACTGGAGGTACGAAGAATGGGTGGGTTTATACCACAGCCATTATGGATATTAGTGGGAATCACTCCATTTCGTGGGAACGGATGGAGACGGTCTTTTCTCCAATTATGATTTTTTCCATTTGCAGTCCGGTCAGCACCGTTAAATGGTGCAAGAATGTTGTAAGTGAACATGATGGAGAGGTTTGGGTAACTGAGAACAATTTTGTGAATTGGGGTGGTAATGAGATGGAAGGTGGCAGAGATTGGGGTGGCGGTTTTATCTACGTTGAAGTGGTGTGCTCCATGGATACTACGGGGAACCAGGGGAACCAAGATGCCTCACGGTGAAGGAGAGTGATCCCGGAGAAATTTTGAGCAGCGCAAGTGGCGTGGCAGTATTGCACCTCGATCCCGCGGGCTATCAGAGCCGACATGGAAATGATGGAAGATGAGGTTTGGAGCGAGGTGCTGGAAAACATGCCCTCGTTAGATTAGGCCACTCTTGAAAATTGGATTCAAGACCCTAGGTCAATGAGAGGGCGCCCGGGATTGTTTGAGAAAACAGTGACTCTGTACTGGGCGATAAAAGGAATGTTTGTCCACATGCTCCTGGAAAGGGAGGAAAAGCTAGGAGGAGATGAAATTCCCATGGATTCTTGGAAAGAACTTTATGCTTATACTTGTCTCCTTCATATGAAAATTGATGCAATAGGCAAGGAAATGGGTCTACCGTTCCTTCCTAAAATGGGATACTGTTATAATGGACCTATAAAGGAGGTGCAGGGAACCAGGATGGACAGCGGAGTGGTCCCCGACAATGGAGGACCAGTGGGAAATGAGGAGGATCTACCTCCCACGGTCCAGATTCTGCAGTGTCTTCACCGGGACTAGGTAGGTCTCTGTTACATGTTTTGTTTATGTTTCTTCCTTTTGGATGGGACAGTACTGTGTATGTCGATGGGAATCATCTCTGGGGTTCCAATTGAAGCAGCGGGTTATGCTAGTTGGCTCTATGATGTTGGTCATTTTTTTTGGCTTTGTGTGGTTAGGTCATGGATACTGAATGAATATCAATTGTGTTGGGCTCGAGGCTTAACTATGTTTTGTTTTGTTTTGTTATATTGATGGGGGAATCCTGTAGAAATCGTGTTGTATATCATGTTTTCCCCTCCGAGGGAGGGACCCTAGGGATGTTGATATGTAGAGAGATTAATTTGATATCCTGTATATCAGACTTATGGACAGACCGATGATGAAACTTTTGATTGTATCTTTCTGTATACTCTGTTAATATAATGTTTACTTATTTTACAAAAAAAAAAACATGTGTATGCTCTTTGTTGTATGCTTTGTGTGAAATCGACAAATCGGAAAATAGAGCAAAAAGTGTTTTGTTTTCTGCATATGCTCGTTGTCAAGCATCTTGTGTGAACAATACAATTCAAAAAGAAAGAGAAAACTTTCATTTTCTAAGTAAGCTAACCAAGAGCTTAAAATTTTTAGAACAATTTTTTTTTTTGTATGTGGTTGTGTTAAATTGTTTTGCAGGAAGGAATAAGGAATTTGGGGGTAAGCACACACTTTGAAGTAAATATAGCTAAGCATTAATTCACTTGGTTGAAAGTTAATTTATTTAACAAGTGAAATTAGCAGCAAAGATACTTATACCTTCCTATTAAAAATAGTTTAATATGATGTTTTAATGTAGTAGTTGATGGAGAGAATGATAAAGGACATTAAGCTAATCTAAGAGATCAAGAGTATGGAAAAAGAGCCACTATTTAGTTTTATTATAAACCAAGAAAATGGTAAAAAGAAGAGGGAAGGTGGTAAAAAAAGGCTTAAAATTGTTCGAGTAATTTAGTGTAGCTTGATGTGACTTCTTTTGTAGCAATTTTGAGTCGAAATGAAAATAGTTATTCATTCTAGTTTTCGACCAAAGTCTTATTGGTATCTTTAGTCAATTTGATGTCCAATGTATGCAAAAAAAATGTCCCTCAATAGCCCCCTATTTTCTGGAGCTATATCAAGTAATGTTGATATAAACATTTTGTTCAAATAGTCACTTGTAGATCATAACATTATGCATTTCTATTCATGATTATCTATTTAGTTCAACTTAATAAGATGTGATTGCTTCTTCATCTTGTTTTTTTAAATAACCCCTAAAATGCTCAATTGTTCATTTCTCTATTTTTTGTTGATGTGTATCTAAAATGAAGTAACACGTGTAGTACATTATCTGTGTCCATTTGTGAGTATAAAACATCTATTTAAATTTGCATCTTGTTCTCAAATCATTGATGTTAGTAAGTGGAACAAGCCATAGTTTTGTAGTACAGTATTTATGTCCATTTGTGAGTCTAAAACATCTATTTTCAATTTGCACCTTGTTCTCAAGTTGCTAATGCTTTCTCTATGATGTTTCATTATAGTTGTGTTTTGTTTGACAATATATATATTTTTTAGAGAAATAGTATGTGTCTATAGAGTAATATGGTGTTGATACCAAAATAATTTATTTAAAGTATGTTATGTAAAACCAAGAAAAAAACAAAATAGCCTATGTATACTTAAAACTACGTGCAACAAATGGGTTTGATAGCCTAGGTTTAGGTTTTCTACTTAATTGTTTAATTCTTTAAGCAAATAAACTTGAAATTAGTAGAATATTTTTCATAAAAAAATAGATTTAAAAACAATGTTATAGAAAATAATTATACTAGTTTATTTATTCTCTTGTTTTTTGAATTTTAAATATTAAATAAATTGTTTTCCAACCATGTATGAGGAAAAGTGTAATTATGTGCTCGAGATAAATAAATAAAAAAAATCTAAATATAATAGCAATACAGTTCCAAAATCTTAACACATAATACAAACATTTCCATGTCTAGGTTATAGAATGACAACATTCAATTCATTTTCTTCAATTATTATATAAAATATTACTTAAATGAACTCCCCAAATTTGACAACTAAATGAATGATGTCAATCATTTTAATTATTAAAAAAAAACATTATAAACACTCAATATGAACTATATATGGGGAGATAAACACAAATAAATGTCTTAGTACTATAAACACATATGTCAATACTATAAATAAAAACTTGGAAACTACTTGTTGTTAGGCAACTTCTATCATAAAAATTTGCTAAGTTGATGATGAGGAGATAAATTGACTTGATTTTCATGTTGTTATGGATAGGCAAGCTCCACTAATGTTATCATAAACACATATAAGCTTATACTTGTGGATCAACCATTCAAAAGAATGAGGAGATACATAGTGGTTGTTTGAAAGCTCTTTTGGCCTACATTGTTGAAATTGATGTTGAATTCAACCTTAGAATTCATCCAAAATTATGCCATGCGTTTTAATTCATCCAAGTACCTTCTCTTGACTATTAAACCCAATAATTGAAAGCATATGTGAGGTTGGTGGGAAAATTCACTTCATGTAGTTATTGAAGCATGGGGGTTGTGAAAGTTATGTCAGCAGACTTATTTCTTCTATGGTTAGAAGCTATGTCGATTGTCTTTTCACCCTTACCTCATATCCGTTGGAGTCAACACTATTTTGATCATTCTCTCATGCATGTTCCTACACTATGTAGAATTTTCCATTAATGTTCATGACCAATACCAGACTGTGTTTAACCTAGAAATTCGAATTTGGAAAGAGAGCTGCAATTTTGGAAGGAAAAATAGATGGTTGTAGGTGAGCATGGAGTTTGGGCAAGCTAGGAACCTTTTCCCATTGAGATATGTTACTTTTGGATTCTTGAAAAGTCATGGATTAATGTTGTAGGAGGTTCTCCAATAGCATACAGTAGGTTGGACTCTTACTGCACACACTGGTAATCACTGTAAGGGTTGGATTTCCTAATGGAACTGTGGATCAATGAAGGTAAATGCCTTCCTTGTGTTGTGTGGGGTGGTTGGAAGGATTTCCATGGCTGTGATGGCTTAGTGAGACCCTTGTAGAGCTCTGCTGGAGCTTTTGGCTAAGCATAGAGAGTAGAGTGGGTTGTGGGATGAGAGATAGAAGCATGTAGGTGTTTCCTTTTCCTTGGTGACCTCATACCCCAGCTTGGGGATGGACTCTCAGCAGAAATATTATATGTTGGACAGAGTGCCTATGGTTGGGTGGAAAATCGCTCTTACACAGCCAGTTGCTTGGATCTTCTTTATTAAAGATAAGTATCCTCTTGTATTTTATTGTGCAACATTTTAAACTGATGCATGTAATTGCATGTTGTGTGTATGTATTGAGTGTATTCTGATGTGTGTTTTTATTTAAATGTGTGCATACGCATTTTAGATGTTATCAATTCGTAATTATGGAAAAGGGGTGAGATTTAGAAGCCTCATTTTAGTTAATGTCCCCTCTAATGGCCGGATTGAGAGATGGGGACGTTATAATCTTACTTGCATATTATAATATGGCTAGTCCAAGTGATATTCTACTTAGAAAACTACTTCTCATGGAAATCTCATATGGAGGATTTAATATGAAGTACGGAACTTTATCAGGTTAGCTTAGGAACAAAAATTGCCCTCTTAATGCACTAAAGAAAACAAAATTGGATAATGAAAATGACGAAGCACGTGGATTAATCAGAATATGCATATCCAATGATCATTGGTTTCACCTTCAAAGAATTGAAACCACGGATGTAGCATGGAAAAAGTTGGAAACCTTATTTGGTAAACACGATGAAATTCGAGCCCACCAACTCAAAAGCCAATTGATTGCTTTAAATCCCAGTGATTACTCTTACATTGAATATTTTTTATTTAAGTTCAAAACACTTAGACATTTACTTCCAAAATATAAAATAATCAAGACAAATGAAAAACTCATATATGTTATTCTTTCTAAGCTTCGCACTACTTATTCTATTTTTATATCTACATTTCACTCCAACTAAAAAAAATTATTGGTCAAAGGGATAACTTACAAAATGACCTCTTTTGAAGTCTTGTGTGATTCTTTAATTAGAGAGTAAGATAAGCTCTTACATATTGGACTGATTAGCACTACATATACATCTAACAAAATCCTGAGTGATGCAACAAAAATATAAATCCAAGAATTTGAAAAAGGAACACCCTTGCAATAATAAATAAAGCAAGGGTCTCAAACCCTCTTAGCTAGTTCCTCCTATTGATGTATTTGTAACTTTGGAATGTATTTCATATATGTATATTGTATTCCTATAGAGATTTTATTATTCCTGTATACGGAAGTGTCGTCATTTATATTGTAAGTGTCGTAACTTATACTTGATGGGTTATTAGACCACCTTGATGGGGTCGGCCCTGTATGAGTCATGTGGGTCAAAGGGTTATTAGACCACCCTATTAGGGGTCGGCCCTATCAGCATTATGTTATGTGGTTAAGTTAAGTCCGACCTAGTAAAGGTTATTAGGCAAGTCAAGTCAAGTATAAATAGAGTGCGGGAGGCACTCTATTTGATCATTCACTTTCTCACTCACACACTCATTGGAGAGTGGCACACTAGTGGAGGAGGAGAAGCTGCTGCTAGGAGGACTATCTCTTGTACTTGGTTTGTATCATTGCTCTATCTATCTCTGAGGAAGTTGTAGGGCTTTTCACCTTCTTGGTTTTCCCCGGTGAAACTCTGTGTCTCTTGTGTGCTTGCATTATTGTGTCCATGTTTGATATGTTGTAGATATGTTGTACATGTTATTCTCTCAGTTAAGATCCCAAATCAAATTGAAATTCTTAAAAACTAACATGGTATCAGAGCTAGCCTGAAAGAAGGCATGGTATGGAATTTATGACACTTGTTTCACTTGCAAAGCTAGGGATTGATATAGCAAAAACCAGTCATCATAGAACTTTCGCTATAAATACATTTTGGCGAAGTTTCAGGATATGAAACCTTTACAGGTCGTAGATGACATCCCCATGTACCTTGTTTCCGAAGCACAACTTCTAATGCATTGTACTTTGTGATTTATGATCAGTACAATCTAGGGTTTCTGCCTCTTCCAGATCTTAGTCACAAACAGGTGACTTAGGAAAAAAGGTCACAACTTGGGCTAGGAAGCTCCAAATGAAATTTCGTAAAAAGTGACAAGTAGAGAACGGACTGTACTTTCTCAGGTACATTTTTCAGAGGCAAAAACTGAACCAGTGACATGTGGCACGCCGTACAAGTTCGCTCTCATGGTTTATCCCATAAACAGGTCACATTGCGACACTTGGCATAACTCTCTCTCAGAGAATCCAATTGAGGTCAGGTCAGGTTACCATAGGAAGAATTTTCAAACCCTATAGATCTCAAATTTAGGAGTTACACTAGAAACAATTAGGTGCATATTTCTGTCAAAACAGAATTGGATTTTGAGCACCTCCATTCATGGCTCCAGGAATTTAGGGTTTTGGAGAATGTTGGAATTTTTTGTATCAGAGACCACGGCTGGATGCTCCTCATCAAAATCTAAATTTAGAGACCAAGATCAAATTTTTTGGTTGGGCAGAAGGTCGGGATTGATCAAACCCTAGTTCAGGATTTTGATCGAAAAGGTGGAAAATTAGGGCTTCTGCAAAAGTTGGAATTTCTGAAGTCTGTGACCACGGCTGGAAGCTCCTAAGAAAAAATGAAGTTTAGAGATTTGGATCGAACCTTTTGGTTGGGAAGAAGGGTGGACTTTATCAAACCCTAGTTTGGGATCCTGTCTAGAAGATCCGAAAGTTTCAAAGACAATGTTGATGGGTGAAACTTTGCAGTTTTCAAATTCTGAGTATACCAGCTTGATCAGCTCATCAAGGCACATCTTTCTATCCTTTCAGAAGTTTGAAATTCAAAGTTTGAATTTTTAGGGTTTCTCTAACCAACCCTAATCCAGCTCCAGATCCAATTTCTGCAATTCAAGTGGATTGGGTTAATCCTAGAAAAGAATGGATTGGTCACCTGCATAAGTGAAGAAGTTCCTGTTTCAGAGGGAGATGAGGCTAAGGCCTTACATAAGAAGATTACAAGCAATCTCGACAGGTATGAATTATCCAGGTATGTTTCGAGATCTATTCATGATTAAGTTTATGGTATCCTTGTCTTCATTAATTTTAGTACAATCTTGATTAACTTTAGACTTGTCGTATCACCTTAATAAAATTATGAATGCAGATATTCATTGATTAGGGTTTTGACACTTATGATTGTACTAATGCATTGTGGTGTTGTATGAGGTTGATTTTGTCCGCTAACATGAAAGGTACATCAAGAAAGACAAATCATGTTCTAGTTCAAGAACATATGACCATGTTGACATGAAAACAAAGATTCATCCATTGTCATGGATCACATAGAAGATCTACTTACAAGGTATGTATAACTTGGTTCTATAATGGTTAACCTATGAGATATGCAGGTTACTAGCACAATTCATTGAAGAGAACAAGAAGACATTATGCGGGTATGTTAGACATAACTAGCTAGCATGCTAATCCAGGTATGTTTTTCTACATCAAGTTAGAATCCTACCTTGTGTTAGGATTTTATACTGTTGTATGGTTGATAATGATTATTCATGAAGTTAGAAATGTAATTAATCAAGGGTTTATCCATATTATGTCTCTTACCTTAATTGATGATATGACTAATCAGAAAAGTCCTTTGGTCAAATAAGAATATGCATGAGTAAAATAAGTATTCCCTGAAACGTTGAATACTAATGTTTATTATCTGTGTTTGAAATGATCATGACTATACATGTTTAAGATTATTTTGTTTTGATAGTATTGAGATTATACTAATGAATGTATGTATGAGACCTCGAGGATAAGACAATGATGATACTAGTAAGTATGCATAAGTGATCGAGGATGGATATAAGTTCAAGAACAGGTAATCCAGGAAGCAAAGATCAAGAGGGAGCACACTCCAGTAGTTCCTGCGAGGAAGCAAATATTGAGAGGGAGTCCACCCTACAAAACAAACAAAGATAAGTATTTGAATTGTCATTTCTTGTATATTTGATTGTTTAAATAATATTGTTCAATGGTGTATATACTTATGTTCCTAGACTTAGGTTGTGTATTATGCATATTAGAATAATTGCATTAATGAACAGTATACTACTAATACGCATGTAATGAGTAAGTGGCCTATGGCACTGTTCAACATTCCATTGCTACTTATCTAGAATGAAACCTCTTTGCTGACATGTTGGGAGTTGTGCACACTCTTAAACAATGTTCTGGTAGAGATTGGAAGGCATCTAGAAAGTTACAGGATATGGATAAATGTCGTATTGAAGCATTGGCTAAAAGAATTACATGACTGTATGACATATTTCTTTATGTGTAAGAATTTGTTCTGAAAACTATGAGAAGTTTCTAATCATGCAATTTAACTTGTTTTTGTAGGAAATATCGTATACGAGCACCTACAAAAGAAGGACCACAACATTTGTTCCAGCAACAAAGTTATCTATTGAAGATATTGAATATATTGAAGTTCCCAGGATCTGGGAAGAATGCCATGATTCGTCGATCATGAAGAATGATGTTTGGGATGTGGTCCCAAGACCTGAAGGGAAGTATGTTGTGACTTCCAAGTGGATCTATAAGATCAAGCATGCTGCAGAAGGAAGCGTAGAGAAATACAAAGCAAGTGATGAAATGGAAGATACACCAGATCGATGTCAAGACAGCTTTCTTGCTTGGTGTTCTTCAGATCGATGATACTTTGAGGAAGAAGTGATGGAACACATTTGCAGGAGCCACTCCAAGCATGGTGAGAGGAGGATCCTTCCCATGGTTTTGGATGTAAGCGTTGTGTGATGAGCATCAGGACGATGCTCCAATTACTGCTTTGTATATGCATTATGTTGGATGCTGGATATGATCAATTGGATCATGTATTTGTATATGCATCATGTTGGATGTTGGATATGATCAGTTGGATCATGTATTTTTTGTATATGTATCAGGTAGATCATGTACTTATGTATGTATCAGGTGGATGCATTGTATGATCAGGTAGATCATGTACATATGTATGTATATCAGGTGGATGCATTGTATGATCAGGTAGATCATGTATGATGATATGTATCAATTAGATACTTTGATGCATCAGATGGATATATTGTTTAATCAAGATGATCACAGATGACGAGCTTCAGGATGTTGCTCCAGATGATATGCATCAGGTTGATGCTATGATGATGATAAGGTTCATCATGTGATGATGTATCGTCAGATGATTGGTTCCTTGATGTACCTGACACATACGAGACCAGATATCTGCTTTGCGGTGAACACCTTGAGCAAGTATTTGACAGATCCGAGACATGTTCACCTGATAGCTACAAAGCATATTCTGAGGTACCTGAAGGGTACATTTGACTATGGGCTCAAGTATGAGGCGAATCAAAAGTTTAACCTGGAGGGTTATGTTGATTTGGATTGGGCAGGCAGTGCCATTGATCAGAAGAGCACTTCGGGGTGCTGCTTCAGTATGGGATCTGGTATGATCTCTTGGTTTAGCAGGAAGCAATCCTGTGTGGCACTGAGTATAGCCGAAGCAGAGTATGTCACAGCTTGTTCGACTAATTGTGAGGCAGTATGGCTTAGGAAGCTACTGTCAGATTTGTTTGATCTCCAGTTGAGTGCTACTTGTATATATTGCGACAACCAGAGTTGTGTGAAGCTGTCGGAGAACCCAGTGTTCCATGACAAGTCGAAGCACATTGAGATCAAGTTCCACTATATTAGGGATATGGTGCAGAGAGGAGCAGTGAAGCTCCTGTATGTTGCGACGGACGAGCAGATAGCCGATGTGTTGACCAAGCCACTGGCTAGAGTGAAGTTTGAATACTTCAAAGGGAGACTTGGTGTACTTCAGATCAAGATTCCTTCCAAGGGAAAGTGATGAGTCCGAAGACACAGATGCACACGAGCCATTCTCACATAGTGGTAGGTAGGTCCTCCTATGGTGCAGATGTAAGGGCTGGGGCTATTCTCACATGGTGGTAGGTAGGTCCTCCCATGGTGAGATGTAAGGGTTGTTGGGCTTTTCCGACATGATGATAGGTAGTTCCTTCCATGGTGACATGGTGATAGGAGAGTCCTCTCATGGTCGTTGATGTAACTGCCAGGCTATTTCGACATGATGGTAGGTAGTTCCTTCCATGGTGACATAGTGATAGGAGAGTCCTCTCATGGTCGTTGATGTAATTGTCGTGCCTTTCCGACATGGTAGCAGGTAGTTCCTTCCATGGTGACATGGTGATACGAGAGTCCTCCCATGGTCGTGATGTAAGTGTTGTGCCTTTCTGACATGGTGGCAGGTAGTTCCTTCCATGGTGACATGGTGATAGGAGAGTCCTCCCATGGTCGTGATGTAAGTGCTGAGCCATTCCCGAATGGTGGTAGGTAGGTCCTCCCATGCCGGTGTATATAAGTGATGTGTGTGTGCATCTGGTTTGTGCTCTGTGGACGATGACGATGATATGACAGTAGGGTACACAGGTTTTGCAAAGGCATGTAATCAGTCCTGAGATGCTCTTGCAATTTTTGCAGAGGCAGTGTAATCAGTCCTGGGAGATCTTGCAGGTTTTGCAGAGGTAGTGTAATCAGTCCTGAGGTGTACCTACATGATGGCTTGCTCACTGGGATAACATGATCAGTATGATCATGAGTATTAGGATGATACTCTATGGTCGTGGACAGGTTGTGCAGTGGCATGTAAAAGGTCCTGGGAGATCCGATAGGTTGAGATGTGTGCTCGTAATCAGTCCTGAGATGCTCTTTCGAGGTTTTGTTGACTAACGTACTAAATCCTAAGGATTCCACAGTATGGCCAGTGATGATGAATACCTACAAGTGGTGGGCCTACATCCAGCATTAAAAAGGGTTGGCTCTGTAGAACTTCCTATGACGAGTAGATGAGAGATTGATTGAGATAGCAACAACAATGATGATGACGATGATTCGATGATAATGATCAGTGATGATGATCTAGAGAAGAAGACTTGTGCTAGAATACATGTGTCGAGAAATACCTTCCTAGTTAAGAGGGAGTGTTGATGTATTTGTAACTTCGGAATGTATTTCATATATGTATATTGTATTCCTATAGAGATGTTATTATTCCTCTATACAAAAGTGTCGTCATTTATATTGTAAGTGTCATAACTTATACTTGATGGGTTATTAGACCACCTTGATGGGGTCGGCCCTGTATGAGTCATGTGGGTCAAAGGGTTATTAGACCACCCTATTGGGGGTTAGCCCTGTCAGCATTATGTTATGTGGTTAAGTTAAGGTCGACCTAGTAAAGGTTATTAGGCAAGTCAAGTCAAGTATAAATAGAGTGCAGGAGGCACTCTATTTGATCATTCACTTTCTTACTCACACACTCATTGGAGAGTGGCGCACTAGTGGAGGAGGAGAAGCTGCTGCAGGAGGACTATCTCTTGTACTTGGTTTGTATCATTGCTCTATCTATCTCTAAGGAAGTTGTTGCGTTTTTCACCTTCTTGGTTTTCCCCGGAAACTCCGTGTCTCTTGTGTGCTTGCATTATTGTGTCCATGTTTGATATGCTGTAGATATGTTGTACATGTTATTCTCTCAGTTAAGATCATAGATCAGATTGAAATTCTGAAAAACTAAGACCTCCCAATAGTGATAAGGGAATCAAATCAAAAGGAAATAAGATTGAAAGACAATGTATTTTTTATGGGAAAGATGGTCATCTCGAGTCTAAATATTTCAAGAAGATGGAAGCCTTAGAAGCATAAATGAAGAAGCATAACATCAATCTTCATTCTTATTCTTCTAACTCTTCTTCTCTTGAACATGTACTTTCTACTTTTGGTTTTTCCTTCAATGCATCATCTATTTCTTCTTCTAATGAGTGGCTTAATTATTCTGAAGCATCTTATCATATGGATAAGGATAAAGACATTTTTTCTTATCTTAATGAATGTAACACCAAACAAATATTTGTTGGTGATGATAAATCTCTTAGTGTTGTAGGGTTTGGAACAGTTCAACTAAATGATGGTCATTTAAATAATCTATTATGTGTTACAATTCTTTCCTACAATCTTTTATTAGTATACCATATCACTCATTTAGGTGAAGGTAAAATAGTATATTTTTCACCTCATCAAGTTGTAATTAAGGATTTAAAATATCTTAAGCATGACCTAGCAACTAGAATTGTTAATGATATTACTAGGTTGTACACATTTGACAACTTTGGATCATCATCTTGTTTATTAGTTTTTATTGCTTATAGCGGTGACTTGAAAAAACTTTGGCATGAGTGATTTGCTCATCTAAACTATTGATTATTGCAGTAAGTATGTAATCATTATATGGTGACTAGTCTTTCTCTCATTTCTTATAAAGATGGTGGTTGACCCAATTTTGTTCTGAGCAAACATCATCGAGACAATTTCAATAAACACGCCTCTTGGCACACCTCATCCCCCTTGCAGCTTTCTCATAGTGATTTTTGTGATATGCTTCTTCAATTGGGTTCAAGTGCTTCTCAACTTTCATTGATGACCTTCAAAGGCACTTGGGATTGTTTCTTAAAACTTAAGAGTTAAGTTTTTGACATGTTTTTGGCCTACAAGGCCCTCATAGAAAAACAATTTGGACATCAACTACATAAGTTAAGAACAAATAATGAAGGTGGATACGTCAACAACAAATGTACAAGTTATTATACTGAACAAGGTACTCATATGCAACATATTGTTTCGTACACACCATAGCAAAATGGATTCACTAAGAAAAAGAATCACGCATTAAAGGAAATGGCCAATTGTATGATCCAATCTAAGGGATTAATTCCTCATGTTTTGGTAGAAGCCATTAGTTGTGTCAATTACATAGTTAATTGCATTCCCACAAAGTCTTTAAAATATATAACATCAAAATAAACATGGAGTCATATTAAACTAGATGTAAACCACTTTCATTTATTTGGTAGTGAATCATGGGATCACATTCCTGATGAGAAAAGGAAAGCATTACAACCTAAGAGTGAGAAGTGCACTTTTTGTTGGATATTATAAAGATGTAAAAGGTTATAGACTTTTCAACCTAATTCTAATGAAATTATTATTATGTTAAATATGATGAAAATCTATCGAACCATGAGAGTAATTCGACATTTGTGCCATCTTTGTCCTACAAACCATCTTCAACGATTGTGTCATTCCTTTATTGGTTGGTTTGACTGATTATGATTGGGTTGGAAACCCTAATGACTAGAAGTCTATTGCATGTTATATTTTCAATCTTAGTTCTAACGCTATCACTTGGGCTTGTAAGAAGAAACGAGCTCTTTCTCTTTCTTCAGTAGAAGCAAAGTATCAACCCATAGTTATTGCAAGTTAAGAAGCCTTGTGACTTCAATAGATATTTTAGAGATTGGATTCTAGAAGTAGCATGCAACCACACTTTCGTGTGACAATTAGAGTGCCATCAAGCTCACCAAAGATATACTTCAACAGCAACGCAACAAACCCATTTAGCTACACATGCACTTCATCATAAAGCGTATTCAAGATTTCCCTTTCAATGATCTAAAAATGGATCTAAACAAAAGAATGGATGTAAGACTCAATACTTGCAATATAATTCGGTAGCTAATAAAGGTTAGACACTATGTAAAGACAATGCAATGTAATGTGGAATAAGACAAAAGATAAAAAATGATGAATTAACTAAATTTAAAAAATTGAATGGGAGAGGAAAAGAGAGGAAGGAATGGGAACCAAAAGGAAAGTCCCTCGGCCTTCCCACCACTCCCCCAACTCTTTTATATCTCATTTCGCTTAGACTATCAATGGGATTTTTGTCGGTTGTTACTCAGAGAGGAGAGTGCCAAAAATCCCAGAGATGCATTGTAATCCAGAGATTGCTGAAATGAAATAATGAGCAACCATTGAATGATGGTTTTCCCATTTGATCTTCCACAGTAAACACTGTCTCAATGTGCAATACTTTATCTGTGTGATTTTTTGTGGTATTACTATGCTTACTGTGTGGATTAAGAGCTTCTCTATGTCATTAATGGTTGCAAGTGAGTTATGAAAAATAATGTGTGAATCACAGGTAGCTTAAAAAATGTTATTGATGCATACTTCATTGTGTTGTTGATATATGGAGGCTCTAATAGCTAGATGATCTCATCCATTGGATTCCCAACTGATCTTAGAGATCAAGGTATTGAATTAAAGAGTTGTTACACTTGTGTAGAATTTTTTAAATCGAGTTTTTAAAATTTATTGACTTACTGGAGGCGATTTTGTTTTGCATGGGTCATTCTCTCATTGCCTAGGGCGAATTTAAGATTGTTTGGGTGATTTTCCATTTGAATGGGTGAGTTACTCCTTTGCCTGGTGAATTTATCAATCTCTCAGGCGTTTTATTAATTCTTGAGACATTCCTACTCTCCTCTAAGCATATCCTTACCTAAGAAACAAATTTGAGCTAAACTCGAGTTGTCTAAGAGGTCAGACCCATCCCTCAGCTGGTCTGGACTCCTAGCATTCCTCCAAGAGACCATACGAACCATATGAATTCCTCATGGCCGTCCTCTTTCCTGGGAATTCGAACTAATAATTTTCTCCTTTGTTTGGTTGTACAAGTCACCAGAGAACACCGTGAGTACTTCGTTGACTATATTTTGGATATTCTGGCATATACAAATCAACTTTGGAATAATTCACCTCCTCCCTTGTCCTAATCATTGAATTTGTGGACTGTAGACAACATTGGATTGGTGAATTATATGATATGGGAAATGCATTCCTTCTCTGTTAAGGTTACTATCACATATCAACGTTTGGCACCTTGAGAGTCGTCTCAATGAATAGTGTGGCATTTAATTTCTTGTCTCTATTTTCGTACTTCCATGTAACATTTTCACATATATGGATATATTAATTCTTGTGGAAGCATTGCATATAAATACATTTTATACAGATCCCAACCATCGTGAGAATACATTGCATATATGAGCATTGCTTCATATCAAGTGGCCTTTGAAGGGAGTTGGAAAATTGGAAATTACAGCCAAACTTATAAATCATAGCCAATCCTTTGTTTCTTGGTAATTAACAATCGAGAAGCCAACTCAGAGTCTCGATGATGATTTACATTGTAGTTGGTTGATGTGCGCAAGCTATAGTAAAAATAGAGGCCTTTCATACTTGAAAATAATAAAGAGATCTATATAACACGGAGAACAAAGACTAAGAATAGTTTTGTTTCTACAAAAGATCTGTGTTAGTGAGTTGAGTGGACTATAGGTCCCTCGATTATGGATCACATGGTATCATAGTTTTTGAATCAATGACCGTGATGCAACTGCCATAACTTGAAGAACATTTAAGATGGGTAAAGCAAACAAAGGAAGGTTGGAATACTTGTAGGATAGCAATACTCAACTTCAAGAAGAGAACAAGTGGTTGAAAGAGAAGGTTCAAATGTATGACCAAAGGATGACAAAGATGGAAAGGAAACATGAGACCTATGCTAAATTGTTTCCATTGTTAAATAACAGGTTTTATGAATGTAAAGACTCCTTCACTATTGTCATGGCAGAGTGGGACAAGTGTAGAGTTATGTTGGTACAATTGGGAGAGAAGGTCATCTGGATGGATATATGGCAGGAGGATAGGCTCATTCAGATGGAGACATATAAAAAGAAAGATATGAAAGAAAAGGAAGAAGCATTGACAAAGCTACAAGCAGTTGTTAGAGGGAACCATGAAGCAAGGCCACCTTCAATTTCCATTGTTGAAGCTAGCACCATGACAGAGACCACTAAGGTAAGCTCACCTTCTTTAGAAATTCCTCAAGAACATTCCAATGAATTTGAAAAGCATACAGGAGGCATTGGTTCAAAACCGTTAAGACAAATGGGCTATGACGGACAAGGGTTAGGAAAGTGAAGGCAAGGTATCCTCAACCATATTTTCGCTAAACCAAGGGTCAAGCATGGAGGCCTAGGTTATGATGGTAGAGAAGAAAATACCACAAACCTTAAGATCACTTTTGTGAAGGAAAAATACATGGCAGAATTGACCTTTTTATCAAAGGAAAGCATAGCAATTAAAGAATATGGAAATGTCATTACCACTCCATATTTCTTATGGAAAATTTTTCAAGGGTAGTGATGAGAGTGTGGAGAGTGGAGATAAGAAATGATGAAGAACTACCTACATATCTAGCCCAAGGAGCAAATTTTTTTCATGAAGTTACAACTGCATAGAAGGTTAGTGACACTAATGATGTGACCAACAAGTTGATTCCAAGATCAAGGGAAGACACAATACAATTGTTTCTTTCATCATTGGAACAAAAAAATCCATTCTTGGAGATGTGTTGGTGATTGGTGCATAGATATCAATGACCTTAGGGGTTCCACGGAACTCCATAACATTAACCAAAGTAAACCGGATGTTGGAAACTTCATGCAGTTTGTGGTTGCACATGAAGAATGTCATCCAAATGACATTTCTATAGAAGATGAAGCATTGTGCAAGCACATGTAGCAGTAAAGTTGATTCTGAGACGGGAAGCAACCGATTCTCATAACGAAGAGAAATCTACACATTCTCATGAGGAATGGCTACATGATGGAACCACTCGTTGGGATTACACTGCACAAAGAGACTAGAAATCAACTTGGCTTATTCGACAGCCGAGATGTGCCATCTTCAAGTCTAGGAATGCAACAAACTGGCACATTGAAGATGAGGGTGACTTCTATTCAAATATGAGATTTCTAAGAGTTGAGAGTCAATGAAAAAAATTCTGCAATGTAAGAATAAGAGAAAAAAAACCATAGCTAGAACCATATCCAATAACCAAAGCCATGAGCAAGAGATAGATCCAGATTCATAACTATAACCAACAACTAGAGTCAACGCCATGTTCCAGAGAATCAAGAAGAAGGTCCATTGATCTAATTGGTTCTCTAAGCTTTTAAAAAACAAAAATCATTTCAATTGGGAGGTGTGATCCGAAAATGGATCTTAACAAAAGCATGGATGTAAGACTCGGTACCTACAATATAATTCAATAGATGATGAAGGTTAGACACTATGTAAATACAATGGCGTGTATTGTGGAATGAGACAAAAGAGAAAGAAAAAGATGAATTAACTAAATTTTAAAAATTAAATAGGAGAAGAAAAGAGAGGGAGGAATGGGAACCGAAAGGTCAATCCCTTGGCTTTCCCCCTACTCACATAGATCTCCTATATCTTCTTTCACTTAGACTTTCAATGAGATTTTTGTCGTTTGATGGCTCAGAGAGGAGAGGGCCAAAGAGCCCAGAGATGCATTGTAATCTGGAGATTGCCAAAATGAAATATTGAGCAACCATTGAATGTTGGTTTTCACATTTCGGTTTCTAGGATAAATGTTGTCTAAATGTGCAATACTTTATATGTGTGTGTTTGTTTTGTGGTATTACTTTGCTTATTGTGTGGATTAGCTTCTTTGTGTCATTAACGGTTGCAAGTGAGTTATGAAAATTATGTGTGAGTTATGTGTGGATTATCTTCTTTGTGTCATTTATGATTGGGAGTGAGTTGTGAAAATTAATGTGTGTTAATTACATGTAGCTTAAAAAAATTAAAAAAATGTTATTGTTGCATATTTCATTGTGTTGTTGAGCTGGGGAGGCTCTAAAAACTAGATAATCTCATCCATTGTATGCCCAACCATTCTCAAGGACCAAGGGACTGAATTAAAGAGTTGGTGCACTTGTGTAGGAGTTTTTAAATCGAGTTTTTAAGAGTTATTGACTACTCTGTGGAAATTTTGTTTTTCTTAGGTCATTCTCTCATTGCCTAGGGAAAATTTATGGTCGTCTGGGTGATTTTCCATTTGACTGGGGAGTTACTCCTATACCTAGTGAATTTATTAGTGCCTTGGGTGTTTTTATCAATACATGAGCCATACCTAATCTCCTCAAATCATATACTTACTTGATAAGCAAATTCAAGCTAAAATCGAGTTGTTTGAGAGGTCGAACACATCCCACAGCTGATCTGCACTCCCAAAATTCATCCAAGAGACCATATGGGTCATATGTGCTTCCTCATGGGTTTCCTCTTGCCTGGGAATTCAAATTTCTAAGTTACTCCTTTGTTTGGTTGTACAAGTCACCAGAGGACACCGTGATTACGTCGCTGACTATATTTTGGATATTCTGGCATATACAAATCAAATTTGGAACAATTCACCTCCTCCCTTGTCCTAATCATTGAGTTCATGGACTGTAGAAAGCATTGGATTAGCGAATTATATGATATGGGAAATACATTCCTTCTTTGTTAAGGTTACTATCACGTATCAACATTTGGCACCTTGAGAGTCCTCTCAAATGAACGGTATAGCATTTGGTTGCTTGTCTCTATTTTCATATTTCCATGTAACCTTTTCGCATATATGGATATTTCAATGCTTATGAAAGTATTGCATATAAATACATCGTATACAATTCCCAACCATCATTAGAATACAATGAATATATGAGCATTGCTTCATTTCAAAAGTGTTGAGACCATACAAATGATAGTTGCAAGTGGCCTTTGAAGGGAATTGACAAATTGGCAACTGCGGCCAAACTTATAGATCATAGCCAATCCTTTTTTGCTTGGTAATTAGAAATTGAGAGGCCAACTCAAAGTTTCAATGATGATTTACATTGTAGTTGGTTGATGTGTGCAAGATATAGTAAGAACGAAAGCCTTACATCCTTGAGAAGAATAAAGAGATCTATATAACATAGAGAAAAAAGACTAAGAATAGTTTGGTTTCTACATAGGATCTGTGTTGGTGTGTTGAGTGGGCTATAAGGCCCTCTATTATGGATCACTCGAAATGTTTTTTTTTCCTTATAGATGATCAAGTTTCAAACATTTTCATGAACTTTCTTACAAAAACCAAGTTTTCCAAACTTCAATTTATGTTAGGAGTGATGAAGCTTCCATTAAAGAGATATAGGCTCCAATGCCTCCTCCTTTCTCCTATTGTGTCGCCTTTGTAAATCATTTAATCCTATACCATGTTGTTCTTAAGGGGTGGGGTGATAAGATATTTAGACACTTACTAGTTAGTTAAGATCAACTTGGTTTAATGTGTCTTTAAATAAATTGTTTTTCTTTAGTATGCATTAATATGAATTTTACTTATGCAAACGATGGTCATGATATGTTCTAGACATAAAGTGATCAAATGGTTCTTCTCCTACTCGATACTAACAATTATATTGATTTATGGGTTAACACCCAATTGATCCATGATCTCTATTTAAAAATCTGGCTGACCATCCTAGATCCATCTAAACTTCGGAACTACCTTGCGCCGAGAGGGATCAAATCCCTTGAAGTGCAAACCTTTTTATTGTCTATCTCTTGGTGGGTAGGTTTTTAAAAAATTGTTTTAACATTGTTTTACTTTAATTATTTAACATTGGTTTACTTTGAATAGATGCATTGTTTTATAACTCTTATTTAACATTGTTTTACTTTGCATAGAGTTACTTTTGTAATATAACTCGTATTCCAATCTAATGAAGAGCGATCCAAGGAAAAGTTTAAAAAGGATTTACTCAAAACAAAGACAGAGTATGATGAGACATTTGCACCAAGGGCCACATGATCACCATGAAACTCTTATTTGCATTGGAAGCTCAATGTGGATGGAAAGTTTTCCAAATTGATGTAAAAAGTACATTTCCAAATAGTGAAACAAAGGAGAATTGTCCTTGGAATACCCTCAAGGTTACACCGAACTAGTAAGAGAAAATTTGGTTTGTAAAACAAGACACTTTACACTTAGAAGCAGGTTGGTATTAAATTTTAAATGGATACACTAGGGCGAGTAGATTCACAAGGATCCCATCAGGTATTAACAGGTATGTAAAGATCAGAAATGATAGAATCATTTCAATTCTTACAAGTAACAATACAAGTTGGAATTAAGATATGAAAGTTGATCTTAAAAATGCTTTTGAAATTGTGGAAACAACTCTATAGTATACCTTTATGATGGAGATATTGTTGGAACACACGGATATATTGAGAGAGGGTGGGTGAATCAGTATCTAACAGACTTTTTCACTTTTTCCCAATTATTAACATTGCATATTAGTATGCAACAATTAACCCAAAATAGAACAACACGGCCACTATCATAAGAGAAAAATAGTACACAAGATATGACGTGGAAACCCTTAAAAGGGAGAAAACCAAAAAAGACTTTTATTTCATAATTAAATTATTACATTATCAATCTCCAACCTAAGAGGGAAACCCATCCCTGATTTACACAAACTATAGATTTCAACCTATTTACAGTAAGCACCCACTTACTGATTTGGTGAAGGATCCAACCCTCACTGCAAGCACCAACTTGCAAAATAGACTTCAACCCATTACAGTCAGCTCCAACTAGCTAGTTTGATGAAGGCTCCAACCTTCATAAGCAAGCTCCAACTTGCAAACAGGATCCAACCTGTCACTGGGATAAGGACACCAATCCTCAGTAAGCTCCAACTCATCCTAACACCACCCTGCCACCATGATATGAATAAGAATATCAACATGCCATTGTCACTATATTCACACTATCATTTTCTTCACATTGTCATTATCTTCACACTTCCATTGCCTTCACACCATCACTATCTTTAAATTTCCTTTGCTACAACAATATTCTTCGTTGCTCTTCAACAGTCCTCAATTCCTCTGTCAGCATGAATAATTTATTCATATTCTCTATCCTACTTGCTTTATTATCAGTATCCTTGTAGCCAAACACATTCACACACAATATTACTCACCTTCATTCTCAGTCAATCATGTACCTGCAATATACATTTTCATATTCTTGTAGTTGTCATCTATGATTTTTCACAATTCTTCCTCTGTCATACAATAGTCGAGCTTCCCTTCACTTTGAACACAATAGATCTGTTGTTTATGTAGCTATTATGTAATGTACCAATCAGATCCGATGATACACTAACTGACTCTCCTACAAGACTTAAGGAAAATAGTGAACTCCGGTGACTTGTCTGACTGTAGGAAGTAAAATTCAAACAAATATGGAAGGGATGAGGTTCATTCTAGATGAATATAGAACCTTTGCACAATTTACTAGGACCATTAATGTTTCAAACATCATCTAGGCTGAAGTATACTCCAAGGCTCCTGGGCACCCCATCATATGCAAACTAGAATGTCAACTTGGCACTACCTGAGAACCAATGGTGAAGGATTTTGACTCAGGAAGGATTGAAAACATTAAATGAAATTCAAATATCAGTTTAGGTTCTATTCATAAATTCTTAATAAGTTCTGAGGAGGTTTCACAAACAAACAAGTAAAATTGCCTCTCGGGATTGCACAACTAATTTAACTTCAGAATTTTCCAAACATTGGGAGAAGGATTTTAATTCTCAGTTTCATACATGGAATGAGTATATTGGCATGTTAAGTAACAAAGGCAACAGAAATATTTCAATTTGGAGTTGTATAAGTTCATTTATTAATTAAACTCTGAAAAATAGCTATTTTCCTTGGCAATCTAGACTAAGTGCAAAAGATGGATATGAAAGGCAGACTTTTCTTTATTCAAATTGCATAATAGACTTCAGAATTTCAACTTTACATCAATAACAGCCATCAGTAGCTGAAATACATCTCATAGAACTCTGAGGAAAGAAATACATTAGAAATAGGATTCTCTATCGTATAAAGACTAGAAATCAACAGAATTCTAGATGGAAGGCTCTCTAATCTCTGCAACAAGCTTGAATTTCACTGGATCAGACTTCGGGACCTGAAATAAACTCATTTATGAATATTGGATGTCATCATCCTCTCAGAAGAAGCAGAGGCACATCTCCCAGCCTAGACTAGGGGCACATCTCCCAAGTCACAAAGGAAAAATTGCACTCAATTCAATTCTCAAACTGTCCAAAAGATGGACTAGTGGTGCGCACTCCTTTTTTTATATATTGGAGGTAGATTGTTGAGAAATTCACCTGAGCTAATTCTCCCTCATGGAGTGGATAAGGATAACCGCTTTCAAGCTTTTCCTTTTTCCTTTGCTTTCTGCTTTTGCTTTATCCTGCTTTTATGCTTTTGACTGCTTTCTTCCTGATTTTCTTCCTTATCCTGCTTTCTGTTTTTATCTTCTTTTTGCTTTATTTTTCTTTTCCTGAGCTTTTCATTTCAAACTTCAAGAAAATAAAATCAACATCTTCTAATTAATTAATTCCAGTACTTTCAAAATTAACCCCAAGTAAATAAAATTTTCTCCTCAACCCAAGAGATTGATTGGGTTAGGAACTCAATCCAATGATCATCAATGAGGGGACTGTTTATGGATAATCTACTCGAGCGGACGCGAGCGTGATCTCCCCAGTCCAGGTGGATCTAGAACAAATGAATACTGATATAAGATAGCAGTTAAGGAAGAAAGCTCTAAATATCATTAATACAAAGACATTTATGGAAAGAGATTATATTACTATAAATAAATGGGAAATACATAGAAGAGTTATGATTACAACCCAAGCCTTAACGTTGTAACCTTCCTCCAATAGTCCAATCCAAGCCTCCAAAGGATGTGTGTGTCTCCCAAGAGATGAATAGGGATCACCTAGGATAATTCCACCAGCATGTAAGTGCTATAGTCCTTCCTCCCTTCTCAATGGAGAGAGAGGTCTTATTTATAAGGCTAGGAGGATAGAGTAGGTTGAGGATTAGGGGGAGAGATCTAAGGGATCTTCCCATTAGGTTAGGATTCGAATACCAGTTGTTCCTACCAAATAGGGATAGGTATCCATGTCACCCATCTTTGAGAATTTGCTCGAAGCCCCTTGTTATCCACTCTAACCAACCCTGGTGCACTCTGCATGAGGACAACAGGCGCCAGGTAGGGTCAGGCGTAGCTTGCATGAAGGCATCAAGAGCCACTGGCGCAGGCTTCCAGTTTACATCATGCACCAGCCAAGGTTTGGCGCCCCTTGCTAGGAAGCAAGATGTGCCAACATTACTAGTAATTGTGTAAGACAAGGTCAACAACTTGATCAATGATGTTCTAGCCAGGGAAACTTCAGGGATTAAGGCACTAAGTTGACACATGACTCATGATGATGAAATTTTGGTGTAACAGAATGCCCCCCAAAGAATGAAGCTGATAAAATAAGACAGGTGAAATTCTTTGTAAGGATTAATGGCAAGGACTTGTTGGACGGAAGAAGCTACTATAGTTCAACCGACTCTGAGATACTAGTCTCACATGACCCGTAACATGGATGATGTGTTGAAGTCGAAAAGGATGAATCCGTCGAAGGAGGGTCATGATGAATCCCCCATCATCAACATGAAACATGATCATAGATGTTTGAAGTAAAATCGGACATTAATGTGTGAGACTGACTCAAGGACGACCAACATGATGGAAAGTGAACTGACTGTAGATAGTGAATAAATGATCAAAACTCCTCATTAACATGGGCATGCCATGACTTGGGAGTATTGACATGATGAGAATGATGCTGACCCCCTAATGAAACTGATGTTGGAAGCATTCTTCGGATGACCCAAAGGAGTGACAAGACTCATGGGACCAGTGAATCAACGACAAATGGATTACCCAAGTACTGAATGCATATGCAGATGAGTTCCATGTTCAAGAGTGACTATGTACTGTCGTAAATTACAGTGAAACACAAAATCTTTCCTTTTCCCCATCATGATTGATGAGTACCTCTTTTTTTTAACGAGCTTGAGGAGGGTAACAGATGCTCGGTATAGCTCATCCTTCGGACGAGTCCAATCCCAAATGTTTTACGAACCTAGGATAGGAGGGGTTCGTCCCAAAACGGGCCCTTTCTATGTTATATTTTGACGAGTCCAAAGAAGGGAAACTCGGCGTCATTTCATGTTTAGAGAGTATGAAAAGAACTAAAGAAGACTCCAAAGGTTATTTTTCGTAAAAGTTAGTCTCTTCACCCGAAAAAGGATAAAACAATGTGAGAGAGAACTCTTCCAATCATGCTCGGCTGGAGTGCTCCTTTTTCGTAAATAGTACCTCCTGGCCTGAAAAAAGGGGTAAACTATCACCAGAAAGACGATCATTCAAATACTTTTACAAGCATGAAAGCATCAAGTTCGCTTGGCGATCTTTTCGTATTTAGGGAGCCTGAAAAGAGCTTAAAGAAGAACTCTGAGGCGTTCCTTTTTCGTGGGATTTTAACAAGCCCGAAAAAGTGATAAAATACAACTCAGTATAGTTCCTTTTCCGTAAGTATTCTAGCGAGGCCGGATAAAGTGATAAACTTATACTCGTTAGACACACAGTTTTACTCAATTTTTTAATGAGCACGGCAATGGTATCAAAAGCACTCGGAATTTTTTTCATGTTTCAACCAGAGCACGAAAAAAAGTGAAAAGTAAGCTCAATACCATCTTTCTGTTTTTAACGAGCTCAAAGACAGGTGAAAATAATGCTCATGATTTCTGCTTCATTTTTTAACGAGCTTGTAACAAAAAATAAACTATGCTCAATATAATGCCCATTGGCAGGTTTCTTCCTAACATGATACCCAGAGGTTGGAAGTTTGCCCCCAGCATAAGAAGATGATGGCTTACGTCCAGTATGATGTTCAGAGGCTAGAGACATGCCCCCCAAGATTCATTTCGTTCGCCTACTCTTTTTCTTCATCCAATAAAACTCATGGTTAATAATAGGAATATATTCACCAGGGGAGGAAGAAAAATGAGGATTAAATAGCATAAGTGAATGAAATGAAGGTTCAGATATTAAATCTGGTGAAAGTCTCAACTCAAAGGGAGGGGATCTGTTTCATTTTTTAACGATATTGACATAGGAAAAGAACCATGCTCATAGTTTGTTGTTTCATGTTTTAACGAGATTGACACGGGAATAGAACCATGCCCATAGTCATCTGTTTCATTTTGTAACGAGCTTGACACAGGAATAGAACTCTGCTCGTGGTCATCTGTTTCATTTTTTAACAAACTTGAAACAGGAATAGAACTCATGCTCATGAATTTCGTTTAATTTTTATGCAAGATTGAAACCAAAGGTAAACTATGCTCAGGAACGGTTTCATTTTTACGCAAGCTCGAAACCAAAGGTAAACTATGTTTGTAGGGATCTATTCCATTTTTTAATGAGCTTGGAATCAAAGACTAATCTGTGTTCATGGGAACCTGTTTCATTTTTTAACGAGCTTGACACAGAAAGGGAACTATGCCCATGGTTAAGGCCCATTGACGGTTTCCTTCCCGACATGATATCCAGAGGTTGGTATATGCCCCCAGCATGATTGCTAGCGGATTAACATGCCCCCCAAGCGTCGTTTCGTCTGACTACTCTTCTTCCTTTCCCAATTAAAATCCTGGCTACTAATATGAATATGTTCACCAGGGAGGTAGGAAGAATGAGGATCAAGTGACACTAGCAGATGAAATGAAGGTTCAAGTCCTAAATCTAGTGGGAGACTCGACTCAATGGGAGGAAGATCTATTTCATTTTTACACAAGCTTGAAATAGACAATAATTATGCTTGAAGAGACCCATTTTATTTTTTAACGAGATTAAAACAGAAAGAAACTATGCTCATGATAGCCTGTTTCATTTTTTAACGAGCTTGACACATAAAGGGAACTATGCTCCTGATCGGTTTCATTTTTACACAAGCTCAAAACCAAAGGGAAACTATGCTTGGGATTGGTTTCATTTTTACACAAGCTTGAAACCAAAGGTAAACTATGCTTGAGACTAGTTCCTACCAAACATGATATCTAGAGGTTGGTAGTGTTCCCCACGGCATAAGAAGCTAGGGGAATAACTCCAGCATGATTTCCAGAGGCTGGAGACATGCCCCCCATCTCTAGGGGGAAGAAACCACTAAAATAAGTGGGACATTCATGGAAGTATGATGACTAGGAGTCATGCGATGAGTGGGTGTCACAAAGGAAAACTGATCAATGGTCACCATATTCCCATGATGAGGAAAATACATCACTCTAAAGAGTGAGGACACTACAGCTTTCATAGCATAGACATAATCACGTCCAAGGAGCAGATTAAAATCCAAGGGACCTTGGACTACCATAACATCAATACAGACATTTTTCCCTCTTAAGATGATAGGTAACTACGGAAGGATCCCTAAAGGTCCAGTAGGTCGTCTATTAAAAGCTAGTATCTGGTCAGTGACTGGCACAAGATGAGGAGAACCTATATCTTTCCAAGCAGTTGAGGACAAAATATTAACAGAATCTCCCTCATCAACTATAGTGCAAAATATTTCCTTATTGGAAACTCCTATAGATATCTAGAAAGGAACACTCGAAGGAAGACGAGATTTTGTTATACCATTACAATCAAAGGAAATGACCTCGATACTTGGAGGGGGTCCTGTGGAAATGGACAGGATTTCCCCTTGCATAGAACAATCTGAACTGACTAGGGAAACATCAGTGGTTTCCGATTCACTCTCAACTGAAAGTCTAGAATGAGATGAAGATTTTATCATGGTGGCTACTTCAGTATGGGCATTCTCCAACGAAAGAGTGGGATTGACTGGAGGAGATATCGACTCGACCACTTCAACTTCACTCTTTGAAGAAAGAGTGGGATTGAACGAGGATAGGGTTGTATCGACCACTTCATTAACAAATGGGGGGTCAAGGGACAACTCACGATATCTAGTCAGAAAGTGTTTCTGAGATACAGTAATGTCTTCCAACAATTGTGAAGCTTCATCCATGCATGGACAAAGGTAAGTAAGGTGCATGCCCTTGCATAAAAAACAAGGTTTCTTGACTTTACCTTTATGATCCTTGACCATAGAGTCACTAGTTGATGGGGTATCATCAGTATGATGTCCAAAGGTTGATGATATAGGTGGTTTGGAGGCTTTAGACCACTCTTCTAACACTTTGGAAATACCGGGACAATCCTTGAGAAGGTGATCACCCTTGCAAATCTTGCAAGGGAACTGTGATATTTTACATGAGAGATCACACAGCTAGAGAAAACCTCACTAAAACTCACTCAAGAATAGCATAGAAGAGAAGAATAATTGTTGAATCAATAATCACTCATTAACATAAGAAATGAAAAAAATTGTTGTAATCATACATCAGCTGTAAGCTGGCACTGTGAAAGTGAATAATAACTCAATACAATCAAATGAATTCGAATCACTCCTAAGTTCATTCGAATTCTCCTCAATGTGTGGCTTGGATAGCATTGGATACATCATCCAATCAGTGGTAGTAGTCACAAATAGTCAAAAGTCATTCAAATGAGTATAATTGAGTCTAACTGAGTCATGTGAGCAAAAATCAATGGATGGAGACTCCAAGGAGGGAACATGAGGCTGATGAGATTGTCAGTAGGTCAAGTGGCACTCTGATATAGACAACTAGAAGCTACAGGCAGTTAAACTGAGCAATAAATGCATAAATTGGTCAATTAATGTTGCAACTGACTGTTAGTGATCCAAGTAGTGTAGTAGGGATCATATTTCATCCAGGTGAGGAAAAAAAGGCACACTAGGTAGGTAGGAGGGCTCCTGGGGGATAAAAACAGGCTCTAGGGGGATGAACATAGGCTTCAGGTGTTGGGGATACTACCATATTGATGACTGGATGCATGCAGAATGCATGAAAAGCATGCAAATGTAAAAAATGATGGTGAGAATATTACAACACCCCCCCCCCCCCACAAGACAAACTATGAGGAAGTAACTGAAAACTAGTAGGGCCCTGGTAACTGAGACCAAAGGTCACCCCATACAACAATCTAAATAAATAAAGTGAGGAAAGAGGGAAAACCCAGTGGGAATAAATCCCCCCCTCAAGATTTATTGTAGAAGGTAATCAATCATGTACATCACTCACCCCAAATGGAAAGTGCACTTCTCCACCGAAGAAGGATCTGTCGGAAAGAAATGGATCAGTAATGTGAGAAGGATGAAACCTTCCATTATGATAATCGGATCTGGTTCTCCTTTGATCATGTGGATCTCCCACAAGATCTCTGGAATATCTAAGAGTAGTGGTTTCCCATCTAGGAGGAGGAGGATCTGTAAATTGTAGATCTAGATCTTGGTCTTCCATTCGCTCATCTTCACTAATAGGTGCTAGATCTTCAGGTTCTTGTGGATCTGTATCTAGCATTCACTTTTCATCATCTTCACTCTCATACTCTGAATCTAAACTCTCATGTGATGAATATTCGCTCTCTTTCTCATCAAGCAGTAGTGGTGTGGTAGGAAAGCTCTCTTGCTCAATAGGATGAGCATCATGTAGAGTCCATTCCTCAAACTGTACACTCCTATCAAGGAATGTTGTCATAGTAGAAGGATCAAGAAGCTTGTAGGCCTTTGCATTCAATGCATAACCCACCATAATACACTCTCTGCTTTGTGGATCTAGGACTCTCCTTTTCTCTATTGGAATCCTTTCCCATGATCTGGATCGAAACAATCTCAGATGAGACACATCAGGTTTGTATCACATCCATGTTTCAAAAGGATTCATATCTTTGAGTCCTTTGTGAGGAAGCTTGTTTTGAAGGTAGGCAGCACAATTGATGGCTTTTTCCCAAAGACTAGGGTGCAACCCTTTCGACTTTAGCATGCAGGTTTCCATCTCTTTTAATGTTCTTTTCTTTCTCTCTGCAACACCATTCTGTTGTGGTGTGTAGGGAACAGTATCCTGCATCTCAATGCCTTCTTCAGCGCAAAAGGTTTGAAAATCACCTTTGATGTACTCTCCTCCATTATCAGTGTTGGCCTTGATCTTTCTATCTGAAAACTTTTCTGCAAAAGACATGAAAAACTTAAAGTATCCAAATACTTCTGATTTTAATCTGAGAAAGTATACCCATGTAAATCTTGAATATTCATCAATAAAAGTAAGAATATACCTTTCCTTGTTCAAAGATAGATCTGGAAATGGCCCTGCAACATCACTATGAATCAAATCTAGAGGTTGAGAGGCTCTCCTTGCCTTCCCCTTCTCAAACTTATTTTCTGGATGCTTTCCCATCAAACAACCATTACAGTTGCCCTTGGAAAGCTTGAATTTGGGTAGTCCTTCAACCATCTCTTGAGTATTCATATATTGCAGGTACTTGTAGTTGAGATGCCCAAATCTTTCATGCCATAGCCTACTCTCTTCATTTGCATGAGTGTGAAGAGCAGACTGTTTAGAGAGAGGTATAAAATGGGAGAACTCACAGAGTTTCGACTTGTGGTTTGAAACACCTTTTCCAATGGTAGATACTGATACCATGTCTTGAATTTTGACCTCATTTTGAGAGAAGATAACCCTCTTGGGATCCCCAGTGTGTTTCATCTGGTAGACTGAAAGTAGATTAGCAATGAGTGTAGGGACATAGAACACATCTGAGAAGTACCCATGATCAAGTTTGATTCTTCTAATCCCCTCAAAGGAGACCTCGGAATCATTCCCCAACATGATGGATGGTCCAATAGTGGATTCGAAACCAGTAAAGAGATCTTTGGAGGAAGACATGTGTCTTGATGCTCCTGATCTACGATGAAGGGGGATTGTGTTGATGCACCTTCCATGAGAGCATGACATCTCTCTTTGTCCTTTGATACTGATGGTTCACCTTCTTTCTTCCTAGCACATGCAGGTACTGGAATGTTATTCTTTTCAAGAAGTGAAGCCATGAGATCTATGGTCTTATTCATACATGAACTCTCAGGATGGAATCCTCTATTGCAGTATGTGCATTTGGATTTCCCCTTCTGATTTTGCTTGTCTTTCTTGGGATTCGAAACTCCATCTGACTGATTTGGAGCCTCCTTTTGCTTCTCCTCATTTGAATTCTTGTCAAATGATTTTTGCTTACCCTTGTCATTCGCTCTCTTCATATCAGTAGCTGCAAGAGCTAAATCCAATTTGGGTTTTATCATTCCCATATGAACTAACTTCTCCTCCTCAAGTGTGAGAGAATGGATGAAGTCTTCAAGAGTGGGAAACTTCCATTTTGGGATGGAGAGATTCGTTGATTGAAAGGTAGAGACAAATACTGAGTAGTCAGGGCCTAGTTTTGATAGTATGGAAAGGATGAGTTGTTTTTCTTCCTTCTCTATCCCATATCTCTTCAACTATGAAATCAAGTTTTTGAACTTGTTGAGAAACTCAGTGATAGTTTCGAAACTGTTTGGGCTCAAGGATATGAGCTCATTTTCCAACTTATGACCTTTCAAGTCATCTTTCTGACCAAGAAGAGATTTGACCTTGTCCCAAACTTCCTTTGGAGTCTTCAGATCTATAACATGAAAATGGAGGTCTTCCGAAATGTTGAGGAGCAGTAGTCTTACTACTTCATCAAGTTTATCTAAGTACTTTGATTTTTCAACTGCACCAGTGGGCTCAACTGCAAATCCATTCAATACTCTAGAAAGGATTTTGGACTTCATGAAGATGTCCATCTTTTCTTTCCATTCGAAATAATTGAATGAATTCGGTTTTAGATCCATTGATCCTGATGAAGTCAAATTGAAGAAGGAGATAACCTGCAAAACAAATGAGAATTTTAAATGGAGATCTACTACAATTCGAATTGAACACCTCCTTAGGACAATGAGCACATGTGACTAGATCCTTCACACCTGGCCATACCTCACTGAATTTCTCCAGTGAATTCAATACAATTGCACCAGGAATTGTTGTGGAAATCCAGAGGCTTCTGGTGCTCAATGAAAGACAGCTGCTCAAAGAATTACTGCAACTGTTGCTACTGCAATTCGAATAGCTGACTCCAGCTCTGATACCATGTGATATTTTACAGGAGAGATCACACAGCTGGAGAAAACCTCACTAAAACTCACTCAAGAATAGTAGAGAAGAGAAGAAGAATTTTTGAATCAATAATCACTCATTAACACAAGAAATGACAAAAACTGTTGTAATCATACATCAACTGTAAGCTGGCACTGTGAAAGTGAATAATAACTCAATACAATCAAATGAATTTGAATCACTCCTAAGTTCATTCGAATTCTCCTCAATGTGTGGCTTGGATAGCATTGGAGACATCATCTAATCAGTGGTAGTAGTCATAAATAGTCAAAAGTCAGTGAAATGAGTCTAATTGAGTCTAGTTGAGTCATGTGAGCACAAATCAAGGGATGGATACTCTAAGGAGGGTGGATGAGGCTGATGAGGCTGTCAGTAGGTCAAGTGGCACTCCGATACAGACAAATGGAAGCTATAGGCAGTTAAACTGAGCAATAAATGCATAAACTCGTCAATCAATGCTGCAACTGACTGTTAGTGATCCAAGTAGTGTAGTAGGGCGCATATGTCATCCAGTTGAGAAAAACAGGGCGCACTAGGTAGGTAGGAGGGATCCTGAGGGATAAACACGGGCTCTAGGGGGATGAACATAGGCTCTAGGTGTTGAGGAGACTACCATACTGATGACTAGATGCATGCATGCATGCATGCAGAATGCATGCAAATATAAAAATGATGGTGAGAATATTCCAACAGGAACTTGGGTCTATGAGGTGTTCGAATAGGATGAGTGCCATCAGAGGCAGATGGTTGATGCTTAGTCTCTTTCTTATCCTTCTTCTTCTTTATATTCCTTTTCTTATTATTCTTATCCTCCTGGTTACTAACACTACTGTTTTGATCATGCCAGGAAGAAGAAACGGAAGAAGAAGCATCTAACGAAGAAGGGGAAGGATCAGTTTGGGATTGACACTCTCGTGGTGGAGAGTTAACATTTGAAACATTGGGTATAGCCAAAATCACCAGATTGAATAACCATACCGGTAATCCTATGGTTAATCCAAGAATATTTAAAGTGGCAATAAAGGGAGGACCAATATCTCCAACTAGAGGAAACACAAAAAGGTACCCCTTGAAAAGAGGCCTCTTGATTGGTAGTCCCAGAAGGGGTTTCCATATCCAAACTCTCTAAGTCCTTTTAATTATCACGCAGAAGAAACGATACTCAAACTAAAATCAACATGCAAACTTGTGAATAGGAGGGATGTAAAAGTTGGATCCTCACGGGTGTGTCAAGCTGTCACAACTCGCGAGATACTATAGGTTCCAACAGTTATACTCGGCCCAATTTTTCAGAGCACTAACCAAGGAGGATTGGGACTGTACCCTTGGTTGTATAACCCAACTACCTAACAATACGTGCATAGTAATCTCCTCGAGTGCTATTATCGGTGTATTGCGACAACAAGACGGTCGAAAGGTTTACTCGGATGGTTCCAAGAATCCTAATGGGGTCTCCCGATATACTCAAGGTACGTGGGAGCGCCAATCCATAGTGGCGTTTTCTAATGCACAACCGTACAACAGGATCCTTTCGATATACTATCGAGTACGTGAAGTACCTTTCGATATACCCAAGGGTACGTGAAAGGTCGTTCGATATACCGGTTGGTACGTGGAAGAACTGCAAGCCCTCGGAATGCAGTGCAGGAAAATAACGACAGCTGCCATGCTTAAAGACGTCGGAACACATCTCTAACCTAACACACAAGTTCCTAAAAAAAATTTAACTTAAACTAGCACTTGATTTTATCTTGTATGGTTAAGTGAATCCATGAAGTGAAGACTCGGAATTTAAACAAGATGCAAATCTAATCTATATGAAAATGCAAGTCTTCTTTTCAATGAAGTACTACTTAAGAAGGAGAGAGAGATATGTTTTCTTCCCAAATGCACAACCCTATGCAAATGAAATTTTAACTCTTTTCAAAATGATAGAAAGAAGTAAAAGACACACCCAAAACTAACTTGAAGTGATAAAAGAGATATTTTTATGAACACCAAATGCAATAATTCTAATATGTTTCCTATCTTTTTACACTCGAAAAAGACACATCTAAGATATGAAAAGAAGGATTCCACAAACGTTTCCAATCAAATGCAAGACAAAGAAAAGCTCTTAATAATCTTATCTAACTCAAATGCACACAAATCTGAAACAAGCCTTTCTTCTTCTTATGAGTGTAAGACCAAGAATGTCAAATGATCAAATTAAAGCAAGAAGAATATTTATGTTTTCCAAATTTGTGAATATAGAAAAAGAGGGACAAAATCAAGCTTCTCTTTGAACTAAATTGGAGGCAAGGAATCAATCTTTCCCAACAATCACTGGATGGCTCAGCATGTAAAGGAAACAAGATGCACAACCCAAGAAAAAGAGGCTCAAAAAGACATGGATATCCCACACTTTTCAAGTCTTTCAAACAAGCCAATCACACCAAACCAAAATTTATCTTAAAACATTAATATGGGTCAAAACGACTGTAGGATACACGATTCATGGCCAAACATGGATCAAAATATCAAAAGTCCCAAAAATAGAGGAAGATGATAGTATGTTGTGTCTAGGGGTTCTGTGGCTGAATCACACAGTACATAGCTCAATCAATCAGACCAAATCACCAAAAAATGGAGAAAAAGTGCTAAACACCAAGCAACAAGTGTTGGCGCAGTCTATTCTTGTGCACCAGAGCGTCAAGCGCAGTCTGTCTGCAAGCTAAGGGCGCCAATGGCGCAAGTTGTACGCAGGCTAAGGGCACCAATGGCGCAGGATGATCATGGACAGTGAGCGCCAGAATCCCATTATCGCAGGGAATATACACCCCAGGTGCGCCGAGAGAATAACAAGAAGCAAGAAAGAAAATATCTCCAAAAATATAAAGTAATAGGTCCAATATTGATCCCAGACAGAGTCAAGGTAAGCCAACAGACTCCGTAATAGCAAAAATTCAAAGATGGGAGGGGATTAGGAGGCTAGAAAATGAATCAAGAGAAATCAATGAAAACAAATCAAATTGAAATCAAAACTATGTTCTTTTCCCCAGTATGGTAGCCATATTTGTTTACAGATAATATACTCGAGCGGATGCGAGCGTGATCTCCCTATTCCAGGTGGATCTAGAACAAATGAATACAAAATATAGATCTACTTTCCTAGATCGATTAGAGATTAAAATAGGTAGATTTCTTACCTTCAGATTCACAAATCCTTCTCCTCTTTGTCGCTCCAAGCTTCGTGGTATTCAGATCTCAAGCTGCAAAACCTTGTCAAGCATAAGAGACAAACAAACAGTAAAAGCACATCTAAACACTAATTGATCGAAGCTATCAGTTAAGCAAGAAAGCTCTAAATATCATTAATACAAAGACATTTATGGAAAGAGATTATATTACTGTAAATAAATGGGAAATGCATAGAAGAGTGATGATTACAACCCAATCCTTAACGTTGTAACCTTCCTCCAACAGTCCAAGCCAAGCCTCCAAAGGATGTGTGTGTCTCCCAAGAGATGAATAGGGATCACCTAGGATAATTCCACCAGCATGTAAGTTCTATAGTCCTTCCTCCCTTCTCAATGGAGAGAGAGGTCTTATTTATAAGGCTAGGAGGATAGAGTAGGTTGAGGATTAGGGGGAGAGGTCTAAGGGATCTTCCCATTAGGTTAGGATTCGAATACCAGTTGTTCCTACCAAATAGGGATAGCTATCCATGTCACCTAGCTTCGAGAATTCGCTCAAATCCCCTTGTTATCCACTCTAACCAACCCTGGCGCACTCTGCATGAGGACAACAGGCGCCAGGAAGGGTCAGGCGCAGCTTGCATGAAGGCAACAAGAGCCACTGGCATAGGCTTCCAGTGTACATCAGGCACCAACCAAGGTTTGGCGCCCCTTTCTAGGAAGCAGGATGTGTCAGCATTACTAGGAATGGTGGAAGACAAGGTCAACAACTTGCTCAATGATGTTCTATCCAGGGAAACTTCAGGGATTAAGGCACTGAGTTGACACATGACTCATGATGACAACATTTTGGTGTAACAGGGACATGACATATTATTCTTTCATTCTAATTTAATCACAGTCTTGTAGCTGCCACTCTGCCACTCACTCATTTCATTTATGCAATTCTCCTTGCTTTTATGTTTGATTTCATGAGACCTCTACAAGTTTTGTCTTCAGTTATTCATTAATCCTGCATTTTTGCAAACCTCTGTAACATATCTTCTTCACACATTTTGTTATGCAATCATAACCTGAATACTAATTCCTGAGCAATGGAGTCCTTGATCATTGTCTTCAAACTTCATTCCTAAGATATCAGACACAACCTTTTAGGCCAAAGTGTCACGTGTCATCGTATCTGACACAGACACGATGATGGCACATGTCAAACACATGTTTTGACCATGTCAATTTTTGGGACATGGTCAAAACACGTGTTCGACACTGTCATCATTGTGTCTTCACCTGTGTACACTGTGTCTCGAAAACAGGACACAATTTTGACGGAAAAGAGGCCTCCCTTCTAAAGTCAATAATATTAAATTCTTAAAGTAAAAGTGGCATTCTCCTTCTCTTTCATTTTCTATCATTTTATTTAAATTTTTAACATTATCATTAATTGTTTCGGGATGTATGAGAGTGGTTCCAACCTCATTGGACTTCATATGCAAAAATTAAAATTTTAGATCCCATTAAGAATTCAACAGACCTAATAGTTATGAGGATTTTAGGATTGCAACATTTCCAATGGATTATATCATGTATGAGGGTAAGGGATTGGCATTTAATCAATCACATCAACCTATCTATGTACTTTGATGTTGGTGGTGCTTATTGTTGAACTCCACTGTCATGAATTCAACAAAACAGTACCCTTAACTCAAGCAAAATCACTTATTAAGCATGGGAAGCTTTTCTACCTTATTTTAACACTTGGATTAGGAAGTTTCATCAAAACTATAGGATGTTAATTTCTTAATGATATGGGTTTGGACAGCAGTGTTGAGTTGGCATTCGCCAACATGGATCTTAATGATCAAGTGCTAGAGCCTATCACTTTTGATGATGGTGATCCTCTGGAGGGGTCATCCTCCACACCAGCAGATGCATATCCAGGGGTGGGTAGAGAGGAAGAGGAGGAGGATGAAGAAGAGGGTTGTGATGATTTTGTTGATTCAAGCATGGAGGAGGACTATACAGATGAGATTCTTCCATCTTGATCTACCCCTTTTTGTATTTTCCAATGGCATTCTAACATCTATGTAATACATTTTGATTTTGATGACTTAATGAGAAATATGGTTCCGACAATAGAACATTTTGATTTTGATGACTTAATGAGAAATTTTATGAGTCTATCATTGACATATGCATTGTGATTTGTGAATGTATAATGTGTATTGATCTCATGCCTGTGTCAGATGGTCATATTCCCATTTCCTCCATGTCCCGCGTTGGAGTGCCAAGTGACTTAGCTTCATTCATTAATCTGTTCATAACTTCACATTATTCATAAATCGGATCTCTACATTCAGCAATTAAACCCATAACATTTTCCACTGCTTAGTATCATTGCAATTCTTCATTCCTATGTAATCCTACTCGAGTCACATTCTTCACATGTCCATACTCTGTACTTTCTCCATTTTCTGTGGCTCAGGTACCCTCTTCCTCAGATCAGACACATGCTTGGATCCACACACTCGAGCAATCTTTGTAAACTGAGCGCTCGACAAAGAGACTCATGCGATCTTAGAGTGAGAGAGAGTATGTCTTTTGATCTCAAAACATATCCTTTGATTTATGTGCCTGTAGAACCCAAGCGAAAGGAAACCTATAATTTGAAAACACTTGCAATTCCAAAATAAGCAATTCGATACATCCCAATATGCTCAGATATTCATTATTATACTGTTGCGATCTTCAAAAACGTTATCATTGTCTTTTCAATTCTGCTCCAGCGATTGCAAAGACTACCCCTTGTCTTTGTTGGTTAGTGTCGATTTTGATCCATGGTACACAATATGGATATTATAAATATATTTAAATACCATTCATATCTAGGCTAGCTAGCATCCAAAGTTCTTAAAGTGCTTATGTTGCTTGGTATTAATTCTTGGAACTATGTGGATATCACTAAAATGCATTAATTCCCGAAACTATGTGGATATCACTAAAATGTTTGGTGCCATCTTACATAGTGACACCAAACATTTCATCGTAGTGGCAGCAAAATGTAAGGTGCAGGTGGCTAAGTGGAAACCACTAGCAGTCTTGAACACCACTTTTTTAACTTTCTTTGCGGTATGCTACTGCCAACCAGTTTGGGATTAAAATGTTAAGAAATATTTAATAATATGATTTTCCTTTTTTTTTATATATCATTTTTCTTTTTCTATATAAAGGTGCAATTTATTCTTTCCCATTTTAATTTTCTTGGACTTTCAAATTTTATTTGTTTCTTTTTTGGGTTTTTATATGATCCAGTATAGATTCATCTTAACTCTGGTTCTATCAAGGGTCAATAGGGATCAAATATCTTGAGGAAGTTTAGGATTCTAAGAGGAGGTATGCACCTCAAGGGATTTGATCTCTAGGCCTCGAGGCTTAGGTCCCGGGGCTTGATAGATCATTAAGATGGACCTATGTTGGTTTATTAATATGCAATTATTACAAAACTAATATTTAAATCAATGTTATATTACCAACTTAAAAATACATTTAATCTAATATATTTTAGGTTATAATCATTCAAGCACCAACTATTCCAATTTAGATATCTTACAAATAGGACAAAGTTGCATTAATTAATTAATTATGAAGTAAAATAGATATTCACCCAAAACTAATATCTAACCACCAACTATTTTAATTTGGAATTATGTTGTAAATGTTGTAAATACTAACACATAAATATTACAAATAAGCAAAATTTTCATTAATTAATTAATTATGAAGTAAAATAGTTATTTACCCAAATTTAATCGTCGAAGTGTTAACTATTACATGTCCTAAAGTATAACACATCAATCTTATAAATAGGCAAAAATTGCATTCATTCATTGGTTATGAAGTAAAATAGTTATTTACCCAAATTTAATCATCAAAGTGCCAACTATTTCATGTTGTAAATTATAACATATAAATCCTACCAATACACAAAAGTTGCATTAATTAATTAATTGTGAAGTAAAATACTTTCAATTTACCCAATTATTAGTTCATTTGCAATTATCACAAAACTAATATCTTACTTATTGTTCTATTATTAACTTAACAATAAATAATCCAATATATGCATCCACGTGCCAACTATTCCAATTTGGGATTCTAAACAATAACACATAAACCCTACAACTATGCAAAAATTGCCCGCATTCATCAATTATGAAATAAAATAGTTATTCTTGTAAATATTTATGAAAAAAATTATTTAAAATGTGAGGATGCATAAATGGAAATTGAAATTGAAATTCAATATATATTTATATAAATGTACCTAACCCATATCATCCACATTGGGTTGTAGAAAGGGCTTCTCGACCCAACCAACATACCTTGGAAGGCTATGTTGCTTCTAGAGTATCAATAATTGTATCGGAGAAAACTCACTATGGCTTGGGAATACCACAACAGACAGATGACTACCAGAAATCTACTCAATCCTCAAAACAATGCTATTATAAATGACAATGTTAAAACAATGGAGAAATGTAACCAACCTCAATCCAACATTTGATGTAGATCCCCATTGGAGCTTTCAATCCGCGCACATCCAAGCACTTGTAATCTGCAAATTAGTCTTGACAACCAATATCTAACAAGTACATGTGATATATAAATGACATTAACATTATCAATAACAATGGTCCATAATATCATAAGCAAATATAACCCAATGTATAATAAATGACATTCACACCATGAATGGACGAGAATATGAGTATTTCTATTAATGAACAAGAAGAAGTACAAAGTGATACGACCTCTTGCTGGCAACCAATCTAAACCAAGATCTAGATCAATCCACTTGTGCCTCCACCACTTCAATCCTCCATGAAAGGCAAACTCAAACTAGCAAGGAGTTTGGAAGGTGAACATAACTGGTTCACAACTACAAGGATCAATGAGTGTAGACTCAAGATAGGGCAAAAATACACTAGAGTGCCTTTACTATTCTCTTCTTCCTCCCGTCCATAAGCCATATGTGTTCAATATATAGTCCTCTCAAAGGTAGGTGAAAGGACTCATCGAGACGTTACTTGGGCAGATGGAGAGCCAAAGGTCACCCAATGACCGCTTTTTGGGAGTAAAAAGTAATAAAATAGTGGTTTTTACCATTTTACTTGATACCCGCGAGCTATAGGGATGCAACTCGTGGGTACGCATGCTATAGTGGTGCAACATGTGGGTAGGAACAAAAATAGGATAGACTGGTATCACTGAAGGATGAAAATGGATCCGAGTCACTGAAATGGATCCTGCAGGCCAAAGAATGTTGATGCTCACAGGGTGGAAGATTTCTGTGTAACAGATGCCCCCTAATGTGTGAGGTTAGCGACTGAAATGTGCTACGATGGCCGAAATACATTATAAAACTCAGAAGTGGAGTGATGGAGACACAAGTGGAAAGAATGGTCCACTCGTCATAATAATAGTATCTCTGAATACATGTCGGTATAGTACAGCAATCTGATACAATGGCCAGGAATAGGCAGTACATAATGGATATATGTCATAAGTGATCATGGCCATGATCCCTCTACAGTAAGATATGGTCTTCTGCTGAAAAGAAGACAACTGGTGCAAACTGGAGGTAAAAACTACTGAAATCTGAGAGGTGATATATCATATGTAAAGTCAAAATCATATGTAGCATACTGAATGCCACAATCACCTAGGGTCTTCTACACAAGTCTTCAACAGTGCAAGTCCCATCAAGTGAATAAAGGAGTTGGGGTCGAACTTGATGAGACATCGTCTAATTACCGTTCATTGATGTATACCGTTAACAGACACGAGATGACCCACCGATAATGAAAATGGGCATCAAGGCACAGATCACAATCATCAGAGTGTGAATAAATGGGTTGAAGTCGAACACTAGGATGAATCCATCGATCAGGGGACATTGATGTATTCCCAAAACTGTTGATGGCGAGAGAACCTGCCACTAATGACTACAAGCCTCAAGGTACTCAACCGAACTCTAAGCCTCAAGTTCCGGAATAAATGAGTTGAAGTCAATGGAACGAGACTTGCTGGAAGGAGGGCATTAAGGCATCCCCCATCAACCAGCATGAGGTACCAGCAATGCTGAAAGATTTGGAAGATCTCAGGTGAAACGGACTGACTCAATAAGGATGGCCGACATACAATAGTCAAGATATCTGAGGAGTGGCCGACACTGGTTTCAGGACTTCCTTTGAACAAGAGCATGAGAAGATGGATAGACTCAGGCAACATAGACTTGACATAAACTGTGCAATGCAGGAGGCATTACAAAGGGCTCCATAATGACTGGAAGCTTAACCAATCGGTGGATAAAACTGAAAAACAAGTATAGCTCCTAAGGCCCAACTATAGTCCAGACTCATAATGTACGAAGTGGAATGAATGCTCTGTTCAAAGGCGACACAACAGCTGCCAACAAGAAATAGTGACCACAATCCCATCCGGATTTTTAGAATATTTGATTTTTTTTTGTCTTTTTCATATTTGGGAAAAGCTTGAAAAAGAATAAAATTGCTTATAGTACAACAAGTGAGGGAACGAGTGTCAAATAGATAGAAGACTAGTCCCAAGCAGTAGAACATACCTATGCTCAATGCAAGGAAGTGCGTGCAGGATGTGGACACTCGGGGATGTGTTCCCTCAGGGTCAAAGGGTCATCAAATTGTGAAGGGAAAATATATAAGATCTGCAGGGCTCGACAGTGAAAGTGCTCAGGCACCAGGCTAACAATTGAGTAAGCGGGAGCCGGCACAAGGCTCAAGTGGCAAGCAGGATGATGCAATGCAATCACAACATGATATAACTGAGGGGAGTCCTTAAGGGATATGGCCAACATAAGACAAAGTAGAGTATGAGTCTTCATCGCAACGTCAAGGCATGACTACAAAGGACTCCCAATCCTGAGGACAGACAATGGCATGGGCACCAAAAGCATAATGGGGTTCTAACTAAGGTACCCATGTTCGGGAAAGCCCTACCGCCACATGACAACACTTCTATAACAGTGTGAAGGTTCCGTGTCAATCACGAAGCGGGGTTGCACCTAGGGTTTATGAAAAGTGGTCAAAGGTCAAATGCATAATGCATGTGGAAATGACATCTAAACTATATGCCAGGTGTGAAACGTACCTGCCGTAGGTGTGAAATGGATCAGAACAACTCTCGTCGAGGAAATCTGTTGAAAAAACACTACTCCATGACACGATATTAGTTCATAACGGCCCAAAATGGACAAAACTATAGAAAAGTGGGTCCAGAAAATTATAAATAGTAATAAAATTTAATAATTTTCAATTCATTTGCACTATTTTGGAGTTGAGTGGTAAGTTTGCACCTGAAACTTCAAGCGTCGATCGTGGGAGCTACGAGCAACCGTTCAGCGAACCGTCCAGAGCAGGTTGGTGGTCACTGCCATACCTTTCATTTAAGTTCTTTTATTTCAATTTTGGTCGGTGGGATATTTTGTTTGGCCAAGCCCTAAATGGCCTTGGCGCTACCCGCAGGCTGTAAGTATGCGGGTCGGGGGTAGGGAAGCAAACGCATAGTAAAAAAACTGACTGCCCGTGTCTACCCGCACCTGTCTACAATATAGCCCGTGGGTACGGCCGTGAATAAGTTTTTAAGCATGAAACTGACTAAAAATCTCTTGCTTTACACTCCAGGATGGTTCTAGAGTGGAGGGAGAGAGAGCATGACCAGGTAGATGAGGTCGTGCGCAACGATTTGCAAGCACAACAAGCACTGCAAGCATGTGGCTTATATAAATACTGGAGTCTCGGGGGCTTAAGGGCCCAAAACCTACGACTCCATCATTTGATCAACTACTGGGATGTGGATGCTCAACACTTCATCCTCAACGGGAAAACACTGACACTAGATGTAGAGGATATCTATTTCATTACAGGTTTGTCCCGTAGAGGGGAAGTGGCTAGTCTTTGGTCACGGACCATGGGTGGTGGGATCACTGTGCAAGACTACATAGTATAGTATTGTCCCACCAACACACGACCAGTGGGAAGTCAAGTTCCAGTCAATATCATAGTGTACTTGAGCACAAAGATCATTGTGGCAACTCTGGTGCAGATCACGGGATCCAAAGCACTACATCAAGCATCCAGACCGGTGATGTTCTATGCATCACAATGCTTGCAACCTACTATATTCGACTGGTGTACTACTCTGCTGGTGTCCATGAAGACACAACTGACGGAATGCAAAGAGGGGAAGGCCAAAAACTTTGGGTATGGTAGCATCCTCTGCAGTTTCTTCTTTGAGAGGGTTCCGAGACTTAGCCCGAGCGTGGATGTCCCTCCTCACAGTCTCCGAGATCCAGCCCTGACCCGGTGGGATGAGATACTGACATGACAGGGTGGTGGCCGTCTGGCGTCACCATTAACTGAGGAGTTCTTCCACTGGTGGAACCGGCAAGTGATTGTTATCAAGGACTACCCCTATGCGGGGATAGACTTCAGACAGGACCATGACATGCCGCTCCCACCAGGCGCAGCTTTCGGAGACATCGGTGAGTACTCTTTTGGTTTTGTGTTTTTAAATTTTTATGGATTTTTTTATTATAGTTGAAATTCAAAAAATATTTTTGGTGGTAACATCATGTGCTAATGGGTGACTGTTTACTCGTAGACAAAGGCCCAGTGAGACCCGAGGGCTTCCCGAGACATGGTTGTCGAGGTAGAGATGAGGTGGCAGCAGATGTTGCAGCAGGGCGCACACTACAGACGTTGCGGCGCAACATATCACAGATGGTTTCCCGAGTGCCACTGATAGAGGTAGCCCGACTACCTGAGGCTATGCAGTGCCAGGTAGTGGGTGTTCCTGGTGAGTGGGTGCGGCTACTGCAGCGGATGGCCAACGCAGTACACTACTACTATGAGACTCATCCCGTCGAGTTGGAAACTAGACCTCCTCGGAGGGAGCAGATATCCCAAAGTCTCATCATTTTTTGTATCGATATGTATATTTTTGAGGGCTACGGGCTCCAGTCTTGTATGACACTATCATTTTTGGACATATTTATATATATATATACAACTTTGGTTCTCAGTTCTACTGTATGTGTGTATGGTACAAATGTATGAATGTCTTTGTATTTATGTGCTTCATGATGAATGTGACAAATGCCAATCTAATACATAGTTAGCGTATGCATCAAATATATAATTATGACTTCTCGGAATGTGAATATATGTAATGGAAACAAAATGTCTCTCCAAGAGTCGTACCTTAAGGAATATCCGTAGTAATGTAGGATCTCGTACATGGTACTGCCCATTCAGCTGAGACACAACTAGTTGTGAATCCAGGCGGACTTCTAAAGACTGGATGTCATGTGAAATGGCACTATACTCAGCCACATTATTAGATGTAGGACCGAGACAAGCACCTCCTGAGGACACAACTAGATGGTCAGGTGAAAAGATAACCCAGGCAGCAGAAGCAAGCTGCTGCGTATGTCGGCTAGCACCATCCTTGAAACCTAAGAACGTAGGACATCCCACTGACATCTGCCAATCAAACAGAGGCTAATCAGCAGACCCGACAACCAAAAATGCAACCTAAACTATGTATAGAAGAACTATACAATAGTGTACAAAAGTATCAGCCTAAACCAGAGGTTCAAGCGTAATACTGCTTGAGGTAGAGCCCATTTCTAGGCTCCTTCAAGACAACTCCCTCGTAATATTCTAACTCATAAGCTCCTTTTTCAAGGACACACCTCACAATGTAAGGACTGTGCCACATGGGATTGAACTTGCCTGCCCCCAGGGGTTCTTTAGCTTGGTCATACAAAATTACCAAGTCACCTTCAGCATATTGTCGGGGACGGACAGACCTATCATATTGAACCTTGACACGACACTTGTTAACATCAATGGCCACAGCGGCATCTCGACGGTGTTCGTCAAGTTGCTCGAGGTGTACTAAATGTTGCTCAATCTCCGTCATATCAGGGAGGAGCTCTATGGCTAGCTTGAGTGAAGGAATCTCGCATTCAATCGGTAAAAGTGACTCCACACCATGAACTAACTGGAATGGTGAGAACCCGGTGGTAGTCTTAACTGCGGTTCAATATGCCCACAAAGCAGGATATAACATGATATGCCAATTGGTCTTGCTTTGTTGGATGGTACGTTGGAGAATGGTCTTCAAAGACTTATTTACTGCTTCAACCTGACCATTCGCTTGAGGATAGTAGGAAGACGAGTGTTCCTGACGAAACCCAAGCTTGAGAGACAAATCCTCCATCATCTTATTTTGAAAGTGACTGCCATGGTCAGTGACAATCTTCTTCAAGATACCGAATCGAGTGATAATCTGGTTGAATACGAAATGGGCTGCAGTAGCACCATCGGCTTTAATGGTAGGCATGGCCTCAGCCCATTTGGAAAAATAATCCACGGCCACAATAATATGATGATGCCCCCCCAGCCGAAGCTGGTTTGCAATCCATGAAATCTACCCCCCACTTACTGAAGGGACCGACAGTGACGAATGGATGGAGGGACGCGGGATGCAAGAGTATGTTCCGAGAAAACACCTGGAAAGGGTGACATCTCTTCGCTGCGTTAATACAATCTTTAAAGATAGTAGGCCAAAAATAACCCGCTCACATAATACGCTGGGCTGTAGCAAGCCCGGATAAGTGACCGCCACACGCCCCCGCATGGCAATCATTAAGTACCCGTTCCACTTCTTCGTGAGTCAAGCAACGACGGAGAATGAAATCCTTTCCTCGGTGATACAAAGTGTCACCAATGATAGTGTAATCTTTAGCGTGATGTCTCACACGCCGTCGCTCATCTCGTGAATAATGCAGAGGAAACTTCAAAGTTTGGAGATATCGAATGACATCCCCATACCAAGGGTCCTCGGTCGAGATAAGAAATAAATGTTCATCCACAAAGGAATCTTCATGAATGACATCATCATCAAGCCGTGGAAGGTCCGACATAAGCTCAGCGAACACCAATGATTTCACCGATTTTGCAGAAGCAAACTCGAGATCAAATTCCTGAAGGATCACAATCCATTTATTATACTTACCCCCGATAAGGCGTCGTGATAGCACGAACTGAAACGGATTGATATGAGATACAACAGTGGTTGTTCAAAGAAAAATGTAATGTCGTAACCGCTGGACTGGATGAACAGTCGCAAATCCCAGCTTTTCTACGTGGGTGTATCTTAGTTCAGCGTCTACTAAGTTTCAACTAAGATAATAGATAACATGCTCGACAAGCGCATCATCTACATGAACCAAGACCATGCCAATAGTCTCTTGAGACACGGCCACATAAAGAATGAAATCGCGTGTAAAGTTCGGCGGACTGATCACGGGGGCCGATACCAAAGCTTTCTTAATGGCATCGAAAGGTTGTTGGGATCGCTCATCCTAGATAAAAGGCGTGTCTTTCTTCAATAGGCATGTGAAACCTTTAGTAATACTGGCATAGTTAACTATAAACCGACGCAGAAAAGTATCTCTCCCTTGGAGGCTCTGAAGTTGAAACAGATTACGCAGAGGAGGCAACTGAAGTATTGCCTCAACTTTGAGAGGATCAACTCTAATACCCTCCTTCGAAACTATGAAACCTAAAAGGAAACCAGTCCTAATGGCGAAGATGCATTTGTTCGGATTCAATAGAATTTTGTAGTGGATAAATCGTTCGAGAATCATACGGAGGTGCTTGGGGTGGTCCACTCTCTTGCGAGAATGGCCAGCAAGATCATCCAACAAAACTTCCATAATCTTCTTAAGATCGTAAAAGGCATAGGTCATGGCTCGCTGAAAAGTAGCTCCAACGTTCTTGAGGCCGAAGGGCATTTTCCGGTAATCAAAAGTTCCCCATGGACAAATAAATGTCGTTTTATGTTGGTCCACGGGTTTGATTTGAATCTGATTATAACCCGAGAATCCGTCCATGAATGAAAAAATCTCACTTCCCGCACAAGCATCCAATATTTGATCAATGAATGGTGTGGGGAAGTTGTCTTTCGGACATGCACGGTTCAAATCTCTGAAATCAGTGCATACACGGATCATTCCATACTTCTTATCCACAGGAACGGGGTTTGACACCCATTCGGTAAGGGGAACGGGGCAGATGAAACCATCTTTGAGCAGTTTCTCCACCTCTACCTTAATAGCAGCTTCCTTCCTAGGGTTCATAGCACGTAAGTGTTGTCGAACCGGTTTAGAATCAGGATACGTTTTAATCTCGTGTTCAACAATGCGGGGGTCTATTCCTGGCATCTCCTCATATGACCAGGCGAAAGCTTCCCGGAGTTCGGTAAACACATCAGTGTAAATAGAAATCTCCTCAGGAGTGCAATCGGCACCGATGTAAACATTCTCAATCTTTCTGGGAGTGCGAGAGATGTTGATTGAAGTGGTTGGGGAAATATTGGCCATATTCCCCTCCAAGAAAACATCATGTGACTGCAAAAAATCCATAGGGTGACCAACCATCTCAGCTAGAGTCATCCCAAACTCCTCCTGCTCAATGAGCTCAACGATGGGAAGGAAATAAGATCGATGGTGCATATCTTCCCAAGGCCTCTCACTACCACACATGGCTTCGAGGATAGCTTCATCCGATGGCAAAGTATCATCGAGGCAATCGTGAGAGCAAGATGAGTTGGCTGCCCAAACTGGAAGCGTAACGGGATCTTCTTTAACTGTCTGGGGAGAAGAGAGATCTGGATCTGCAGTGGTTTGTTGGATGTGATCGTAAGTGAGTTCCGCTACGGATAAAGGCATAGACATCCTGATGTGCGCAATGTCTCCAGACATAGAATCCGTGGATGGAAAAATCCATGGATCATCACAATAGGACATTCAGAATGGCATACTATTCGAAGGAGGAGGTGTACTGTCGGAAATGGTTCCAATAAAATTCACAGGTGCAGAATGGTTAAAAGTTCCCATCAACGAGGGGTACATTCCAACACCTATGTTCCCAGTTTCTGACTGAGAATCAAAAACCTGCAGGACTACTGATCCCGTGGATGTTTTGGAAGGAGTGCCAACATAATCCAGCTGATCAATCGTCACGATCTTGCCTTCATGGGGAAAGCAAATAACTCAAAATACAGTAGACGCGAAAACCTTCATAGCGTACATCCAGTTCTAACCCAGTAAAAGGTTGTAGTCAATGGGTGCATCAACCACTTCGACTTCAATAGGCATGGACTTACCTCCCAAGGAAACAACAAGGGAAGGGATAATTCTGTGCAGCGTAAAAGATCTACCGTCGAATGCAGTGAGTGTAGTTCTAGACACAAGTAAGGGAGGAGAGCCAAGAGCTTTCCAACAAGTTAGCGACATTACTGACGCAGAGGCACCTTCATCAACCATAGTACGTTTGATGAAGCTCTTAAGGAAAACCACTTGGATTTGAAAATCCACGTGGTAATGCAAGCAAGGCTAGACATCAATAGTATCGAACTTGATAACACTAAGACTTCCCCCATCCTGAACTCCTATTGCACTCAAAAGGGCATGCTTCTGAGAAGGACAAGCTTGCAAAACTTCAAGAGCCGACATGGCACAAGGAGTTTGGCCCAAATCTTCTACGATGGAGTAGTTCTGGGTGGCTCGAGCATTAAGATTATGCGTGGAGCACTTGAGAACACCTTTTGGTATCCGCAGCATAATAGAAGGCTTCTCGATATGCAAGGAATTATCAGGAGGAGGGGGAGGCTCATTCCCCAAATTCGATTGTGGTGCACCATAATCATGTTGACGAGTAGCAACACAAACCTCCGACTGAACCATATTCACGCATCCATAACCACTAGTATTGGAAGAAGACATTGTCGTTTCATTAGTACCATAACCAGTGGTGGGAGCATGCGAAGCCATGTTTTGGTGATGAGGTAGGGGATCCTACAGCTGGGCTCTGTGCCAAATGCTTCGATGCTTCTTCAATATGAGGACATAAGTGAGTAAGATGATCCTCCCCACAAAGCTTGCAAGGGAATTTCACGTTACGCCTAGGTTTACGATCCTCGCCAGCATTACCGCCTTCCCGAGGAGGGTTGGCATTCTCTTTACGAGGAGTATTACGATTGCTATTTTTGTTACTTCCATTGTTTCCACCCCTACGATTATTTCTCCCCTTTTTCTTACCACCAGGTTGCTGGTTACCCAACGGTTTCTTTGATTGCACATTGTCTACATCAGACGACGGAGTGGAAGTGGACAAGGTGTGAACCTGTCCAGGTGCAGACTGGTTTAGCGACAAATTTTGCATTTGATTAGCTACCAAGTATACAGGGCGAGTGCATTGGGACCCCACGATGCCATCGGCATGTGGTCCAGGAACTAACGTGGGCTCATGTCTTGTTCTCAGTGTGTCAGGAATAATGTCATACAAAATTCCAAACTGAGAATAAAGTAGATCTAACTGTTGGACTTTCAAAATAGCTTGTTCCTTAGTCACAATGTCGGACATCGAAACATCCTTAGTAATGTATGGAAGTAAATACTTAAGGAACCATTCCAACAGGAACTCTGGAGTAATGTTGGCTTTCACTAATCTCTTCCACCGACGCCACTCTTGAACGTGGTCAGAAATATGTGTGGCCTTATTCTGACGGAAGGTGGACAACAACTCAGTACCAATATCATAACGAACCGGCAACTGGAAATGGTCTAAGAAAACCAAAGCAATCTCATTGAATCCCCTATAGGTGTTTTCGGGCAACTCCACATACCACTTCGCGGCTGCCCCCGTGAGGGTGCGTTGAAATAGTCGTAATCGGATGGAATCATGATTCAAAGAGTTGGAGGAGCACCAAAGGTGAAACATCGTGACATGATCTCTCGGGTCCTCACCACCTTTCCCCTCAAACTTTGGAATGTCCGAAGGGAGCTTGGTAGGGACCGGGGGCCAAGTAGGGTCATGACACACCGGATCATTCATGAGCTTCGAAAGATCTGGGAGATTCAAGCGTGCAAGGAACGGGAGCTAAGGCTAGAAAGCTTGATTATAAGCTCCCATAAAAGGTTGATTGAATGGAACTGTGTTATACGATGGACCAAAAGCTTGACCATGAGGGTTAAATTGTTGATAATGAGGACCTAACGGCCCGTATGCTTTCCCATGGCCATAAGATGGGTAACCTACCCCTGCCTGACCCATTTGAGAGTAAGCAGGTATATGTGCATTTTGAGCACCATATTGGGGTGGTGGGTGATACTGGTGGCCAGCACCAACTATGTTGTAGTAAGGGTTGCCACCATGGGTATGGAGCATGTATTTACTATTCATAGTGGGAACCGTGTTGTATTGACCATAATGGTATGGTATGTTGCCACCCCCAATATTAGGATTAGCTTGAGCAGTCGTGTGATGACCATAAACATGATAAGTATTCCCAGGTCCAATATGGGTGTGACCAGTAGCAGGGTTGGTGGTGTGATGTCCATGCGGATAGGAAATATTCCCACCCCCTACATTACTATTACTAGCGGCGGTAGTGGACGCAAAAGTATGCGGTATGTGTCCACCCCCGTGGTTGGGAGGAACGGTATCATGTGCGAAAGTGGTCCTAGGTTGACGAGTAGCGACATGTGTGTTAGGTGGTGGATGGCGAATCGTGTTTCGGACAGCATTCCGACTAGGTTGGGTATTCTTAGGAGGTGGTCGCGTTCGAACATTAGCATGGTTAGGAATCTGACCAGTCCCCATACTATGTGAGTGGGCGGATAACGTAGTGCCCCAGCTAGGGTAGTGCCCCCAGTGGGTATAGTATGGCTAACACTTTGACTAGTGCCAGCATGAGTACCAACCATAGCGGAAGGTTCGACAGTATTGTGACTAGGCATACCAAAAGAGAGTGCAGTGGGGTTGACCATAGGGTCGGAATCATCATGAGTCTCAAGCCTCCTATATCTAGAATCGCGTGGAAATGAAGGAATGAAAGGCTCATTCTGTTCTTCCTCCTTGGGTAAGTCGGGCATCTCGTAAAGATAATTGTCCGGATTCGAAGGATCAAACGGATCCCTATCAAGTGGATTAGGCCAACTAGAACCAGATTGAGTCGCAGGTGGATCGCCTCCCCAATCCTCACGAGGAGTCTGGGGATCGGAAGTATGTTCAACTCTAACCGAAGGAGTAGAAAGGTCTTTCCCGATATCGGGATGTGTAGCCATGTAATCTTCAACGTAAGTCGCGTAAGAATCTGAAGACTCATAGGGAGCCCTCCGGCGTCCTCTAGTAATACGTTGTGTAACCAAATTTGGCTTTAAACTAGCCAAACGACGGGACTGGCGGAGAGTAGGGCTCTGCACCACGTTCTCTCCGGAGAGAGACACAGCGTCTCCTAAAGGCCAACTATCAATCAAAAAAACAGTAAATCAAAAGCACACACCTAGAGAATCTACTGCCAAGAGCAAACAGACAAAGTGGCTAAATGAGCTCCCGACACTAGAGCCGATATGTCTCGCCTAGGAGAGGCTTGAGACTCCCAAACTATAGCTGGAGGTAACAGAATCAGTTATAGAGACACCCATGCTTCACTGTGTCTACAGGGTCAAGTCCACTGCACGAACACAACTGTGTTGTCCAATCCCTATCTAACTCAGGACACAAACAGCATAACCACTGCAAGTACCCTATGCGGTACCTAAGTAAGGAAACTATGTCTACCGCAATATAACCAATGCTCAGGGGGACAGTTGCAGGTGGGATCCGTCGTATGGGCAGGGTAGATAAGCCTGAAGCACAAGAGGATGAACCTTCGGTACGCCCGGATACGAACAAATCCTCGATATATCTCCCACATTCAGCCGGTATCAGAGGGATATCTCCTCAACCAACCTCCCGTGACCTCGTGCTTAACTCTGGTTTGAGTAGAGCTTTCCTGAGAACACCGATCTATACCATGGATTCCTCCACTCCCTGGTCAGACACCTAATGTTTCGTTCAGTAGTCTTGTATTGTTAACTCACAATGATCTATTCCAAGACTCTAAACCTATGCTAGTTGGTGTACCCTATAAATAAAATAAGTCTAAACAATTTTATGATTAAGCATTAATTTTAGTGGCTGTGAATACTCAAGGGATATGGTCGTGAAACTAGTGATGTGTAGACTCAATAGTATGCACCATCGTCCAATCCTAGACTCATCTATCCAATAAAACAATGTCACTAATATGCAAAATCAATCAACAATTCCGAAATAAATATGCAAACTTTTATCTTTTCAATGCACAAGCAGAACCTAAAATGAAGGCAACAAGCACTCAATGCAAAATGCAGTACATGGAAATAAAATATTTTTGTATTTTCTCTTATAAACAGAAAGGAAAATGCAAAAACTAATGAATATTTTTGTATTTTTTCAATATATATGGAATGAAAAAATGCAATCAAAATCCTACTATTCAGTCACTGAAGTGTCGAGAAGATCACTAAGACCACCCAGCAGATCCTAAATAGCAAGACTCAACTAAAGGAATGAGCTCAACAGGAAAAAACCAAGAGGTTAAAACCAAATATTGGTAAAAAACCAAGAAGGCTCAACCAAGAGAAATGAAGACATCTAGTCACAACCAAGGCATGAAACAGTCAAGAAAGAGGCCAACAAAGACTCAGGAATCAACCAAACTCACCCAGCAACAACCAATAGCCATAAACCAACAAAAGCCAAAGTTACACGCTACTGTCGAAGGAATACCTGCGGGTACCCACGAGCAGTAGTGTAAACAGAGGCGAGTACCCGCGAGCAGTAGTGTAAACAGAGGCGGGTATACGCGGGAAGAACTAAGCTAGCCCGCGGGTGAGGAAAAGAAAATGGTCAAATAAAGAGTCTAGAGGCTCAGAAAAAGCAGGTTTTCTACAGTGTATCTTAACGGCCAATCAGTGACACAGAGCTTCGATAAACAGCAACTCTAAGTATGGACTAATGCTCAAAAAATTTCCCAAACATGGATGTTTTCCCAAGTGGAGTCGCCATTTCTGTATTGGAGAAAACTCACTATGGCTTGGGAATACCACAACAGACAGATGACTACCAAAAATCTACTTAATCCTCAAAACAATGCTATTATAAATGACAATGTTAAAACAATGGAGAAATGTAACCAACCTCGATCCAACGTTTGATGTAGATCCTCGTTGGAGCTTTCAATCCGCGCACATCCAAGCACTTGTAATCTGCAAATTAGTCTTGACAACCAATATCTAACAAGTACATGTGATATATAAATGACATTAACATTATCAATAACAATGGTCCATAATATCATAAGCAAATGTAACCCAATGTATAATAAATGACATTCACACCATGAATAGACAAGAATATGAGTATTTCTATTAATGAACAAGAAGAAGTACAAAGTGATACGACCTCTTGCCGGCAACCAATCTGAACCAAGATCTAGATCAATCCACTTGTGCCTCCACCACTTCAATCCTCCATGAAAGGCAAACTCAAACTAGCAAGGAGTTTGGAAGGTGAACATAACTGGTTCACAACTACAAGGATCAATGAGTGCAGACTCAAGATAGGGCAAAAATCCACTGGAGTGCCTTTACTATTCTCTTCTTCCTCCCATCCATAAGCCATATGTGCTCAATATATAGTCCTCTCAAAGGTAGGTGAAAGGACTCATCGAGACGTTACTTGGGCAGATGGAGAGCCAAAGGTCACCCAATGACCGCTTTTTGGGAGTAAAAAGTAATAAAATAGTGGTTTTTACCATTTTACTTGATACCCGCAGGCTATAGGGATGCAACTCGCGGGTACGCATGCTATAGTGGTGCAACATGCGGGTAGGAACAAAAATAGGATAGATTGGTATCACTGAATGATGAAAATGGATCTGAGTCACTGAAATGGATCCTAGAGGCCAAAGAATGTTGATGCTCACAGGGTGGAAGATTTATGTGTAACAATAATAGACAATCAGTTCTGAGCATGGTATCAACAGAAGTGAGATTTTGCTTCCAGATGTTAACATAAAGGTAAATTCCGGTTGCAAAATATGAAAACAAAGTGCATTTGCTAAATTCTGTTAGAAATTTAACAAATCTATTTTTTATGCATTCGAAGTCACTTGCAAAATGAGAAACTGGTATCTTCTTGCATCTGAGTTATTTTTTCAAATTTATTTCAAGGGTCAAAATTTCCTTCAAACATAGCTCTATTAGAGAAAATTGTTATGATATTTAGGTCAAGATAATAGTGGTATTGGATTTCATGTTTGTTTTTCTTTTTTCGTATAAGGATCACAGGTGTCATGATTGAAATTTATTAGTCGTCAAACCTTCAACATCTTCAGCTATTACATAAAATAGCAATTCACTGAGATATTAATTAATGGTCAAGATGCCATTTTCAACTTTGAATAGAGAAAGGCAAAGCACATATTTAATTGCTAAAGCAGTTAACATCAAATTGAGAATATCAAGAACCTTAGACTCCCTCATAGCCTCAATCCGATTTGATGTTTTCCAGGGAAATATTTCCATTGGGTGATGCATCAAGATAAGGGAGTCTAAGGTTCACAGTCCAATTCTCTATTAATCATTCAAAGTGGTTAATTTCTGATATTAATTTTTGTTACTGTAATTTATCACAATTGCCAAGATGAAGCAACGGCCATCCCACTACCCTACTTTGTGTATATGAAAAAGCAATACATTGGATTGGCTTCCTACATTTTTTATGGGATAAAATAAATTCAAAAATTTTTGTCATCCAATACTGAAAACCACCATTCAAATTCCCGCAAATTATTTACACATATCAATATTAATGAGCTTTATGCTTTTTGTACTATTTACACATATCAATAAAACCATTATTGAATAAAATGTTCAAAAAACACTAATATAATACCTTTTGTCTCTTATAATAATGGTAGAATAAAATATTTGACATAAAATATCTTGCTAAGAAATTAACACAAGATTTCACATGATGAACGTCTTTATTCTTTTGCATTTACGTTATCCTTACAAAAGTTGATATGGTATAATTGAGTGTGTGAAAAGTTTTAAAGTAAAATATATACATAGTTTTATACTATTTAATATTTATAATTTTATATATATATATATATATATTCAAATTTAGCCTACAGCCAGGCTTTCCTTATGGAAATAGAGAATGTAGGAGATACCTCAATCTCCAACTCACTCATGAGATTGTACTGAGAATGACTATATGTATGCTGCTCGAAAAACCTACGGGTTAAATTTGGTTTTTTTGTAAGCTCTGTTGAGCACCTAAATGTATGTCTTTTGGACCTGATGATGCAAAAATATAGGCTGTGAGATGATGACAACCAATACAATGTAAGCTCCTTGGAGCAGTTGAACGTTTATTCTATGAATAAAATGATTTTTTTCCTTCGGAAAAAAATATATATATATATTTAGAAATTTAATAAAACAGATAACAAAGTTTAGTATATACAAGAAAAAAAATTAATATTTTTATTTATGTTTATTTTAAAATTATGTTATTTACAATTTTATGTTTTTGTTTTCGAGAGAAACATGCTTAGTGGAGAATATCTCTTTTGACTTAAATGGTCAAATATTAAACACATAAGATGTTTCAAATGTTTTTCGTCTAAAATAAGATTCCAAAAATTAGCTTCAAACTTTGAGAAAATCTCTATTAAGGCCCAAAATAAATTCATATTAAAAAAAACCTTAATTGAGTTGATTCTATTATACCAAAGAACGAAAAAATATAAAAATAAATTATTATTTTAAACAAAATTTTGAAACATAAAAATATTGACAAATCATCCAAATTGAGAACGAAGGGTCCATTTCCAATCATTTACATATAATCTTCCAAGTCATAGATCGAAATCAAACAATTAAGAGTTTAATTAATTTACTTCAATCCGCCACAATGCTCAAATATCAATAGATGAATTTGTGATCAAAAGATTGATGAGGATAATGCTCAAATATTAGTAGATCTGAAGATCAAAAGATTGATGAGGATATCAAAATATCGTGTTGATTAATTTTTCCAAACCAAGGCATGAAACCAACTTAAATAAGCCCAAGAATCAGATGCAAGACTTTTAGGAACCATTAAGAAGCCAAAAGACCTAATCGGAACAAATCATAGGAATCACCAAAACATTACCCAATGAAGAACAAACCCAAAAGATTAATGATGAGAAACACAAAAACCAAACACCTGGGAAATGATCAAATCATCAAACAAAGCAAAACCAAAAGCAATGAAAAGAATATTTTTGAATTTTTTGATGGGGAGCTCTATATGTTTGGTCAAAAATGTGGGGAGTTGTTGGGGGCCAAACACAATTTCCCTTTGATTTTTATAGTCAATCTGTACAAAATCATCTAAATCATAAACATATAAAAATGATTAAATGAATATTTTTCTCATAAAACATCCCTATTCTATATGTAATGGAAATGATTGAAGGCATTAACCGCTAGGGTATTCTGACATTATCTTTGTTGTTGTTGTTTATATCTATAATTATACTTCCCTAAAGAGTTACCCAATAACAATAAAGAAGCTTTCATGTGAATCACTTATCAAATTATTTATATCACACTGGAAAGAACCATATAATGTAATTGAGCATAATTATACAAATGTCAAAAGATTTATTTGACTTTTAAGTTAACAAGGTAGATGGAAGAAGAGCTTCTAGTCCCTGCCAAAACTAAACGCAAAATTACCAAGTCCTTCATTTATTCTGGAATAGTTTTTTGTGAACTATGGATCACATGGTAAAAAAAACATTATTGTTGCATTAACAACAACACGTATACTTGGCCTGATCTGTACCCACTTCATTATATTTAGTGCCCAAGAGTCTTTTTTTTCACTAAGTGCTCCTATTACAATTCCAGCTTCAAGATTAGCAGAATTAGAGATAATATATTAGATTGCAATTAATGGACCACATAAATCAGGTCGAAACATATAAACAAACAGATTCAACTCTAAGATAGCGTAGGTCGGCCAAGTGTTAGAACAAATACAATTGCCCGACGCATGCATTCAACACCATGCAACTTTCCACTTGCCTTGGCTTTGCTCCATGCTTGCCACGCTCCCTGTATCATGCAATATACAATCAACAATTAAAGATTGATATTTCCTTCAATATATGGGCCAAGTCCATAGCTTTTTTTTAACAGAAACCGAAGAAGAGAAATATTTATAAAAGAGTTGTGCACAACCATTCATTACAAAATGGACAGCTTCATCCTGAGCTCTATAGTTTGTTGAATATATGAAAACAAAACTTGTCCCATTTCATATCTATTGTTTTTCTATTAAACTTCCTTGGAAAATCAAAGGCATGAGAGGGGTAAACCCTTACGAACAGTCTATTTAACAATACACAAAAAAGCATAGAACTGAAAGAGGCAGAGCATCATTCCTGTAGCCCATGCACACCCTGGACTTGTTCTTTCACTGAGGCTTCATCCATTGGAAAAGCGTCTACATCTGGAAACTCTTGGTAGTGTAGCCACTGGGTCATTTTGGCCATTTTCAGCATTTCGTCCTTAATGACATCCACACTTCCCATGAGCTCGAACATGTTTCTCTCAAGCTCTCCTATGTGTGAGTCTTGACAGGAAATTTGTTGGGATATGTATTTCATGTCCTCTACAGTATCCTTGTTTTCCTTGAGACCAGCATATGCAACCTCATAGACCTTCCTAAGATTCAATTTGAAATCTTTGACACTAGCCTTCGAATACGACATGGCCTCCCTAATTCCAGCCATAATTTGTTGCTTCTAAAGTCCTGCTTGCCATGTCGCCTCTTCCATATCTGCATTCCTGAAATGAGACATCTTGTTCGCACGTGAGCCGAGAGGGATAGAGTCTTGGACAAGACTCCCCATAAATGCATATGTCGGGTAGCCATCGTGACGCCAAGTGCTACAAGGACGCCACACACGCGTCCACACCATCCAAATAGAGGTCTTCCCATTATGGCTTAATTTCGAATGGGTTAAACACTTATGGGTGGGACTTGGTGTCCTAGGGGATCAGGATGTATCTTTACAAACCATCCTCATAGATTAATTCCCCTAACCCAAGCTTAACTCCTTTGTTTGCAAGGTGGTCCTCTGATCCGTTGTTTTCTCTAAGAACATGAAGGTAATTTTCCTCTTGAGATATGTTTAGTGAGCCAATTCTTTGATGTATCCTTCTGCACCACGGAGATCCTTTGGCGTAACCGTGCCTCATTTTTTGAATGAATTTCATTGAATCTCCAAAAACTAAGAGCTTGCCGATTTTTAACTTGGAGACTATTTCGATACCATGAAGTAAAGCAAGCCATTCAACTACATTGTTGGATTTCTCCCCCAGTCCCCAGGCGTAAGATTTAACTATTTTTCCTCCAGGGTCATAGATGACCCCCCCCCCCCCGCACCTACCTTCCCTGAGCCAAGTTCATAGCTAGATATCTAGTTTAAAAGATTATTGATGTTAGCCTTAAACAAAACCCACCATTTCTCAATTGAAATTGAAACTGTAAGTTACTGTGGAAGAAAACAAAAAACATAACATGTATGATAAGTGAAATGGGTAGACAAATCAAGGCCAAAATAAATATTTCCTAGCCACTGGCCATGCCCTATTAAATTGATAGGTTATTAGATAAATGCATGAGAATAATTACAGACATCAAATGCAAAAATTGAATTTGTACAAGCAAGTTGATTATAGCCCATGTGAATGCAAAGGAAAAATAGGAGAAACAATTACTTGTTTTCTCACAACTTGTAAATTTATAGGTTCGTATATTATGGTGACCTGTAAATCAAAGGAAAACAGCTTGAGAATTATCAATGAGGCACAAGAAATTATTCAAACAATTAATGCGGAAAAGGGAAAGTTCCCATAACATATATATTATTCCTACTTTCTTAGGACTCTACGAGGCTCGAGCTGTGATTTTATGGGCATTTACATTGGCTTAAAACATTTCTTTGTTTCGAGATAATGTTGAGATTTGGTAACCTAAAAATATGGGCATTTACATTGGCTTAAAACATTTTTTTGTCATTTTTTTGTTTCGAGATAATGTTGAGATTTGGAAACCTCAAAATAAATAACCCATTAGAGGAAATTTGGGGTCTAAAATGGGCCTTATAAGAAAACAAGCCAACCATAATTTCTTGATAAGTTGGAATTCAAGAACCAATAGAATTTCAATCAAATGAGTCACCATAATGGTTGACTTCAGATATTTGTCATAAAAAAAACTACTTTTTTTGTTCATATTTTCAACATATCTCCCTGTGTTTTTACTCAAATCTCGAGCAGGAGCACTCGTTGGATGCGGAATTAAATTCTGCATCCAACGAGTGCTCCTGCTCAAAATTTGAGTAAAAACACAGGGATTGGGGCAGCGGGGTCCGTCAAAAGTATGCAATGTGGGTACTCATTGGATGCATAATTTAAGTCCACATCCAACGAGTGCTCCCACTCGAAATTTGAGTAAAAACACATGGATATATGTAAAAAATGCAAACAAAAAAAGTAGTTTTTTTCTTTCTTCCTCCAAAATTAATAAATATTATTTTATTATTTTAACTATTATTTTATTATTTTCCTTAGGAGGCCCATTTTAGACCTCAAATTTCCTCTAATGTTACATAAAGACTAATTACCCATAGTACATTAAAATCTTGATTATAACTCACATAAAGACTAGTTACCCACGACATTATGTTAGAACAATAGTCCAAGAGAGGTTACTAGAATAAAAATTAACAAATTAAATGCCATGAGCACCAATTCCCATGAGCACAATTTACAACTATTAAGTTAGCCTCAAACAATATAGTCCCATCCAGCTCTTCTTCTATCAAGAGGAAGATGAAGAATAGAAAGCTCAATTCGCCGAGAACTAAAATGATTAGGAAATAGATACATTACATGAGGAAATTCATGTGGGATGAGAATTGCAAGCCGACTTCGTCCTTGTAGTTGGTTCGTCCGGTGGTAAATCCTAAAACCGCCATTTCAATTGCTTGGCCAGTTACTCAAAATCTTCGATCGTTGCATTTTATGCAATAAAATCACAAATTTAGTATCTATGCACCGAATTCAATAGGGACTTGTTGCCCTTAGCAACTCTCCTTTTAAGGATCAATCGGTAACCTTTCTATCCTTGATTGACTATGAAGAATAATGATTGGGGTACCCAGATTTAGTAATGATTACATAGTTACAAGAATTTGATATGCTTTACCTTCGTTTGCATGGAATGCTTACTTTTTGTCAGCATAAACTATATTTTGCCATCAACCAGTCCATTTTATTTCTATTCATAATAACCGTGTCTTTAGAAAAGTCACACCTAACTATCTGAACTAGATTTCACATATTGCTCTTATTTGACACACTTAGCTAAACACGATAGTAAACACCTATTGAGCAAATAAATAAAAGAGGAACTTCATTGACTCTAGGTTGATAAGAGTAAACTAGCATTAAAAGTTTTCACCATATAGGGAGCAAGTTCCTGCCTTAAAAGAGCAATGGTTGCAGGGTCAATAAGCAACGAATATTTGAACCTGTATATTACAAGAAAGATTTATACTTACTACAATTGTTGTTAAATATTATAAGCAAATAATAATAATAATAGATATTATAAGAAAATAATAATAATAATAATAATATAAGGAAAAATACATTTTCAACGCATAAGCAAGCAACCAGGAAATCAATATACTAACCACGTGAAAAGGAAAATGAAAATATATTTATAATTTGAAGCATATTACAATTATGCATTCATCTCACAATAAAATCCAAAAATACTAAATACCATAGGTGTAAATATTATGCAATAATTGAATTTAATGCATAACAAATTAGGAGCAGTGTATTATAATTAAATTAATTTAACATTTTAATTTATAATAACAAATTGTAATTTCAAATGACTTGTGATTTATAATTCCTAATCCTAAGAGCCTCTCAGCATTCTATACCCACTAAGAAAAGATCCAAGTTAGTCCATTTCATTTTGAGAGATAGAGAGATGCTATAAAATAGCAAATCGATTGTGTTTGTAGTTGTAGAATGTTATCGGAGAATTGGCTGCCAGCCATAAACATAGTGTAAATAAACTTTGACTTGGTAAATTTATGACATGATTTATAAAATATATGTAATCATAGTAACAATTAAATCCAAGAATCCGTGAGATGTAGAATACTTGGTGGTGGAGTTTGGTTAAGATGCCCCCTAAGCGAAAAGGTCGTTGGTTCTAATTCCGCGGATACCAAAAAATCCAACCATGTTAAGGCAAAAACTACAGCCATAATAATTATATATATATATGATTAATGGTTATATCTATGTGAGTGAGTTCTTAGTATAATTCTAATTGCACATTGTTATCAATGTAATAATTTTTATTAATTATATATATATATATATATATAAAATAAATAATAATTATATATATATATATATATATAAAGAGAGATTAAGTTCCTATCTATTGAGTACCATTCTAATTGTACATTGTTCACAATGTGATAATTGACATTATTCTTTTTCTTCTTACTGTGATTATGTTGCGACGGTTTGCTCGTGACTGGAGGATGAAAAGTTGTGGTGCATCCAGGGTTATATGAGTGATTAGATTGCTTTATAAACTCTCATAGTTAAGAGTATTAGAGTACTTCAATATTTTTGTCAAATAAAATCTCATAGTTAAGAGTGTTGCTGGAGATGGATAGATTTCCAATAAATATTTTTTTAATAGATTTTATATTGATTTGCTTCATAAACATGTCCTTGAGGAAATATTGTTGCCCTCCTCACCCAAGTTCAATTCTTGTAAGTGACATGATGCTCTTGTTGAGCCGTATTGTAATGATTGTATTTCAAGCTTTCCTTGATTCCTTCAGAATAGCCAATAAAGCGTGAGGCCCTCATTTTTCATTCGGTCCTTGTTTGTTAGTATTTTTGGTCATAAGTAAACATTTTGTATTGTTAGTTTAATATGTAATCTTGGGTTTAATCCAACAATAAATTAGTAAGATTTATTTTTTCAAATTAAATTAAACAATAACTTATTAGATATTTCAAAGTTGATGTTATTTATTTTATCCTATACTAAAATATTCTAACTTTTTTATTTTTGTTGGTTGACATGTTTTTTTAAAGTTTGATACTGGTATGACTAGAGGGTAATCAATTAGGAAATAATATATTTGTATCAAAATTAGTTTTGATTTAATTAGATACACATTGAACAGAGTAATTATAATTATTTATGGAAATCTTAAGATATTATGGTTTAACAAATGGATTTAAACGAAGCAAAAATTTACATAATATATTAAATTAAATTAAGATAACATTTTAAGTTTCATCATTTTATTCATTGCAAGAAACTTAGGGTTCAACGGGTAAGTAATTTTGTGGCAACAAAATTTTCTTTTCCATTGCAATTTTGTGGCAAAAGTATATCATATTCATATTTCTTCTCTAATAGACATAGTTGTTAGCAACTAGCAACTGTGGGGACATTCATGGCTCTTCAAACAAAATAAGACAGAAAATATGCTTGGAAAAAGTTGAAAATGTAGAATATTTAAACTACACTATGGGACAACTAAATCGCCCACTACTGCAAAAAAGGAAGTGTTGAAATTGCAGGTTGCATTGTTCAAATCGTGATTGTGATTTTGAAGATTTCTCCAGGAGCAATAATACTGATTTCTGAAATTACATAATTACAAAAATTACAATTAAAATTGCAATTTTCAAAGGCGATTTTAGTCAAAAAGATGGGGCATTTTGGTTGCTCTTTATCCCACGCGAGTTTAAAGTTTATTCAGCAGAATTAGCATGAGAGGTAGAAAGCCGAGTGGAGCAAAAGACGACACTTGAGCGCGGGACCGGTGGCATGTCCGGCCAAGCGTGTAATGTTCCAAATGAAACTTTCCATTCAACTAACCTAGACGTACAGGTGATAATTTACGGCACGACGGCCTTTAGTGGCCACTAGAGTTGGAATTTGACAGGCATTTGCCCGTTTTGGATCATTTTGCCCGTCAAATACGGGAATTTTTTTTATCAAAACGTTTTATTAGATGTTTAAATTTTTTTATAAACCATCAAAATGACGGTTAATATCTTCTTCAAAACGCCATTATACCTATATTAAGACTACCTAGGAGTAGGAGATACACCTTTGCTCCTACATCCTTAGTCTGGAACAGTAGGTTGTCACATACCCAAATTCTGAACATTTTATGTTGTCAGAAAAACATTATGTTTTATGTTATTGTAAAGTTTTATCTTATTGACCAAGTAGGGTCAAGGATGACTGTAATTAATTACTCTGAATATTTTATTATTAATAAATAAAAGAGGAGACAAATATCCAAAGGAGACTGTTGAATGAGTGTTCACTGACCCACTAGGAGGAATGGACTGGGTTGGAGAGCAAACTGACACTTGGAAGCATCCTCAAATCACTTCTAACTGTTGCAGGGGGCAACTTCCCTATTTTTATGGTCATATTCCCCAAGAAAGTGGAACTGAGCAGGTGGCTCATTAACTAAAATCAACTGACCAAAAGACCAAGGCATGTTTATCTACCCATCGAATTCAGCAGGATGTTGTTCATTTCCTACCTTGTGATAATTTTTTGAATTGGAAAGACAAGAGAGCACAAGAGATTCGGTGAGGGGAAGGTTAGAAGTGATTGAGTGAGTTAAGACTACATTCTGAACTAGTGCAGCCACATTGTTGAGTTCAATATTGCTAAAAGCAGGAAGTACTACTGTCAAGTGCTACTGCTGAGTTGCAAAGGAATTTTTTCCATTTCTCCACACAGCATCTTCGTCCTGTTTGTTCAGTGAACAGGCTCGGGGGTCCTAAGGCAAGTAACTTGGTTGTCTTCAGGAAAAGGTTGGGTGGAACGGGATCCTTTGGTTGTTTGTCTCATCTATAGTTACCAGGTTCAAATTGTGTTATCTTATTTACCTTCTGCCAAATGAATGAATTTATGTTATCAGTTCTCTAGTTAATCCTGGATATTCTGGACTGTTATTAAAATGTTTTACTTCTACAATTTATCTACTCTGGAAGTTCATACATCTATTAGATTAAAATGCTAAATGGATAGTTAAAGTTAAAATGAGGAATGATAGAATAAAAATGCTTCCCTGCATTTTTCCACACACTGTTTTAGTGCCGTGCTCTAGTACAGGGAGGATGTATTTAAAATATATTCAAATTATGATATACTATGATTAGATTCGAATGATTGAGTTTCATAAATAAATCTATTTTATTTCAGTACTTTAATACTATCTTAGTTTTCACTATACACCACAGAATTTAACTAAGAAACATAGGTTTTTTTTGCACATAGCTTAGCAATAGAACCCTTAGCTTTCATGCATCTGTGTAAGCTTTTATAATACAGAACTTGTACTTATGTAATCTCACTTTATAAACCATACAAAATAGGACATAGCCCTTGATTAATTCATAACAGTTTAATATTCTAAGTATTTCTTTTGTGAATGTTAAACTATAGCAATGCAACTATCAGAATCAAAATAACTTATACATAAATGCAGATATTTAATTTAAATACAAACTCATTTTATAAACAGTAGCATTAAAAATATCATCCTCAAATTATTGTTTAAAAAAACTAGCAGAAGCATACTGTAAGTCTAGCTCTTAGTGTAAACAACTTATGATACAAAACCCTAATCGTATCCACCTAAGTATTCACTTAAATACTTTTACACAAAAGTCTTGTAAAATGATTCAAAAAGAATTATCATTGATCCGAATCATTAAAATATACATAGATTTACTAAACAAATAACAACTATTTTAGTCTATCGACTGTCCCAGGGTTCAAACCCTATTTATAAGCTACACTTAGTATTACGAAGATAAACATTTCATTCTTCTACCAAAACAAAGAAGTATTACAAGACCAGGGTTCGAAACCCTTAGCATAGCCTCAAGCCATTTGAAAACACAGTAATCATTTAAGGTAGGGTTTATCATTTTTCCTTGCAGCTTTTGTTTCTAAGAAACTCTAAACATTATAACCATTCAAACCACAGCGTCGGGCTCTGCCCTAACTTTTGTTTATCAAACAACATTACAGAATAACAACGAATGCCGAGAGCATTCTCTCAAGTTTTCCATCCTAAAACTTATTGTGATCATTACAAAAACCTTATCTCATTATCTTTTAAAGTTTATACACATACTTTACGAAAGGAAGCAACGCATGACAAGGTCGAGGGTTCAACCCTCCCTTTAACTTTTTATTCATAAACAGAACTGGGTTTTAAAACCCTAACCACCACGAAGTCTTATCAACACTTTTCATTCCAAAAATATCAAAATGTCGAGGGTAAAAACCCTTTGAAATCATTTCCAAGCAAAAACCTTATATATTATTCATTAAAAATTTACACAGTAAAACGTTGAGAAACCAACATAGGACAAGTCAAGGGTTCAACCCTCCCTGTAACACAAAAATTCCATACGGCTTATAGAGTTACAAACTGAGAAACCAAATTTTAAAATAAAATAAAAAAACCGAACTCTCAGCTAACCAAACGAAGACCGACATTGTGCCAAAGTTCCACCAAGAATCTTCTGAGTACTATGGATGCCCACAAGGGAGTCACTGAGGCTTACCAGGTCTTTTAAGCTCTTATTCCTATTTGTATAAACTTAAAACCAACGCCGAGGAAGAACCTGTTAGGACAATAACACAATATGTGGTTAAACTTTGACGTAGCTCGGACTTAAACCTAAAATAGTAATAATGTTAAAACCCTCGACAAAATACAATTGGGAGACCATGACATTACCTGCAAAAACTCTCGTAGTATGCATGAACACTTCTGCAACGTTTAAGCTTTCAACATCAACCCTGGAGGTGCACGTATTCACCATCGAACTCTGTCAAAAGTTAAAAACTCTGCCAAGAATGCGGTTACACATAACCTCCTAAGACCTTTATGCAGGTAGCAAGGTCATGAAATCTACAGCATGGTCACGATATCGAATCCCCGGAAGGAATTGCAAGCAAGGGTTACAAACCCTGGAAAATCAAGAGCCTGTCGGCCTCTCCCCCCCACCTACTTGCAAAATGAATGCTCTAGGTTAGTGTCTTGTCGTGTAGTCCAAGTGCAGCTAGGGTTTAGCACTTCATCCAAGAAACGTCACGTGAAGCCTGGCCATGAGGGTTTCCAACGGGCTTTCCATTCGAAACATTTTTAATAACATTTAAATATCACAGCTACCAATTGCATGATGCCTGCCAGCGAAGAGATTTCACCAAGGTTCAGTTATGGGCTTCACTATGGACACAACATATAATATGTATGCATATAACAATACTATATCGATGCACTATAGCCATTAACACGTAGTGTATTACGTAGAGCCTAATTGATAAGGCAAACTATGCATTTAGCGTAAAACCATAGTGTGCATAAAGGTGATAATACATAGCATTTGATATAATGCGCTTTAGGGTTATAATAGCTAACATCTAGTTATAATGTGCATAAAGGTTAATATATTAGTATAAGGTAGAATGTGTACAAGAAATATAACATACAGAAATATGTGTTTCAAAGTTGTAACATCTAGCATTTAACATGTTATGCATAAAGTCTTAACCCTTAGGATATATCACATTGTATCAAACCTTTGAAGTAGGGTTTGGTGACATACAAAAGCTCAAGTATGTTAAGTTGATAAATCTATGTAGATATAAAACCTTCAGTCGATATTGTCGAACATTTAAACGCAGACCATAATACAATTAAATAAAATTGGCATAAGCATGACTGTTGATTATGAAGTAAAACTCGAGAGAGAACATCAGTAAATAGTGATGATAGTGACGATGTATGTGTATCACGCATGACCATAGCTAGGGTAGTTCTTACCCTTACCCAAACTAAATCCTCTATACTTTAAACATCGGAGACTAATTGGAGTTTAAAACAAGTTCTTTTCACATACATCGTTAATGCTTCGGAAAGAAGTATCGCTCTTACCTATGATCTGCGACAGAAGTTCAAGAGCGTTAGCTAAATAGCTAAGTAAGCCTCGGGGTTCCCATAGGACCCCTTCATCATCAAGAAAATCAAACAGTTAGTACATATGAATAAAATAGTACTAAAGGTAATTGACAATACTTATGCATTTAAAGAAGTAACCATATTTAATCAGATTTCAAAAAATGGTATTAAAACATCTAGCAGTACTTAGCAAGCATAAATACATACTTATAATCTGTATGACAAACATAGTAAGTAAATGACGTAATATGTTTATAACATTGATGACTAATTTAAGAAGTGTCGTCATCAAGTTGGCATCTAATTAAACAAATTAACATTTATTGTACTTCCGCAAAGCGATTGTAGCACTTTATGCTACTTTGAAAATTTTTAAATTTTTGTGAATTTTTGGGATGTTACATAGGAACATTTGTTTCTTGATCACTAATTAAATCAATTAATTCAGTTTATCTATTTTTTCCTAAAATAAGCTACCTAACCTTTTTGTTTGGCCTAAAATTTTGTTTTTGTTGTCCTTGGTCAATAACAACAAAGCATTCACTGGACAGACTTCACTGTAACAATAAAATGGAAAGAAGGGAGTAGGGCAGATGTCTCTTCAATAATTATGTCCTGCTTAAATCAACCTGCCAAACTCTTTTGTTCCGCCCAAATCCTACCAAACTTTTATGGTTGGCTTAAATCAAGATTGGGAATTTTTTCCTTATTGGATAATAAGGAGTAGAATTTTTTATGTATAGGATTTTAGGTAGTCAAATTTTTTTCATAGCCAATCGAATTCGAAGCCAGATATATACAATTCGATGTATATGTACAACTTATAAAGATACAAAGTGAATACATAAGCACACTTGGATCTGTGTAGATAGATGTTATGCAACTGTATGCTTATTGTTTACCATATGAAAATTTGACCTTTCATTTTGTTTATTCTCAATTATGATATAGACTCCTTACTGTTTCTTTATCACACAAATTCGACACCTGCAGTAGCCATGGTCACTAAAGAATGAAGCTTTGGTGACATTTTTAGCGAATGGATGGCATGATCCTCACAGAGAAGTAGTAGCATTTTGTGTGAGGAGTTAATTGCCTAAAGGAAGCGTTTATCAAAATTTATAGCAGCAGAATTGCAACATGAGAGCAATGATCTATACAGTGGGGCAGCTTATGGCATCACTTTCTCATTGGTTTAAGAGCGTATTCGAACAAGCCGAATGACTACAAACAAAAATGAGAACGCTTCCAAATAACCATAAAAAAAGGAAAAAACCCTTAAACACTTCATTGAGTAAAAGCTTTAAATAAGCATACCTGTAAACACTTGAACCTCCAACTGTGACAAAAAATGGTAGGGCTCCCCCAATAAATAAGACATGGCCAAACTGCAAAAACCCACATCCAAAATCTGGAAAACATACTGTGCAACACATATATCAATAAATTTATTAAAAGCAAAAATGGTGTCGCCCGGAATTGAACTGGAGACCTTTAGTGTGTTAGACCGATGTGATAACTAAGTACACCACGACACCAAATATTTAAAAAGCAAAAATTTAAATTAGTGACAAATAACATACTACATCGCGTACGACCATTTCACAAACCAAATGATTTCAGAGTTTAAGTTCCAAATATTTTTCAGTGCAATATTATGACATGATTGTGCACTTAGACAATCATTGGTCCATCCCAACATTTTGTTAGATCCATGACGAGAGTTGCATGGTTCAAATTCCTCCAAGTAAGGAATGTTAGTTTATATTAATGAGTTTATTATGCACGTGACATCTTGTGACTATTTTGGATATATTAGTTCAATGGCACAAAATTCAAAACTCAATTTCTCTCACTTTGGTTCAGGGTTGGAATTTGACATGCATTTTGCTCGTCATAGGGAAATTTTCCCGTCAATTACAGTTAAAAATTTTACCAAGCCGTTGAGTTAAATGGGTAAGTAAATAAATATAACGTATTTTTGACAGTCCATCTTTTTTATAAAACATGATTAATTTTGGTTGGCAATGTGATAATAAGTCATAGGTAATGTGATTGTAACCCATAAGTAGGTGCACAAAATAATTAATCAATGTGTAATTGTTAATGCCTGAATTAACTGAGGCATGTCGTCTCCAAATATCGACTGTACCACCACCGCCTGTTGGTTGTCTCCATCTACCCACCGTACCACCACTGCCTCTTCACCGCCTCTTCATTGTCTCTACCCACCATACCATCACTGCCTCTTTGTTGTTATATGGAGCATGTAGAAGCCTGAATTAACTCAGGCATGTCGTCTCCAGCTACCCATTGTACCACCACCGCCTCTTCCTTTTATCGTCATCCTACAAGAGGATTCAAGGTAAATTGGTAATGGACATGAAAGAGTCGAAGCAGAACAAAGAATCAATAGTAGGTGATTTCAGGTTTTCGTACATTTGAACAATAACAATACAGTTTGTTTGCAAGAACGGATAATTCGAACAGGTTGTAGCTTTTGGAGCATAAGGAAAGAAAAGACAAGCATGAATCCAGCAGCTGCGTTGTCGAGGTTGGTATCTGGGGAAGCATCTCTCCTTCCACAATACTTTTCATGGATTTGGAATTGGTAAATTGGCAATGGATGATTCATGATTCTTTATCTTCATCTTTATCTGTGGATATCAGTTGTTAGGTTTCAAAGACCCACTGGCGCCCAATTGCAGGTTGCAACTAGTCATCTTCTCTAGGATTTTGGATCTCGTAAGTTTTAAGATGCTCTCTTAAGAACCTGGCTTACCTGGCTCAAAACATCTGCAACCTCCGACCCAAAATTTATATGATGTACGAATTTGGCAAGTAAACTATTTTCAGTGGATACGCACTCAAAATTACTCGGACTCCAGCCTACAGCTAGAAATCGGATGTCCAAAAGATAGGTAACCAACATCTACCTTCTACTTCATGTCTCTGATTATTGTTAATCCAATTAGTTTTAATAAATCTGGAAGCAAACGAATGTTTTTCTCACAAATTTAATGCATTCTTTTGAAAATTTAGATATGAGTATAGTTTTATAAGGTTATTGTTCCAAATTCTAAATAACCCAAATCACAAAAAATAAATATTCACCAACAATCGAAAGTTATCTCACACCAAGCCAATCTCACTATTCGAAAAAATCACTAAATTATATGATTATTGCATAAGCATTAAAAGCATATATGTTTCCAACAAATTATTTAATAATAAATAATTTGTTCTGTCAATCATCATACTGAAAGTTATGTAGTCAATACCCCGGAGAAAGATAGGCAGCAAATCCCTCTCTTTCATCATACTGAAAGTTACTTAGCCAATACCTGGAAAAAGATAGGCAGCAAACCCCTCTGGATGAGTATTGAAACAATTGATATAGCATGGATTATATATGTTATAATGCAATTTTGTTTTGATTAGATATTATGGTGGTGAAACTTATAGCCTCCATTGATGGTGTCGTTAAATTTCAAAAAGAACAAAATCCAACAAATTTATAAAATATAACTTTATTTAATTTTTAAGATATAAATCTTTTTTTTAAATATATTTAAAAATTTAAATTATATAATGTAAAGATTATTGAATAAAATGTAAATAAAGTGTAATAGTGTATCCTAAAGATTTCTGAAAAAGGGTTACATGGTTAAAAAGACCTTATAACTTGATCTTTCGAAAAAGGATTATACGGTTAAAAAGACCTTATAACTTGACCTCCCATGAAGATACAACTGGAAGGCAAAAATATCAAATCATCAATGGCTTAGTGTTAGATCATTTTGTCATATGGATCTAGAAGTATGGCAGTAAGACATTTGAAAGTGTAGACGTCAATAGTAGCTTTGATGTTATTGTTTGTTGCCATCAATAATACCTTGACCTTTAAAAAAACGGATACTTTATATAATGGAATGGAATTTATAAATAGTTTTCTTTTAATTGAAATGTAAGATGTTTTCAGTTTGAGAAATCCACTTTGTCAACTTATTCTGAACGTTTAATTGATATAGTGATATAATAAAATATTCAAATTTGAAAATCTAAAAAAATTGAGAAAGTCCACTAATTTGCGACTTAGAGAAATAATATTATTTATAATTTAAATAAAACTTAAAAAAAAAAGTAAATTTCATTAATTAGCTTTTTCACTATTCTATACAATTTCAACTAAATAATATTGAAAAAAAATATGTATTAAAGCCTGGAATGGCAGGTGTGGGGGGGGTAATCTTCGACTCCAAGGGGAACAAACAGAAGGATTTTTCCTAGGGATTAGGTAGGAAAACCAATAATGGGGTGGAATGGCTTGGCCTCATCAAAGGGTTGGAGATCGCCAACACTCTAGGGATAACAAGACTTGCGGTCTTAGGTGATTCCTTAATCATAATCGGAGAAGCTAGAAGTATCGTCGGTAAAAGAAGGAATCCCACCTCAAAAATCCATCACCTTCTCCTCTGTATCAGCAGGGAATTCCATGAGATTACCTTTAAGCACATTCTCCGAGGACAAAATAGACAAGTTGACGAAATGGCCAATTCGGGCGTCAGGCTAACTTATGGTATGATAAGCTACAATAATGAAAGTTTGGAAAATGCATGGATACCATAGAAATTGGCAAGACCTAAAGCACAAGGTTCTTGCTACTTCTTTTGCACAAAATCCTTCTCCTTGGTCTTATCTCGTTGAGGGGTTGATGACCTCAATCTATTGGAACCACCACCTTGAAATTTCGACGGCTCCTTCCACCCTCCTTAGTCGCCCATACACACTCGAATTAATTGCAACCATGCCCCTTGACAGTTGGCTGGCATGCGATTTGATGGGCATAGGTTATCCCAGCATCGGGATGCTTCTTACCATTCATTCCTTCCTCCACTGACTTCGGTGCTTGCGGTCTGTCTCTCCAATGATTTTATGTGTTGGAAATACCATGGATTTTCATGGCATAGGGCGTCCACACAGTGGGGGAGATATGTATCATCCTGGAGTTGGTTGGCCGCAGGGCAGGGGAAACGTAATGCAGAAGTGTAACAGGGGATTTAAGTCGGGGAGAGGCCCAAGAGGTGGCTGCGGTCGGGGTTTGCAGTACGAGGAGCAGCGTGGAGATTTGGATGAGGCAAAGTTCAACCATGGGTGTGGCCCTTGCTACAGGAATGTTGGGGCTGGAAACTCTCGGGGCCAAATTGGAATCAAGGGCATTTCTAAATTCGAGGTTGAATTTCTGGACAGGTTGCAGGAACTAGAACTGCAAGTCAGGCTAATTCGAGGGGAAAATCTAGAGAAAAAGAAGCTTATCACCCGTCTGTATAATCTTGCCTACACTACTCATACAGAAGTTAAACCCCAGCAACAGAATATTGCAGAGAAAGTAGAGCATCTTGAAGAAACCTTGGGCTTGGCCTATCCCCACAAGGCTCGGAAGCAGAAAGTCTCGGATAGAGAGCTCAAAAGCATCAACAAGAAGATGGAGAAGCTTCAAAAATTCATGGCCAATGCTGGAAACTTTGTGGACCTAAGCACAGAGAAGATTATAGCAGCGAGCTCTGCAGGCAATGCAACGGAAATAGGAGTGCAGTAGCTGTTTGGTTTGGATCTGTAGTTGGGAAACCTTAGCTCTGTTTTGTTTTTATGCATCTCAGTAATTTGCTTATGGTCTTTCGAACAATTAGTACTGTTATAAGTTATTTTGGCATACTGGAAAAGCCTGAAAAAAACAGTTTTTGTATAAGGTTGAAACACATGGCCTTCTTCTGCATATATCTCTTAGGGTAGTTTATTAGAAGTTATAGTTTTCACAGGATAGGAAGAAGCAATGACAATTATCAAGTAGAGGATGATGAACTCGGTGTAATGGATGTCTTCCTTGCATGGGAGCAATTTGATCACCACCTTTTTTGTTTGGTCCGCCTTTTTATCTAATATAATCAATAGCCGTTTATGTTAAAAAAAAAATGTGTATTAAAGAATATTGAAAATAAACATGTATTATGAAATTTATAAATGAATTTCTTTAATCTTTTAGATAAATAGATGAATTAATAAATTACTTATATTTATTTTCTTATGAAATTTATAAATGAACTTATTTAATCTTTTAGATAATTAGATGAATTAATAAATTACTCATATTTATTTTTTGATATTAATTTGTCTATATTGAAATTTTCACAAATTAAAATTTTAAACCAATTAATTTTTAAAGTGAAATAAAATACTTATACTAATTTCTTAATATTCATAACTTATAGGGTTTACTTGAAAAAATAATAAATTTCAATATAATAAAATAACCCAAATTTTGGGAGATTCATAGTGGTATATAATTTTAGGTATTATAGTTTATAGTATATAGTTTTATTGTGCCAAGAGGTGCTCTACAGCCCAGTATGAGGGAGATCTTGTGAGTCGAGTGTTTGTCCAGTTTGTCCAATAACAAAATAATACAAAGTAAACAAAAAAGAATAATACAAAGTAAAAAGTAATAAATATTATGTCGGCCATAAACAAAAAATAATAATACAAAGTAAAAAGTAAATATGAGACTTAAAGTAGAGACTTTAAAGCTTAGGATTAGGTGATAAATATTATGTCAGTCATAAACAAAAAAAATAATACAAAGTAAAAAGTAAATATGACACTTAAACTAGAAACTTTACTTTTTACTTTTAATACAAAGTAAAAAGTAAATATGAGATTTTAGAGTGTTTATCGAGTTTGTCTAGTAACAAAATAATACAAAGTAAACAAAAAAGAATAATACAAAGTAAAATGTAATAAATATTATGTCAGCCATAAGCAAAAAAGAATAATACAAAGTAAAAAGTAAATATGAGACTTAAACTAGAGACTTTAGAGCTTAGGATTAGGTGGCTCGGGTATTGCACCCAAGGAGCTATTCAAGGAGAGCTTAGGATTAGGTGGCTCGGGTATTGCACCCAAGGAGCTATTCAAGGAGAGTTTCGCACCTCGGGAGCTTTGATCCCTCTTGGCCCTTGATAGAGCCTAGGATTTGGATCTATGCTGGTGTATTATAGCACAGTAAGTTGTTGATTAAAATTATAATCTATTTAAAATATATATAAAGAGAATCTATTATTTAGAATTGTATTAACAAATTAAATTTTCAATTAATTTCAAAACTTGAAAATTGAGTTTTTATAATGTATAGGTTTATTAACATTATAATCTATTTAAAATATATAGAGAGAGAATTTACTATTTAGAATTAGATTAACAAGTTAAGTTTTCAATTTATTTCAAAACTTTAAAATTGAGTTTTTATTGGTTGGCTTACATTTTGAAAATGATGTATTATACTCTTGTTTGTTTATTACTCAAGCATTTAATATAGTTGTAAATGAGGGTTAATGGTAGTTTTTAACTTGAAATTCATTATAGAAGAGTAATTTTTTAATTAAAAATTCATTATGGAAGAGTTACTTTTTCATCAAAACTTCATTGTTGAAAGTGTTTTAAACAGAACTTCATTGTTGAAAATTACAATTTTAAACAAAACGTTGTTTGATGGGAAGTATAAGAACAAAAAAGGTCAAAAAAATTGTTCTTCGATGGGGAATATAAGAACCAAAAATGTCAAAAAAACAAATTGTCTGATGGGCAAAGATGAAACCAAATTCCAACCTCGGTGGCCCTTGTAGTGTATTTGATGAGGAGAATAAGAACCAAAAACATCAAAAAAAAAAATTGTATAACGGGAAAAGATGAAACCAAAGTCCAACCCTGGTGGTCATTGTAGTGACCTTAATGACCTTACGTGACATTATTAATTAAAGATAAAATAATATAACGCAAGTATTAATACAACCGATCATAGTTTCCATATGAAAGTTGTGATAGATTTTGCACTTTCGGGAATAATATATATATAATTATATTAGAAAAAAAATACTCTTAAAATTAAATTTAAAAAATTATAATAGGTTTTCATTTTCACTCATACTTCCACTTTTCCCTCAACCCACTCTCCAAAAACATTTCCAACTCATACTTCCACTTCCATACCACCGGACTCCACTCAGTAAACCACCCAAGTATATTTGAAAACCTAGAATATTTAGACTAAACCCATAAAATCTATACTAGAAAACCTAAAATAACCTAGAATATTTAAACTAAGCCCATGATATCTATACTCTAAAACCTAGAATATTTAGACTAAACCCTAAACCCATAAAATCTATACTCGAAAACCTAGAATATTTAGGCTAAACCCCAGGAAACCCACAGGAAGGGCATTGATGGGCATTGATTCCGGTCATCAATAGAAAACACGAACCCACAGGAAACCCAGGAAACACCGGGCATTGATTCCGCCAATTGCCAGAAAACGCTTCGTGAGATTCCACCTTTGAACCGGGCGAATCCGATATGATGTAAGATAGACGCGTTGTTGAAAGACAGAGGCATGACAGTCGCTTCTGTTTTACATTGTTTCCTTCGTAGAGCAGTTTCAACTCAATCGTCGGGCAAGCCCGATTGAAGCGAGTGAGGCGAAACGATAGTCGTTAAGACTTGACGTAGGAGAGGAGCCGGGGATATATTAGATAAGTAGAGTCGTGAACTGGCAATTTCAAGGAAGGCTTTCCCAGTAAAGCCTATACAACATAGAAATAAAAGTAATAATAATAAGGCTTTCCAGTGAAAGAGAGCAGGCAATAACAATAATAGTAGTAAATGAGATTTCGGAGGAAGACAGCTTAATAAATCCAGGGAAACCATGGTTAAAATGAAGGTCGAGTATCTGTGCTCTAGGGCTAAGAAGAAAAGCATTTTAAGTCGGGGCTTTCCAGGAATACACATACATCTACTCCACCCTAACCAGATTACGGATACATCATCGGACAAATTTATTGCCAGCTAATAAGTACTGTAAAATATTATAATCTACATGCCAAGGTACTGTATTTAAAATATTATAATCTACATGCCAAGGGAGGCTTTCAGGCTTACACCAAAGAATTAAGATCAGAATAATTGCTTTTAATTAGCAACATCAAAGCAGTACAACAAATAACCGAAATAACTTTCTTTTTTTTAAATAAGAAAACAACTGGAATCAGTGTAATCCATCAATTTAGCTCGTTATGGAATCAGTTTATTGCCACATCGACAAGAATTACAGCCGCTGATAGGATCGCAATGCTTGGGCAACCAAGCACCGAATTGAAGAAGTTGACTCTACTCTAAATAAAACAAACTCTATCACCCTAGATGAAACAACCTCTAGGTGTTTAAACATTGTGCATCAATTTCATAGATTTCTTTCTCAGAACGCTTGTGTTCTCTAAGAGCCTCGCCAATTGTGCTACTTAAAAGCATGGGAAAGCAATTTTCAGATAGTATGCAACACAACCAACTCCTAGCTTGTACTACAATTTTAGTGGAAATATTAAACTAACCCAAGCACAACCTGCAGCATTCGATCTAAATAATTAATGTGTATTCTCCTCATCAAATACATAATTAGTGCATAATTAGTGCATAATTTTAAAAAATGAAATATGTGAACATGATCTAGACAGAATGCACTAGGGCTTACATATTTTTCTTTTAATTTTTCTCAAAAAATTATATTTATTATTATTTTTCGAAACTAACCAATGAATATTTAAGTCGCATTTTGCACACATGTGTGTGTGCACGAAATCTTATGATTTTTTACATAATTTGCAAAACTAAAAATACCATTTTAAAGAAGACGCGTTTATCTAGGGCTTGTGTATTGTTTCAAATTTTTTGGATGTGTATTTTGAATGTTGTGGATTTATCTTTGAACTTAATCGAAGTTGTCGACAAAGTTTTTTAGGGCAAGTTTAAGTAGAAATTTAAAAACAAAAGACATATGAAGATAAAAATTCATAAATTTTATGTATCTGGATAGAGGATTCATTGACAAATCCAATGGCATCAAGTCTGCTCATTAATGAGCATTTAATGACATGGTTTAACTTTGTGGAAGGCAAACAAAACTTTCATTCTGCAATGAAAAGAGCTCTCGACCTATTTTTTTAAGCTCTCGATCAAGCTATTTGCTTGATCGAGGTATTTAAAATACCTCGATCGAGGGTTTAACAAGACCTCGATCAAGGTATGTTCAAGCCTTCGATCGAGGTATTTGCTCGATCGAGGGTCTGTAAAATATGCTCGATCGAGGGTTGGTTTGTGTAAAAAAAATATATAAACAAACCCGCGAAAGGAGTTGGAAACAATTAATGTTTCCAACTACCATTCCCTTGTAAAAATATCAACCAACCCGTATATATTCAGCAAACAATTAATCAAAAACAATAATTTAACTCATTGCTAGTTTTTTTTCCATTAGAGCTTTGTTATTTTGATCTTGTTGAATTAGAACTTTGTCATTTTCATGTTGTTGAATTAGAGCTCATTAGACATGTAAGATTTCTTTGTAGGCATATTTCAAGATTTCATACTAACATATTGTTGTTTGTTATAACAATTTGAAGAAATTTTTGTTTGTTTTCATTGTAGATTGATGGGGAATAAAAAAAAAACAAAGAAAACATGCTAGACAACAAAATGATAATGAAGAGCATGAAAAGAATAGAGAACGAATGAGACAACAAAGAGAAATCTTGAGAGAAGAAGAAGATGCACATTTGGTGCAACAAATTCCAATGGATGACAACCAAGGTAAATTATTGAATTACATGCTATCATAATTTAAATTTCATGCTACATCATCATTTACAAAATTAGTAACAATTTTCCAATAAATTTAACTAAATTTCATAATTTAATTTGTTTCATATTTATTTGTAATGATATTCTTATTTATTTCATCCATTTGTTATTTAAATTTCAAAGTTTGCAACAATTTTTATGTTAAACGATCAATTTTCAAGTGGCTAACAAATGTTAAATTGGAACAATTTTCAAATGAAACATGCAAATTTAGATTATATTTTCATGTTAATATATGTACATATTTTTAACTATTTTCAAATTATTTCAAAGTTGCTAACAATTTTCAAATTATGTTTCAAAGTTGATTTAACAATTTTCAATTTTATTGTCCAACAATTTTCAAATGAAATGTACACTTAGATTCTATTTTCAAGTTAAAATGTATGTACATATTAACTATTTTCAAATTTCTAAACTATACTAACAATTTTCAATGTTATTAGAATAATTTTCAAATTAAATGTACACTTGGACACTATTTTCAATTTAAATTGTACATATTTAACTAATTGCGATTTTTTAAGTTACTAACAATTTCAAGTTAAATGTAATTTCAATTCTTGTTTTGTTAGAAAATTCAATTTGAAAACAAATGAATGAATATTTTGAAATAAACATGTTATGATAGTTATGTATTAGTTAGAATTTATTCAATTTGAAAACAAATGGATGAATGTTTTCATAGTTATGGTGGTTGGCAATATTTTCATAGTTATGGTGGTTGGCAATATTTTCATAGTTATGAATATTTGAAAACAAATGAATGTTCAAAAAGTTATTTAATTATAATGTTTACTTTTAAAAAATTCCATTTAAAGGTTCCATCTATCACATACTTTTATTTACATAACATGACATATCACCATGATAAGATTAATGATTAGAATCATATATTTTGTTAGGACAAATTGGAAATAATTATTTGCAATGTTTGCAACCTTGCATTGATATGTAAAGCATTATTGATAATAAAAAAATCCTTAAATTGCAATTTATGTTAAAAATTACAATTTCCATAATTGTCTATTGTTGAAATTGCAAAATCATCAACTAATAAAAATGTTATTTTGCATTAAAAATTATGAATTTCTCCTCAATCATATATTTGTTGGAATTGCCAAATTTTTAATTGTCATAATTGTTGGAATGTCAAAATTGAAATTTAAATTGAAATTGCAATTTGAATTAAAAAAATTCTTTAAATTTCAATATGTACTTATCTAAATTTCTTACAAAAAATGTGAATTTATTATCAACCACATGCTCGTTGAAACTTGAAATTGTGACTTAGTAGTTGTCAAAATTGCAATTTATGCTCAATCTTTTGATTGTTGAATTTGTAATTGCCAAAGTTACAATTTCTTAAAATTAAAATTGCATTTTAAATTAAAAATACCAAAATAGAACAAAGAAACTCTAACCAATAGGAACTTTTACCATGAAGAATTGAACCCCTAAGCTAATATTTTATTATATTCTTATCCCTGCAATGTTTTTAATTAAATATTGTATTCATCTCTAAATCAATGTTTTCTTCCCCACATTTAGAGTATAATAGGTATGTTATCATGGGTAAAAGTCAATCTTAATTTATTTCACGTATATACAACATGGGATGCATGATGTTGTCCTTGAAATTCTAGGGTAGAAGTGTTGTAATCATTTATTCTTTGTGGTGATTTGCAATTTGTATTTTAAATATTTATTTATTTATTTTATACCATAAAGTTAAAATAACATTTTTCTTATAATGTAAAAGTAAAATGGACATAAATTTGTCACAAGCAATTTTCAATTTGTTAATTTACATGTACAACAAATTTCAAGTTACTAACAATTTTAAAGTTAAATTTACAAGTTACTACCAATTTCAAGTTACAAGCAATTTCAAACTTTACTTCTAGAACAATTCTCAAGTTTAATTAAGTTAGCAATTTCAAGTTACTTGAGCAATTTCAAATTTCAAGTTACTAGCAATTTCAATTTTTACTTAGAACAATTCTCAAGCTAAATGTATTAGTTGGAAAATTCAATTCACATGCAAATTTCAATTTTTCAATTTCCACATCAAATTTCAACTTACTAGCAATTTTAAAGTTCAATGCACAACTATCAAGTAACCAATTTTCAATTTGTTAATTTACATGTTATGTAGGAAGAGATTATGGTCAGATATCACATCCTGGTGATCAAGAATCACATGACCTTGTGCCCCCTCATGATCTTGATCAGCCATCACATGACACCTTTCCCTCTCACATTGAAAGTATAATTGGGAGTTGCAGTGAGGTTGGAAGGGGTGGAAATTTTCTAGAGGATTGTGCAGTTGTTTCTGCACAAGAAGAAATTGGGAACTCGATCCCTGGTCAGAGAGTTAGAGAGCATGTCAATAACATAACCAAGTCATATTTTTAACAACATTCAATGATGGCACAAGCTCAAATCCTATATGGGTTGATAAAACACAAAAAAAATGAAACGTGCCACAAAGTTGTTGGGTTTTTAAGATGTTAAAACAAAAAAGACATGCGAGAATGCAATAGAAAATGTAAGAACTGCATTATCTTCGTTTGAAAATCAAGAAACAATGATACCCGAGTTGCTCGTAGGGAAATTACAACAGTTGTTGTGGCACAAAGCACCTCAAGAAATCGAATGGTATCAACAATGGCATCATTGCTCAATTTTTCAAAAAGAACATTGCTCAAATATACTAAATTCAGGATCCGGATAGATGAAAATGATGAAGCTGTTTGTTGGACTCTTATTTGTAGGGAACCCTATCGAAGCAGGATGGCAGCAGGCATTAGAGAGAAGGTGATAGAGTTTTTGGATAGCCATTCTCGTGCTATTCCAGATCGAAAGCATGTCCTGCGACAACGCTTATCCAGAGGCATTTATCAGGAGCATTGTAAGCATGTGATGGAGATGACGGGAGTTGCACTTTATGAGGAATTCCAAGAAACCAATCCTGGTGTTCAAATATCATTTAGCATGTTCAACAAATTGAAACCGTAATATATTAGGCCGAATACGATTCGTGACACTTGTTGCTGCCGATACCACGTTGAATTTCAACTATACTATGACACATTTCTGGATTTTTGCAAAAGGAACTGGAACGGTGTACTAGCTCCTCACATAGTGCAAGATTTTATTTGTATGATACTATGCGACAGGAATCCTGAACACGTGTTTTTCAATAAGAGGTGTGTAGGTGGGAGAAAATGCCATGAATGCGGTGATTTGACATTGTTCCATAGGAACTTTCCTATCGATCCAACACACCATGGATTGTCAGTTATCACCGTTAGGTGGAAGAGGTACGAGTACGTCACCATGAATCCAACATCTTCTTCATATGTGCCATCGAAGAGGATCGACTTGCTTGATGATGAGATTCCTGTTTCAGATTTCATGGAGAAGTTTCAAAGTCAGATTTATAAATACATAAAGCACTCCCATAGGTCCAGGTGGCAAGATTCGGAATTCAAACATTCTCGTGAGGTATTTGAGCTAGGCACAATCTTATCGGTGGTATACTTTGCGAAGAACTACACCTTTGCTCCTCAAAGAGAGATACAGAGTGAGTACTATCACTCCGACCATGTGTCTATCTTCGTACATGTATTGTACAGGCATGCTCAGGAAAGCATTGATGGTAGGGATAGCACTCCTCAGTCACGTGAAGTGATCAAGGAGTACCATTTTTATGTTAGTGATGATCGTGAGCATGACACATTGTTCATTCAACACTGCTTTGGGTTGATTTATGATTCATTCAGGCAGAGAGGCGTATCATTTACTAAACACTGGATTTGGTCAAATGGATGTGCAGGGCAATTCAAATCGGCACGCTCATTTTATTGGTTGAGTCACCTTCACGAACAAACAGGAATTCGACACACCTGGAGCTTTTTTGAGACAAGGCATGGAAAGGGTGAACATGATGGCGCGGGTGCATGTGTGAAACGAGCACTTCGGAGGTACCAGATGAGTCATGGTGCAACCTGACCCAAATGCTCCACTGAAGTAGTTGATTGGTGCACACGTCATTTGGGACATCAAGGTCACAAACAAGCAAGGCCAGTGTGCAGGTAATAAACTCCAAACTCAATTAATAAGCTAATAACATTCAATATCATCATTTCCAAAAGAACACATACTCGATAGGAATTTACATATGACAAACTGAATTCCATGCAGGTTCTTTTGGGATATTTCCCTTGGAGATGTTAATAGATCCATGCCGTGGTATTGTGAGACCATCCCTGGTACGAGGGAATTACATTATGTTCAAAGTAAAGACATGGGTGACATATTTTCCATTGAAACGAGGAAGTATGCTTGTTTTTGTGATTTTTGCATTGATGCAAATGGATGTGGGATTGATCACTATGAAAATGATGTATATGTGAAACCATGGAAATATGTCTCTCTTAATCCAAAGGGCCCACATCCAATTCCAACATGGAAAGAGATGCACACTGAAGAGGCAATGGTCTCATTAGATCATGATCGAGTTTCTGATATGGTTAGGGAAGGTACAAGAGTCTTCATTAAGTTAATTAGTTCATTATATCTTACACATATACAAATGTTGTAGAAATTTGCACGTAGGACATTTGAATAATATTTGTAATGTATCTTACAGGTGATGTATTCGTTGTCATTGCACCCCCCCACAACCAAGAAAATGTGGCATACTATTTGATGCGGTGCACGCAAATAAAGAGTAGGTTGGTGCGACCCTACCAAGCTGGGGACTTCACATACCAGACTGGAGACATGGTTCTAATGGGACACTTTTTTGGAAAAGTGAAAAAACAGGGTGCTCATATTATTTATAGAGATTTTATGCCTGAATATATATCATGTCAATACAGTCATTTGGTGGTGGCAGCTCGGATACCTCTAACAGAAATCAAGGTGAAGAGAGGTGAGCCAAAGAGATGGAAGATGACAGAAGCTGACCATGATCGTATTATGGAAACTTGCATTCCTATAACCCATTGGCCAGATGAATGAGTTACATGTATGCCACTTGCATCATTGGCATAGTTTTCATGTTGTCTTGTGTAATATTTTTTTGGAGATTTTTGTGGAGGTTGTTTTATAAATGTATTTGTGTAGATGCTTTAATGTCAAGAATACAAATACTAGATGGGAGGCTTTTGTGAAATTTGGGTCATGGTGCTCTAATGTGAATACACTTGAATGTATGGTCAATTCTCCATGGACTTCATCCATAATAGTTTTATAGATATTTGTTTAGATGCTTTAAAATCAATATTAAAGATCTAATAGATAGTTGAATTGTAATGTAATTGAATTGTAATCTGTAGACAATATAATGTAATTGTAAAATTTCAATTTTAAATTGTAATGTACATTCTAATTTTAAATTTTGATTTCATATACAATTGTAATGTAATTGAGACTTTAAAATACATCTAGATACAATGTGGAATTGTAAAATTTAAATTTTGAATTGTACAATGTATTCTAATTTTAAATTTTGATTTCAAATTTGCAAAATTTTATACATTATAATCCCTTCATTGTATTTCCTCATCAAATACATTGTATTTCATTATCAATTATATAAAAATATTATCAAATACCAATGTATTGAAAAAATGTTTCATTCAACAATAATCAATTAGTTTTGTTATCAAGAACATATCAAAGTTAGGACCAATTTTTTTTGCCTCTCCTCAATCCATTTAATAAAAATATTGGCACTTGGTGCTACATGGAATATAACATAGGAGATAGAGGGTACAATTCAACTAAAGGGCACTTACACATAATCTTTGAATATATTTTCATGCAAACAATACCCATTGTTGGCACAACTCCCAAACATTCAATATAATTTCTAACCATCAAACCTGAACTCAATTTTTGGATTACATGCATCAAAAACCATCTTTATCATGCAATTTTGCACACATAAGCATGGAATCTCTTTGAGAGAAATTAGTTAGTATTATATGGCCTTGCTTGCGTAAAAAAACCTCAATTATCAAACCAAAACACAACTTGTACATGCCTTTTCTTTTTATAGACATGGATTACATAATAATGAAAGTTGAAACGTAAACGTAATAATAACATGGAAACGTAATAACTTGTACATGCCTTCATATATGCAACTTACCTAGTTGGATCAAATGGTGCCATTATCTCCATTTGTCATCAAAACATAAACCATATGAAATAGTTGTACAAGCATAGTTTTTACCATAGTTGTACAAGCATCTGTTATCAACATATTTTCATTTCTTATATTAACTAGGTGGTTATGCTCATTGCCAAGAAAACAAACCATACTTTTATGACTTTAGATTAGAGCACACACTTAAAAGAAAAGAACACAAAGATTACCTACATACTATATAACTTGTATACAACAACACATTGAATTTTCAATTGAAATTACACATTAAATTTTCCATGTAATTGAATTGGAATGTGGAAATTGTAAGTGAATTGTAATGTGTAGAAAACATAATGCAAAATGTTAATTTCAATTTTCAATTTCAAATGTATTCTAATTTTTAATTTTGATTTCAAATACAATTGAGTTCATTTAAAATACATCTATACAATGTAAAATTGTAAAATTTAAATTTTAGATTGTACAATGTATTCTAATTTCAAATTTTATTTCAAATGCAATTGTAATGTAATTGAAATTGAACTTGTAAATTGGAACAACACATCAATCGAAATTACACATTAAATTTGATATTTTAATTTTAAATTGTAATTGAATTGGAATGTGTAAATTGCAATTGAATTGTAATGTGTAGACAACATAATGTAATTGCAATTTCAATTTTTAATTTCAAATGTATTCTAATTTTACATTTTGATTTCATTTATGCAATTGTAATGTAGTTGAAAACGAGCTTTTAAATTGTAATTGAATTGAAATTGAAATTACACATTAAATTTGAAATTTTACATTGTAATTGAATTGGAATTGTAATTTCAATCTTAAAACATAATGTATGTATTCATTTCTAAATTTTGGAAGATGTTCTGTAATGTAGTCGAAATTTGCATTTTAAATTGAACTAAATTGTAAGTACACATTAAATTTGCATTTGAAACGACAAAACATAAATTTGTAACTGTAATAACTATATCCAAATCTAATATAAAAAACAATCGATTTCAAATCAGATACAATATACACATGAATACATCAATATGATAAAATATACAAAATATCCAAAATTCCATGTATAAATGATAGAAATCCATATCCAAAACATGAAAACGTATACATAGAACATCCAAATAAAATATGAAAATATCCAAAACATGGAAATGTATAGATCATCAACTCATTGGCCACTACCCCCATGAGGCCCCTAATCGTCCCTCTGACTACCCTCGTGTGTAGTAGCCCAATGCTGTCTCTGAAACGCTAAACCATGAAGGAATTCCTCCATATATGTCGAGTCAATGGTGATATTCAGGATCTGGGTAGGAATACGGGTAGATGGCCCTTCATCATGACCATGTACTCGAGCTGCATCCCAACCATATGTGAAATTCATTGCAGCATCGACACTCGCCCGTAGCGATGCCTATGTAATATGCCATTACGTGTAATAAGTTAGATTTATTAAAAATTGAAACTATTTAACATAATTTAAAAGTTATAATTCAAAAATTGAAACATAAAGTACAAAAATCAATTACTAAATGTGACTAAATAACATGAATTGGAACATAAATTAAAACTCACATCTGTGTCTGAACCCAGCTCCTGAGGACCTTCGTGGTCCTCATGTCCATCATCAGGATCTACCCCCTTTCCTTTGCCCTGTACAATTTGAAATTCATTTGAAGTTAAGATCTAAAACATAAAATCTCAAAAATTAAGAAATAAAACACAAATTATTTAAACTAAGAAATAATATTCAAACACAAATTAAATTGGAACATAAATTATAACTTACCTCGACTACTGTCGTCTGCGAGTAGGGACGAGCAGATGGACCAACCAATGTCTTGCTACCAAAGAGTTGATCCATGAATGGGGTCCCCTGCATGGATCAATAGAATACAACTCCCTTGAGTATTATTGACCATTCAATTTACGACATTAATATGATGTAACATGAAGAACATATATACATAATTGTACAAAAATATACCTGTCATGTAGCGACGCATCTACGATACAACTAAAATTATGCATCTCGGGCTAACTCAGCATACCCCAGTAGGGCCTCGCCGTCGAAACTCCTGAGCATGTCACTAGGGACATACTCTATCTCTGGCTCTGCAGGTGCAAGGGGTGGTCTAGATGCCTCTCCATGCGCAACAACAATAGAACTGCCCATGGCAGTGAACAACGACTCTGCAAGGTCATGTCTAGCCTCTGTAGCACGCTGGGATGATTGCGCCACATCCCCCGACCTGATAACCGTCCTGTCTGGAAACGGTACCAACCTCGGAGCCGGTGGCACGGAGGCAGGGTCTCTCCGAGCTCCAGGACGTTGGTAGGAGTGTCCCCTACCAGCCCCATAGAATTGGGACCTGATCATGGTGGGGGAACATGCCCCACACTCCGACGAATCCATCATACAAATATGGTGCAACGGCCTCCAACTTAAACTCCCTGAGTCTAAGCGGTTTACCGGAAGGGAGGTCGGAAGGGATGTCGAACAAAGTACCCTTGATGTCATGCCCTCTTATGGCGACTTTGACATCCTCCCATTTGTGGATCCGAATGGCATCCCATCTCCTCCTCTGGCATGAATGACGCCAAATGTCACTGAGAGGTCCTACCCTCTTGTAGAGGGCCAACATCTCATCAACTACTGATAACATCATGGATAAAAATCTCTGTGTGGGAGAATCCTCCCTCAGTGTGCAGATACATGAGTTCACACACTCTCGTTGGGAAGTGATATCAACGAAAGTGATCTGTGCGACCTCATCGCCGTACGATCCCCCTGATGGGGCACCTGCGATCCAAACCAAAACACAAATGTTACGAAAAATATATATTATAACTTGCAACTGAAATTCAATGCATTATATACTAAAAATTTACTGAAAATGTATCTAACAAAAAATATGCACCTGATGCACTCGTGTCTTGTTGCACATCCTCCGCCTGGGGATCCACATGTATGTTGTCGGGATGAACCGATACACTATCTATCCTACTACCGCCACCAGTGGCAGCCGACCCCAACCTGGCATCACTCCTCGGTGAATGGGAGCGCTGCCGATGGCCGCCCTGTTGGGCGACGTCAGATCCTCTCGTGCTTCGCAGAGCACGAAGCAATGAAGATCTCTCTTCAAGACTCTCTGCATCACATTTCAATTTCTAATTCTAATTCTCTTTCAAATTTCACATTTAAAATTCAAATTCTATTCCAAATTTCACATTTCAATTTCAAATTCTATTTTCAAATTCTATTTTCAAATTCTATTCCAAATTCTATTCCAAATTTCACATTTCAAATTTCAAATTCTATTTCAAATTTCACATTTCAAATTCAAATTCAAATTTTGATTTCAATTTCAAATTTCAAATTTAAATTTCAAATTTCAAATTTAAATTTCAAATTTCAAATTTAAATTTCAAATTCAATTTCAATTTCAAATTCAATTCCAATTCAAATTCAAGGCCACCATTGGACTAGAGTTTGCTCCTATTGATCCTCAACCATCGAGTGAGAGGAAGGTTACTACAATCACCGTTTTAGATGATGGCAATGTTTCTTAGTTTAGCATTATTTCTCAGGGATCATAGGCATATATAGGTCACAACATATCATCTTTTTTTCTTTTACTATGCTAGTTTGTTACTTAAGATTGTAAATGACAATCTAATGTTTTATATATGGTCGGGTTTCCATAGTGGTTGACCACCAACACTCTAAAACACTTTCATATCTTTTTTATGATTAATATAATTTCGTTATAGCTTTAAAAAATAGAATAATAATATTTTTAATTTATATTATATTTGTAAATGTAATTAATTTATTTATAAAAATGTAGTGCTCAAGTTTATTATTAATGTGCGGGGGAGGCAGGTACGGGGGGGATCATCTTCGATCCCGAAGGAAATAAAGTTACAGACTTCTCTTGGGGAGTAGGTATCAGAACAAACAATGAAGCTGAGTGGTTGGCGATGTATCACTCTCTTGAAATTGCCTCCACTATTAATATGGAGAAATTACAGGTCTTTGGAGACTCTAGGCATGTAATTCATGCTATGAGGAATGGTATCCCCACTAGAGCATCTAAGAGTCAAAGAATTTGAAGAAGAATTAAGCATCTCGCTCTTCCTATTGACACTCTATTCTTCCATGTTCTAAGCGTGGTTCTAAGAGAACTCAATCCTATAGCAGACAAATTGGCAAATGTAGGAGCTTCAATGGAAAAAGGACAAGTTAAACACAATAATGTAATAGAGCACTGGTTCATACCCTAATGAGCACATTGATTATGGAGTTAACATTTTTTCAAAGGTTTTTAAGGGGTCATTTCTTCCCTTATAATGGACAACAGGCTGTCCAAGCCCATGCCCCTCCTTGGCCGACACGTTATCCCCCATGTTCCCCCCACATGGGCCTTACAGATTTCACGATTGAGCATTTAAGACTCCAGGTTTGCAAATGGATTTCAGGTCGAAAGATGGATTGTTCCATTCCACCAGCTCTCACTTCGGCACTCAGGCACCTCTGCATCTCCGCTCCAGTTCCTGACCCCCTGTTGCTCTCAGAATACGGAGCTCTCGCCTTTACTTTGTCCACTCCATTCAGCAATATGGACGGGGTAAGACAGGCAATCGCCACGCTCAGCGAGTTAACTTCGGAGATTAAGACTTATTTGTGTAGAACGTATTCTGCAGTTTGTACTAGTTTGAATCAAATCGAGGAGTTGTCCATGGAAAACAAGTTTATCCATTCTCAGCTTTCATGCCTGGAATCTCGTATGGATGATATGGACCGGAATATCATTGAACTTCTGGGAAAAGTGGACGGCATTAAGGAAGACGTCTCTGTCTTTATCAGCAAGTCACAATTCAGCCATGTCGAGGAAGCCCCAACTGCCAACCAGGAAATGTTGGATGCAGCTTCTGTTCAGCAGCAGAACTTTGGTTAAAGTCTCTCCCCATCAAAATTTTGGCTAATGTCTATCTATTACAGGTTCTCTTTGAAATCCAAATTCTGAATGTATTTTTGCCTCTTGCTGTGTAACCAGTTTGTAAGGGTTTATCCCAATGATATGAATAGAATTTATAGGAAGATAAGATGCAAAGACTACAGTGATAAAAACTCTATCAAATTCTGCATTTTTCCCCTCTCAAAAGCAGAATGTTGGTTTCAAACTTTGTAATGAATGACTATGCACAGCCTTTTATCTATATATAATTTCATCTGTTTCTGTTAAAAAAAAAAAAAAATTATTATTAATGTGCTAATATAGTTATACTTTTGTTAATACAATTTGTAGTATTCTTTATACATTTATTTAATGTGTTTTAAAACATAATACTTTCCTTCCTGATAAACTAATGGCATTTTTAATGATTACTTTAATTTTGATTTCATTTTAATATATGCAATAGATAATCTTTAAACTCCCTCGCTTGGAGGGAGTAGGATCGTACCTGGTCCTAACCAAACCAATAATCGACTTGCTTGGATTTTGGGATGTCTCCTCCCAATGTAATCTTTAAACTCCCTCACTTGAAGAGAGTAGGATCGCACTTATTGTGAACCACACTAGCAATCGACTTGGTTGGATTTTGGGATGTCTACTTCCAATAAGCTAACAAAAATTAACTTCAATAGATAATCTTTAATTCTTAAAGGAAAATATATTTTAAATTATTTTATTAAATAAATTTAAATATATTTTATATTCTCAAACTAATAAATAAATAAATTTATTCTATATTCCCAAACTAATTTGTATTTTATTGAGAATAATTAAAAACTATAAATAATTTAATTGACTATAAAAATATAAAAATATAAAAATAATATTAATAAACATATGCTACATGATAATTATACACAATAAAATAACTACTATACTTTTAAACCTTTTAACTATTTTACAATTTTATTTTTTAATAAAAATAATCAATTACTAATAATCATCATATAATTTGATGATTATTGAAAAATGTTAAATATGCCCTGAAATCAATGTAATAAGATACAATTTCCATTTTTGCCTCACATTGATTAGGAATGGCACTTTGATAAGGAGTTGTCTAAAAATTCGAGAATTTGGCTTGGACAAGGGATTTTCACTCGAATCCAACATTTTTTATTTTACAAAATCTGAACTGGTTACAATATTATGTGGTTGGATGATGCTACATGAACTGGTTATGGTGGCAAGCTAAGAAACCGGATTCGTATGAAACCCCCTCTGTGTCCCAAATCGGTCGAATCGGACACAATTCGATATGAATTCGTGTCCGATTCGACCTTACTTCGAATCCGAAATCGGGACACGTGTTAAAAACTAATCGGACACGAATTTACAACGTGTCTCAACTGTCGGACACGTACCCGAAAAACAGGACACGTTTTTGGCGGAAAAAGGCATCCGGGTTCACTTAAAAACAGAATTTTTCCTTTCTTTTTGTCATTTGCAAGGAAGCATTTGGTTGAGAGTGAGTTGTATGTGCAGGTGAAGGAGATTTGAAGGAGATTTGAAGGCTATCCATTGTTTCCAAGCAATTCCAAGTGCATTCCGGTGGATTTGTGGAGAGGATTGCAAGCTCAACCATCACAAAAGAAAAGGAATGTCTCAACCAGCTAGAGCAGGAGGTAGGGGGCAAAGGAGAGGGAGAAATGGACCATCTAGGGCCTCCCCTCCTATTCCACCAAGCACAAGCGATTCTCCTCCTCCGTCAAGTGCTCCATCGGCTGCTAGTGGAGCTCATTCTATGGCTCCACTTAACCCTGTTTTAGCAAGACAACAAGCCCAAGAAAAAAAATACCCTTTGTGGAAGTATGTGACAAGGAAAGATGGACCCGGGGCAAAGCTTGGTGGGGGAGGCAATGTGTCTTGGAGATGCAATTTTTGCAAGCATGAGTTCATGAGCACATATTTCCGGGTTAAGGGCCATTTGTTGGCCCTTCCTTCTTGTGGGATTTCTTCATGCAAAGCGGTGATTGTTCACCAAAGGAGTGATATGGAAAGAGAGGATCATGTTGGCTTAGGGAAGGTGGCAGCAGCAAGCAAGAAAAAAGAGGATGATCCTCTTCCATTCTTGAGGAAGTCCTCTAGCACCAAGCCTCCATTTCCACCTAGCATTCATGGGCGTGGGCGTGGGGATACTTATCAAACAAGAAAGAGGCAATCTACAGGTGGTCCAATGGATAGGATTTTCCAAAAAGAGGCGCGAGAAGAGGTAGACCTTACTATTGCATTTTTATTCTACCTCAACTTCATTTCATTCAATGTTGCACGGTCACCATTGTATTTTGAGACGGTTAAAACTATCTTGGAACGAGCTCCAAATGGTTATGTGCCTCCTGGTTCAGAGAAGCTTAGAACCACAATGTTGGTTAAAACAAAGGAGGTAGATAAAATTCTTGAGCCAATTAGATCAACATGGCCCTCATCCGGTGTGAGTATTGTTTCTGATGGATGGACGGATCCCGCACGCCATCCACTCATCAACTTCATGGTATCTTCCCAAAATGGACCGGTGTTCTTGAAAGCGGTGGATGCTCTCGGCGAATACAAGGATGCACAATTTATGGGTGATTTATTCATCAAAACCATTGAAGAAGTAAGTGTTGAGTCGTGTGTACAAATCATCACGGACAATGCACTTGTTTGCAAGGCTGCTGGCATGATTGTGGAAGCTAAATATCCACAGGTATGTTCATTTTGGACACCTTTCATTTCTAATTTGCTCATTGTTTGAATTTGGTCATTGCAATGTTAGTGTTGTAGAGTCACTGATACATGCTTTTATTGCTCTTACAGGTTTTTTGGACACCTTGCATTGTCCATTCCTTGAATTTAGCACTGAAATCCATTGCTTCGGATGTGGCATGGATTGACAACCTTATTGAGGATGCACGCCATATCCGTAACTTTGTACAAAACCACACAAATGCCCTCACCATCTACAAACAGTACACACAGCTTTCATTGCTGAAGATTGCAGATACTCGGTTTGCTTCCTCATTCATCATGCTCAAGAGGTTGAGGGAGGTCAAAACCGCTCTTGGGTCCATGGTGATTTCAGAGTTTTGGGATTTTTGGAGAAAGACGGATCAGGCTGCTTCACAAAAGGTGAAGGACTTGGTGTTAAATGATGGTTGGTGGGACACGGTGGATATCACTATTAAGATCATGGAGCCAATCATTTCTTTGTTGCGGTTTGCAGACACGGACCAGCCCATCCTAGCAGAGGTTTATGAGGGGTGGGATTCCATGATTGAGTCCATGAGGTCCATTGTCATGGAGAATGAGTTTCTCGAGTATGGGACATTGGCAGAGAACTTATGGACCATTATTCGGGATATTCTTATCTCTAGGTGGGATAAGAATTGCATACCTTTGCATTGCTTGGCCCACTCCTTGAACCCCAAGTTCTACACTCAGGAGTGGCTCACTGGTGGATCGATGGCCTCACACAGAGTCCCTCCTCACATGGATGCAGAGATTGCAAATGGGAGGAAGATAACACTTAGACGGCTATTTCAGGATAGAGACATGCTTGAGGAGGTGGAGGATGGCTTTGTAGATTTTTCCACTGGCACTGGGAGATTTGGAGGCTATGATGTGCTTAGAGAGGGTAAGAAACCCTATGCTTGGTGGGAAACTCATGGGGCAACATACCCTATTGTACAGAAGTTAGCCTTCAGGGTCATCTCTCAAGTTACATCATCCTCTTGTTGTGAGAGGAATTGGAGCACATATGGGAACTTGTACAGTGTGAAGAAGAGCAGCCTTGAGCAGTCCAGGGCAGAGTCGATGGTGTATGTGCACTCCAACCTTCGTCTTATTTACAAGAAGAGGGAGGAGTGGGTGAAGGGAAAGACAAAGATGTGGGATGTCTTTCCTGATGATATGGGTTTGGATAGCAGTATTGAGTTGGCATTAGAAAACATAGATCATAATGATCCAGTGCTAGAGCCGGTCACTTTTGATGATAGTGATCGTATAGAGGGGTCATCCTCCACAGCAGCAGATTCAGATCGTCAAATGGGTAGAGAGGAGGAGGGGGAGGAGGATGGGGATGAGGATCAGGGCAGTGGCAGTGATGAGTATGTTGATTCAGGCATGGAGGAGGACTACTGACATATGGAATTCTCCCATCTTGATCCACCCATTTTTGTATTTACTATTAGTCTATTTGGCATTTGCCAGTGCCCAGTGGCATTCCGACATATATGTATACATTTTGATTTTGATGACTTAATGAGAAATATGGTTCCGACATGCATCTGTGTCTCATTGTGATTTGTGAATGACAAATGTGTAATCATTAATGTGTTTTTATTCTAATTTCTATTGAATATTTGTAAATGTTCTAGTTTCTAAATATTTTTGGATCTATATGTCTATATTTTTAAATTTTAATATATTTTTAAAAAATATATATATGTATATAAAACGTATCCTACGTGTCCTGATTTCGGGGGTCACCGTGTCCGTGTCGGACTCTCGTATTTTCGTGTCCTACGTGTCCCGTGTCCCCGTGTCAAGTGACTTAGGTGGCAAGTTGTTAGGTTATCGTTATGATTAATAATATATGATTATATATTATTAATATTCATTTTTTAATCTTTTATATTATATTATTAATATTAAATATTATTTTTTTAAAATAAATTAAGTAAAAATTAATAAATAATATATGATTATATATATTATTAATATTCATTTTTTAATTTTTTATATTATATTGTTAATATTAATCTTTTGTGATGTTATATTGGTAGGTTTAGAGTTATAGGTTAAGTAATGTAATATAAGTTTTTTTTTCAATCTTCTTTTAAAATGTGTTTTTACAAGCAGAAATGTTGCCCATTTTTTTTCAATCTTCTTGGCATTCTCAGAGGATTGAAAAAAAATGGGCAACATTTCTGCTTGTAAAAACACATTTTAAAATAAAACCGGTAGCATTTATGTAGTGAAATGCTACCGGTTGATATAAACAAAAATATACCAAATGATTTAAACAAATAACTACAAAATAAATTTAAAACCCTAAACCTATTTCAAATTTCAAATGGTTTTGGTTTTTTTTTTTGGAATGGTTTTTTGTTTTAGTTTCAAATGGTTTTTTTTTCAATGTTGGTTTTCGGTTTCAATGCTGGTTTAGTTTCAATGGCTACATCCTAACAAATTCATAAAAACCAACTAAAAGCTAGATTTTATCAAAAACAAAATTTTATACAACACAAACAAAATTTTAAATAACAAAAAATTGGTTGAATTCCACCCACCTAGTGGAATAGAAGACATAGTGGAGATGCTTGGTGAGTTGTCGTTGGTGTGGTGATGGTGGTTTTCGGTTTCAATGTTGATATAATTTCAATGGCTACATCCTAACAAATTCATAAAAACCAAATAAAAGCTAGATTTTATCAAAAACAAAATTTTATACAACACAAACAAAATTTAAAATTTTTTTAAATAACAAAAAATTGGTTGAATTCCACCCACCTGGTGGAATACAAGACATAGTGGAGATGCTTGGTGAGGTGTCATTGGTGTGGTGAGGTGGTGTGGGCGTGAGCTCGGTCGAGGGCCTCCAATTTCGGTCGTTGTGGTCGTCACCGTCGAACAACTACAGAAACAGGGCCGGTTGGGCCCTTTTTTTTTTCCTGGCTCATACCCTCGATCGAGATCTTTTACAACCCTCAATCGAGGTGTTTTAAAACCCTTGATCGAGAATTTAAAACCTCGATCGAGGGTCCGAAAAACAATTTTTTTCCATTCCATCCGCCAAAAATGGTGAACCACATTCGTGGATTCACCCATTTATTATTTAGACATTTTTACATTGAATATATTTGGGTATATTTGAATATATTTGTTATTTAGACATTTTTATTTATGTAGATTAGATTTGAAAATATATTTACACTCACCAACAACGCTTCATTCTATTTTATAAATAATTTTCATATTAAAGTATTAAAATATTATAATAGATTTTAGTCATTCTATTTTATAGATAATTTTCATATTAAAGTATTAAAATATTATAATAGATTTTAGTTTTGAAAGAAGAATTAATCATGAAATTTTGGAATCGAAATTTATTATTATTATATTATGATAGATTTATTATTATGATATTATGATAGATTTAAATGTTTATAGGATAATTAGCCAAGAAAATTTTAAAATGTTGGAATCTAAATTTCACTTATAAATTTTATTAATAATTAAAAAAATATTAATATATATTAAAAATATATATATATGAGTTATAACAATTTTTAATTTTTAAAAATAAAAGCTTTTGAAAAATTAAAAATTAAAATGAAAAAAAAAAAAAACTAATTATCCATGTGTATTTAAAAGAACATAAATAATTATAACTTATAGACATTATTTAAAATTGCAAAAGAAAATAGGGGAGGCAGGTGCGGGGGGATCATTTTCGATCCCAGAGGAAATAAAGTTGCAAACTTCTTTGGGGACTAGGTATCAGAACTAACAATGAAGTCGAGTGGTTGGCGATGTACCATTCTCTTGAAATCGCCTCCACTATAAATATGGAGAAGTTACAGGTCTTTGGAGACTCTAGGCATGTAATTCATGCTATGAGGAATGGCATTCCCACTAGAGGATCTAAGAGCCAAAGAATTCGAAGAAGAATTAAGTATCTCGCTCTTCCTATTGACACACTCTTCTTCCACGTTCTTAGAGAACACAACTCCACAGCAAACAACTTGGCAAATGCAGGAGCTACAATGAAAAAGGACAAGTTAAACACAATAATGTAATGGAGCATTGGTTTATACCCTAATGAGCTTTTCGATTATGAAGTTAATTTTATATCAAAGGTTTTCAAGGGGTCGTCACCTCCCTTATAATGGAAAACAGGCTGTCCAAGCCCGTGCCTCTTCTTGGTCGACACGCCACCCCCCATGTGCCCCCCCCATGGGCCTTGCACACCTCACACTCGAGCATTTAAAGCACCAGGTGTGCAATTGGAATTTAGGTCGAATTATGGAACGTTTTATTCCACCTGCTCTCGTTCCGACGCTCAGGCAGCTTTGCATCTCCGCTCTGGTTCCTGAACCCTTGTTGCTATCAGAAGAAGGAGCTCCCACCTTTGCCTCGTTCACTTCACTCAACAATATGGATGGGGTAAGACAGGCAATCGCCACGCTCAGCCTGTTAACTTCAGAGATCAAGGTTTATTTGTGTAGAACATATTCTGCAGTATGTTCCAGTGTGGATCAAATCGAGGAGTTGGTCATGGAAAACATGTATGTCCATACCCGGCTCTCATGCCTGGAGTCTCGCATGGATGATATGGACCGGAATATCATTGAACTCTTGGGGAAAGTGGACAGCATTAAGGAAGACATCTCTGTCTTTATCAACAAGCCACAATTCAACCATGTCTAGGAAGCACCAACCGTCAATCAGGAAATGTTGGATGCAGCCTATGTTCAGCAGCAGAACTACGGTTAAATTGTCTCTAACAAAAAATAAAAAATAAAAAATAAAAAAAATTGGTTAATGTCTTTTTCCTACAGGTTTTCTAGGAACTCCATACTCTGAATGTATTTTTGCCTCTTGTTATGTAGCCAGTTTGTAAGGGTTTATCCCAATAGTATGAACAGAATTTATAGGAAGGTAAGATGCAAAGACTACAGTGACAAAAACTCTATCAAATTCTACATTTTTCCCCTTTCAGAAGCAGAATGCTGGTTTCAAATTTTGTAATGAATGGTTGTGCACAGCCTTTTATCTATACATAATTTCCTCTATTTCTATTAAAAAAAAAATTGCAAAAAAAAAGAAAAAACATAATAATGATTATTAAACAATAATTTTTAATTTTTAAAATAATAAAAACAAAATTTTAAAAATTACATTAAAATTATATAAATAATTATAATTTATAAGAATTATTTAAAATTTTAAAAAATAACATAATAACAATAAAGATTAATTAAATTTAAAAACACAAAAATAATTATAACTTAAAAAACAAATATAATTATAACCTATCAGCATTGTTCACAACTTATTAGGAATAGAAATATAATAATATAACTATTTATAAGTATTACTAATAACTTATCATAATGCAAGTATAACCATATAACTATTTATAAATACAATAACAATAATTTTATTACAAATCCTATATTAATTATACAGAATATATATCATCTCAAAATACAAATAATAAATAAAAACAATAAATATTACATAATAGCATAAAAATTAAAGATTAATATGCATTCAAAAATATAAAATATAAAAATAATTATAGTTTATAAAAATTATTTAAAATTATAAAAAAAAAAAAAAAAAATTAATATAATTTAATTCAAAAATTTATAAATAATTATAATTTAAAAAGACATATATAATTATAACTTATCAACTTTATTTATAACTTATGAATAATAGAAATATAATAATATAACTGTTTATAAGTATTATTTAAATTAAAATAAAAAATTAACATAATTGAATTGAAAAGTATATAAATAATTATAATTTAAAAAGATAAATATAATTATAATTTATCAACTTTATTTATAATTTATGAGTAATGGTTCGTTCATTGGTTGTAACTTGGGTAGTTGAAAAGAATGATTATTTCCCTCACCAATTAGGTTCAATTCTTGTAAGTGACATGATGTTCTTATTGAGCCATCAATTCCAACATTATTGAATACTTGTTTAATAAATTGTGTTTTCGGTTTTGCACATCATTCTTTTGGGAATGTCAAACGGGTAGAGTTAATATGACTATCATGGGTTGATTTGAGCTCAAAAAGTTTCATGGTTGAACATAAGTCATCATTAAAATCTTTGTAGCGAACTTTGGAGATAAATATATTGTCTATTTTGAAGGTTTTCCATTTTATTTCCGGTGTCTACTTCTTATTCGATAATTTGTAATATATATTTTTTTTCTTTTGAAACATATATTACAAATTGAGTGATGAGGTTTAAATTTTTTTTTATTTGTATTTAATTTTAAGTTTTTTCAAATAATAAAAATTATAAAAAGCAAAAATAATTTCTAATAATAAATTAAATATTTTAATTGTTTATCCATAAAACAAAATATAGACATAATTTTAAAGCAGGGACTAGCAGCTTTGCAACTATTTTTCTTGTTTATACACACACAATGCTTATGTTATGTCTCTTGGTTTGTGACTCTTCAAGCTAGTCCGACTTGTAGTCTATTTTAAGGACTTCTCTTTTAGGCCTTTACAATGCTTCTTCAACGTTATCAACAATGGCTATTTAGGGTACATTAATAAGCTTTATCAATAAGCTCTCATCAAGGCTTCTTTGCTTGTTGTTACTTGTCCTCATAGCTTATTCTTCATTTTGTTTTTCATGGACTTCTTTAATTTAGTGGTTATCGAGACTTGTTTTCACTTGTTCTTCTTTGTCTCATGCCATGCAATAGTCATCAATGACTTTGACATACTTTGACATCGATAACAACTTTGTTCAACAGATATGCCAAGGAAGTCATTGCATTTTCATATCTCAAAAGTATGCTTATAAAATGCCCAAAAAACTTCAAGATGAAGGATTGAAAACCATCAACTACACCAATAAAAAAGGAATCAAAATTTTAACTTTGAAAATATCTTAAACCATTAATGCCCCAAAATCATACATCAAAGAGCAGCAAAGAGTCCTAAGATATACATCAAACATGCATCAAGTTTTGAATTTCAATATAGTCGAATAGGAGATTTCAAGTTAATTTGCCTCACTAACTCAATACGGTAGGTTGGCAAGATGAGAGCAAATCAACTTCAGGTTAATGTTTTCAGCATACGTTCAGCTGCCATTTCATGGAGTAAAGGAGAGGCTGAATAAAGCGGTGGTTGGAGCAACATGTGAAGCTATTTAGTTAAGGAGTTTTGTTGGATTGTATTTTTATTAGAAAAAACAACTATATTACTTTGTGATAATCAATAAGTTATTAAGCTGGTTAAAAGCCCTATCTTGCATATAAGGACAAAGCACGTTAAAATTCATTATCATTTCATCCCAGTACAAGTGCATGCAAAGACAAAGCATATTGAAATTCATTATCATTTCATCCAAATACAAGTACAAAAGAAAGAGATTGGACCAATGAAATAGTCATTATTGAGGAATCCTAAATATATTGTAATTTCCTAAGATTATTGCATCCATTATTTATTGGAAAAAAGATATAATTAAAAGTAAACGAATATAAATAAAATTAAAATTAAAAAACCAACATAGATTCATCTTAAACCTAAATCTTTGAAGTGTCGAGAAATTTGTACATATATTGTTTTTATAAGATTATTGCATCCATTATTTATTGGAAAAAAAGATAAAATTAAAAGTAAACGAATATAAATAAAATTAAAATTAAAAAACCAACATAGATCCATCTTAAACCTAAATCTTTGAAGTGTCGAGAAATTTGTACATATATTGTTTTTTATTCATTTAGATGGATATATACCACTTGTAAATAGTCTTCCAATCTAGCTAAGATGTTACATGTCTATAGGTATTAATTAGAAAACACATATTGGAAAGTCACTTAGAAACATGACGACATGACAGTGGATGTTTAAATATAGAAAACGCAAGTGGAAGACTCGGTTATAAAAGTGCCACTTGTCAAGGGTTTTAAAAGTTGATTTTCAATAAAGACTCTGTTACGTATCTTTATCTTTGTGGAAGACTCGTTAATAAATGTGTCACTTGTCTGCAGTTTTAAAAGTTGATTTTCAACCAGCATAGATCCATCTTAAACCTGTATCTATCAAGCACCGAGAGAGATCCAATTTCTTGAGGTGTATTTCTTTTTTTAAATTTAAACTCAAGAAATGGGACTCTGTTACCTATCTCTATTACCTATCTTTACCTATCTTTAGAATTCATTCTATAAGATAGGTAAGAGTCCTATTGAAAATCAACTTTTAAAACTGCCGACTAGTCAGCCTTGTAAATTGTTTTTTGTCAATGCGAATGAAGTGTTTTCCTTTAATTAAATTTGTCGATTCAAATTCTTGTAACTGAAGATTCTGAATTGCGTCAAGTTGTGCCCTCAAAGTTTTATAACTTGAGGCTCTAAACTTTATCAAATTCTTGTAACTGAAGATCCTGAATTGCGTCAAGTTGTGCCCTCAAACTTTTCTAACTTGAGGCTCTAAACTTTATCAATATGCATAAGAAAACCAAGCTCTTGAAATAACTGTAAAAAGAGTCTTAGAAAACGGCAACTTCAATGCTTTTCTAAAATTCAAAAGTTTCAGTGGCAAGTTGACTTTAGTCCTCGGATCAAAATTGAACTTGTTTTGCTTTTCAGACTTTAACTTTCCCTTACTGGTCAGTTTTACACACCTAAAAGGTTCTGGGTATTTAGAATAAGATCAGCGTTACTACGCACTTTGACAGTCATACAAGGATCAAGATTTTTCCCAATGCTTTTCTAAAATTCAAAAGTTTCAGTGGCAATTTGACTTTAGTCCTCGGATCAAAATTGAACTTGTTTTGCTTTTCAGACTTTAACTTTCCCTTACTGGTCAGTTTTACACACCTAAAAGGTTCTGGGTATTTAGAATAAGATCAGCGTTACTACGCACTTTGACAGTCATACAAGGATCAAGATTTTTCCCATCCTCGATGATATCATATATATGATTCCCATCAGAGATCCTTATTGTTTGGATCCTATTTTGCTATCGTCAGAAACTAAATGAAAATAAAAGTCCCCCTCTTAACTACGCATTGACAAGAAATTATCATAGAATACCAATCAGAACTCAAACTAAATGAAAATAAAAGAGTTCCCCTCTTAACTACGCATTGACAAAAAATGATCATAGAATACCAAGTCAGAATTCATAGACTATAGGCAATAAAAGGTAGTGAAAGTTGCGAAAATGAATTAATTACCTTCAAATTTGCCTTAGCATTGACCAATGCAGCTGTAGTATTTGATAAATCTTTTAGTTTCAAAAATGCCAAACCCACATCACACACGCCTGACCTCCCGAAGACTAACCATAAATGAAAGTTTCAGGTGATTTTGAAGTTTGATATGATTTTGTTTGCTTATGACTACTAAGTCAACTGACATAACCACACGATCCATACAAATCAACACGATTATCACCTCAACATAATATACTTGATCTTAATAAACAACAGCCCAGCTCTTACAATTTCTTCTTATGCTTCTTTCCTTCACAATATCTCCTCAATCCTTCCACAGAATGTTGTTGATGAGTTCAAGACTCTGAAGTTGTCTTTCGGATGCTCTTCGTGCTCGTAACAAAATCCCCCGAGAAACTACTAAACTAACTTCTGTTGTATAGCATGAAATTCTCCAATTATTACGATACCAGCTTCTGTTATGTAGCTTGATATTGAATGAAATGAGTCTACTTTGCTTCTACATAAAATTAGAAATATTTTCTTGAAACTAGCAATGGCCAAAGAAACAAACCCCTCAAATTTTAGTATTTATCACCTAAATTTATATTCACTAATCACTCTACATCAAGAATTCTACATGCAGAAATAGCTCTTCTCTTCACAGAACTAGATTAATGAAAAGATATTTCACGAAATATGGGAAAAGAGGAGTTATATAGTCGTAGAAACAATTCCATGACACCTATAATAAACACTATGACTATAACTATTTCAAGAATCTAAAACATTTGTGATGACACTATGACTATAACTATTTCAATAATCTAAAACATTAGAAACATATGATTCATGAGAAAGAAAGAGATATATTGAGAAAGAAAGAGATATATTAATGTCCACTAGTACCAAAGGTCAATGGGACTTGTTAAGAACTAGTATCTTGGAATTCTTCACAGTGCAGACTAAAGACGTGTCAAGGTCAAATTCCTACTTTTCATGGCTCTAGCCCATCACTTTAAAATTAATATTTATGACTGGTTACTGCACTATAAGAATACCGACAAGGAACTCTTTCTTTCCAACTTCAAGTATTGGCATCGTGAGGATACAAATGCAAAAAAAGATTATTCGGCGAGTGTAGAAGACTAGGGCGAAAATAAGGTAGAATGGAAGAGTTTCCCTATCGACCCACACAAGGCAGATCAGATCATGCAATATTATTTAGGAAAGGGTGCCTTGTCACAATGTCAAATAGTAAAAAGAAAAGATGACACGTCATGTCAAGACATTTAATGGGATAAGAGGAACTTGCTTATGAAATTGACAGAGGACAACTTATGAGAACGTAGGGAAAAAGGCAAGAGTGACTTGAGACTGATCCTCGTCCATGTCACTTCCAAATAAAAAATTTGCCAGTGTGACGTTTAGATCACGCCATAACAAACAGCTAGAAGGGTGGTAACTTGACAAGGTAGGCAAGTAAAGGAAATTATATCAATGCAATATACTACTATATAGACATGAAAGAGTGAAAGAAAAACAGAAACACACAGAATATCAACAGTAATCACAACAAAAAGATAGCTCCAAAGTAGGCTTTTTCAGAAGATACAACAGTAGAAGGCAAACAGTTACATTAAGATCAATGACAAAGCAAGATACCGAAATATCATGAAAAATCATTAGAGTAAATAACTTGAAAATGGAAGAAATTACATCAATACAGGACCCTGTCGGACAGTTTCTTGAGAATATGCGAGAGTGGTTTCTTAAGAATTTAGGGAAGAGTAAAAGAAAAAAATAAACACCTGAAGAAAGCAAAAGTAATCCCACATAAAAGATAGCTTCCAATTATGGTTCTACAAAAAATGCCAGCATAAAAAAACGTTACCTGAGGAGCAATGCCAGAGCAAGAAAACAACAAAGTCACACCAATGCCAATCACACAAATGGCTCCTTAGGGTAGGAATATCACAACAGTAACGACCACAAACAGATGTTTCTAGAACAGGCTTTTTCAGAAGATACAATTGTAGAAGGCAAAAAGGTTGCGTTAAAATCAATGCCAAAGCAAGATACTGAAATATCATTAGAGAGTAAATAACTTGAAAAAGGAAGAAATTACATCAATACAGGACACTGTTGGACAGTTTCTTGAGAACATACGAGAGTGGTTCCTTAAGAATTTAGGAAAGAGTAAAAGAAACAAATAAACGCCTTAAGAATGTCAATCGTATTTCAACATAAAAAGATGGCTTCAAATTATGGTTCTACAGAAAATGCAAGCATAAAAAACGTTACCTGAGGAGCAATGCCACAGATGGCTTTTTAGGGTATACCAAAGAACATGATTTGGAATTCATCGACGGTAGAAAGGTAGTTTCAATGCCAACATATTACTTGTTGTCCTGTCCAAGGCATGCTATGAAAAAAGAGTGATCTTGAAGAGGGATGCTAGAAGAACTACAAAAGAGATGGTGTAAAAATCAAGAGGAAGATAACACTAACTCAAATCTGGACCAGAAAACCTTAAGCAGCATTTGCTTCGGAACCAAAAACGAGAAACGCAAATATAAACAACCTACTACAAACTGCCATACCCTATTATAACTGAGCCACCTACTTGAATTCTAAATTAATGGCAGAGTAGCTAAGATTCATATAGTGAGATAATAATTAGCATTTCAACTATCATTTCTCTCCAGAGCAATAGAGCAATAAAGGGCAGTCTTAGCAGGAAATTGAGAGTGGGTTTATAAATACCCAGCTCAATAAAGGTCGAAGTTAGACGAAAATGGAAGTTGGTTTGTAAACACCAAACTCAATATAAGGTTGGCCTTAGTTGGAAATGACTACTGCACCCTTGTATTCAATATCGCCCCTTACGAATAGGAGGCTACAGAGAAGAAATTTAAACAAGATATATCCCTTCTGAAAACTAAACAGGGGCCAAATATGGAAGTCATTACATATATCCTACTTGGACGCCATATCTTCCACACCAATGCTATTCCACAAGCTGGTGAAGGTGGTGTGTGTAAATGTCAACAAGCAGAGTTGTTGAGGGTACAAAAATTGGCACAAGCTGGGCTGCTAAAGGTACAAATATTGGCACATGTGGGGCTGTTGAGGGTACATAAATTGGCACACGGTGTCCTTGAGAATGAGGTTGCCAAATGTAAGGTAGCAGATCCCAATAGTCTTCTGCGGGATGGGATCAGGACGATCCATAAACATCTGTCTGCCCAGTCATTTATAAAGGGTAAAACATAATACAAAAGATAAAGATCCACTGAAACATGCAGAAGGTACAAAGATTGGCACAAGTTGTCCTTGAAAATGGCATGGTGAAATGTAGTGCATCCAAAATGAACCAACATCATAAAGACAAAGATCCACTGAAACATGCTGAGAACCATCTATAGGAAATCATCTATAAACAGTGGAAAAGATTCTGGAGACCATGAATACAGACTTCATCAAAGATAACATCTCTTTGTTCAATCACCAAGTGAAAGGATCATACAAACAATATGCTGGAATATGGACCCATTCACTTGATCCAAAAACTCTGAGATGTGGAACTAATGGAGTCATACATTGAAAATCAAGGGGAAGGGATTTCTCCACGTACATTTATAAACCTTTGCTCCAAAGAAGGGCAGTTATTTTATTTGTCCAAATATCATAATTAGCTCCATTTAATTGGGCAAACGTTTGTAACAAGTCCATAGGTTAAACAATAAAGAAGAAGCCTTTGTAAAGACTTCAAAAGTTCCCTTTACCAGTATAGATCCATCTTAAACCCGTATCTATCAAGCACCGAGAGGGATCCAATTTCTTGAGGTGTACTTATTTTTTTTAATTTAAACTCAAGAAATTTAATCTCTCTTGATTGATAGATCCGGGTTTAAGTTTTAAGTTTTTATTTTATAAACGAACATCTATTTTTTAATTACTTTTCGTAATATTTTATTTTATCAGTCGACATGGATTTTTTAAAATACTTTCCATAATTTTTTTATTTTACGAGTCGACGTGAATTTTTTTAATTATGTTTTAATTAAAAAAAACTTTTTACTTTTTAACCGATAATAAGGACAAACGTGTAACGTTACAACATCTCCCCCATACTGGGCTGTAGAGCACCTCGTTTCACTCGGTACAATAAACCCAAGGAAAGAGAGGTGCCTGCGTCTTCTAGAAAAATTGATATGTGCTGGCCTTGAAGAAGGGCAGTAATTTGATTTGTTCAAATATCATAATTAGCTCCATTTAATTGGGCAAAAATTTGTTACGAGTACCTGGGTTCAACAACAAAGAAGAAGCCTCTGTAAAGTCTTCAGAAGTGTTCCTTTTATAAACCCAAAGGAAAGAGAGGTGCCAGCGTCTCCCGAAGAAACTGCAGTGTGCTGGCATTGAAGAAGGATTTACACCCTAGGGAAAACCTATAAAAGAGGTGTCACCCTTGGAGGGTAACCCTAGGACAAACCATCAGAAACCCTAAAAAGAAAGAGAGATGATCAAAAAAACTTGTTCTGCAATTGCAAAGAAACCTTAAGAGATGCCATGAGCCAAAAATCTCTGTATCGACTTCTGAATTGAATAAGGAAGGTTCACACCCACTTTAATACCATGTTGGGATTGACAAGAAATAGCCATGATGAATGGAACCAACCAGCAAACTCAAAATCTGTGATAATATAAGAAATAACAGCACTAGGACAGCAATAGAATAGCACAGCCATAGGAGAGAAAAAGACGACCAAATGAAGAGTCAATGACGCTAGAGAGGTAGAACTCAATAACAATGAGAAGGCTATATTTTATAGGCTAAATCACTTTTATAAAGAATGAAAAAATGATAACAAGATATATGAAATATGACAATGAGGGTTGGTGTATATATACTATAGATAAAATAATCCTATTAATTGATGAAAGTCCCAAAAAGATTCAATCAGCGATAATCATAAAATAATCAGGAAAAATCGACCAATGTTCGTGCTTCTGTAGTCTTAAACAAAATAATCAGGATTATTTCAAAATAATCACTTTTTGATGGCATCGAGAACAATAAAGATTAATTTGATCAAATTCTATTTCATCTATGTTATATGCACAACTCAAGAGGGCATTTTTCCTATAAAGGGTTATAAGACTACATTGACTAGGTCGGCATTTACCAAACTTGAATATATAAGACTCCATTGACTAGATCGGCATTTACCAAACTTGAATATAGTAATGAAGTCAGCTTGAACCAAAAGTACACCATTTTCAACATCCCAGCATATTTATACACAGCATTGTAATTAAAACAACCATCATTCATCATTCAATATAAAAAACAAAGAAATATTAAATATGGTGTGCACTTTGTGTCCCTTTTCTTTTGTGTTCTGTGCAAAATACTTTATAAATACGGATAAAATTCATAACAGAGAATGGATTCTCCAAATTAGCCACTAGAAATAGTCGAGAATAGATGTCCTTCATAATCCCCCTGACCCTGTGTGTTTTCTACCCACACACCGTACGTCGTAAGTATAAAGATGGCCTCCACTATGTCATCCATAATAACGTCATCACATGAAGCCCATCCATACACACCTGCCAGTGTTATGCCTCTGCCATGTGGCTGTTACGCTAACGTCAAGATCCCGATGTTCTTGATTAAAGCGTGCAAACCTCAGGGATACTACAAACAGCTTTTATCCATGTCCCTACACATCCTTACATGTATATCCACCAGCCTAGATCCAAATCCTAGGCTCTATCAAGCGCTGAGAGGGATCAAATCTCTTGAGGTGCAAACCTCGGCTAGGTATATCATTTTTACTTCTTATATTTATAGTTTTTATGTTGTCTATATTTTTTTTTATTTCTGTTTTTTTTTTACTATGGGCTATAGCCGACTATAATATTTTTTTAACTTCTTATGTTTTTACATTAATGGCCGACATAATATTTATTACTTTTTACTTTGTAATATCCACTATAATATTTTTTTAACTTCTTATGTTTCTACATTAATGGCCGACATAATATTTATTACTTTTTACTTTGTATTATTATTTTTTGTTTATGACCAACAATATGGACAAACATGGACAAACGTTACAAGATCTCCCTCATACTGGGCTGTAGAGCGCCTCTCGGCGCAATTATCCAAGCCTGTTTAAATTTGAAGCCTTTCTATACCAACCCAAGTTACATCCCCAACCAACTTCAACAATTCCCTCTATCACCCCACTGTTGTTACAGAAAGGAGCACCACTCTTGTCATAGAGAGGGGAGTCTCATCCATCTAAGTGCCATTAAGGAGGTTGGGAGTCTAAAAACAATAAGTTATTTATGTTCTCACAGTTCCTTCAGAACAAAACCTTGGTTCCTTGATTTTTAGTGCAAGGAAGGTTGCAGCTTTAAAACCTTAACAGCAAACAGAATACACAGCAGTGGAGTCGAGCTGCTATTTTCAATACCATGAATTCCCATATTGAAGCTGCATCATAAACCAATCAAATGAATTTCAAAACTAGACACCACTTGAATGTTCAATGTATCTGAGAGGATATATTGATGCAGGAATTGTAGACAATCTGAGTGGGCTTAACGGTTGAGAACAGATGTTTCGTAACTCACATGTTCAAATCCAAAAAGGGGTAGGGTATGTACACCTTCATAGACCCCTTGTCGCACAAACAAGGGGGTCTCATACATTAGACTGTGAACTTCAAAATATATTATTATCATCATCATCATCATCATCATCATCATCTTGAAAAAGTACAGAAAATTTGAAATGTCACTGTTTAAATTGAATTACTGTCTAGCTGTAAATTGAATTACTATCTAGCTGTCTCAACTTTTAACTCGACAGGTTCAATATCCAAGTTCTGGTAGTATGGCTCAATACAACTGCATAACATCCTAGAAATTGGTTGTTTAATTAAAAAAAATTAGTCAATAGGTACAAATTTGAGAGCATTATGACCAAAGCCACAGTTGAACCTGAAAAGGATTGCCGAAATATAACAGACTAATACCTCTCTAATTCGTGCAGCCTGTGCATCACATAATTACAATGAAGAAATGTCACTAATTTAGGGACAATTCTTTTGATACAAACACTACAGTATGTCAAGGTTAAGTACTTTATAAGAAACAATCAGAAGGCTATATTTTTCAAACAAACACTACAGATCCAAAATGTTGGATGTCCCAATAAATGTTAAAGCACGCTCTGAGCATGTTATATTTTTCCAAGAAGCAGAGAAAACTGTCCCATGCTGCCATCAGAATAGCTCTGACAATTGCTGAACCACATCTGCAAAGAGAAAGAAAAAGATTGGCTTCTTCAGAATAAGGTGAAACTCTCTTCCTAGCACAAGCTTAACACAAGAGTTAATATTCTTGAATGCCAATCAAAAACCATTTGAAGAGATCTAAAAGCCGAACTTCCAAGATTATAAGAACAAAACTCAGGTGCAAAGAAACACGTTCTAACCTTGAAGTATCGTTGATGAAGTCTGAAATTCCTGCCACAACTCTCCGGTAGATGACAGGTCAATGTTCAAAAATTTTGCAGCAAGAAACACAGCGCCAGCAGCAATGTGGTCTGGTTTAAATTGAAGGCAAAGAGAGCTACGAAGCCTGCACAACCTTTCAACTGCTTTTACTAATAGTCCTCATATTTGCTACAGAGTGATATATTTGCTTTCGACATATCTCTGTAGACAAAGCAAGGCGAACCATACACTTGTACTACCATTCTGCCATTGCCTTTGTTATTATAAGCAAAACCACATGTGAGCAGCAGGGGGGTGAATACAAGAGGGGAGACAACCAATGGCTGAAAATCTGCATAATGATTCCTCCACACACTAGAGTTCAAAACAAAAATAAATGATGCCATAAGCATGCCAATGTAAATTCTCTGTCAAGCTGTAGGGGGGTGAATACAAGAGGGGAGACAACCAATGGCTGAAAATCTGCATAATGATTCCTCCACACACTAGAGTTCAAAACAAAAATAAATGATGCCATAAGCATGCCAATGTAAATTCTCTGTCAAGCTGTACAATATTATGTTTCTCCTAACTCTCTGTGAACTTTGAAGGACATCAGCATACTGACCACATGAAAGTCTGATAGTACTGACACTGCTTACAAAGGTATATTAGCCCAACAGACTACTGTATACAGATACGTATTTGCCTACAACCACCATAAATCAGGCAAATATATGATTTTGCACAGGAAACTTAATAGAGGTTAATTGATTATTTATGTTTCAGTTTTAACCAGCCATAAGCGAGAGTTTCAACTTATGGGCATATGGTAAACAGTTGGATCATTATCAGGCGATAGAGTTCTAATCAACATGCTGCCAAAGCTGGCCGCCAAGCAAAATATCATTGAAAGAGATTAAATTTTCATTGCATACTGCTTTTGTTTTTATCTCCTCTCGATTCTTTGCTTTTCTCCATGCTACCCGTCTGTCTTTCATAGATCCCTCCCCATTCATGAATCTCAATGCGTGCCTTCTAGCAAGTATATTATTATTCAAACACCGGGTTTTGTTGTATGCGTGTTATTTCATTTTTTATGTTCCAACAATTTTAATGAAGAGTCAAGACTCATTCGACATGCTGAGATATGGTTGACGGTGCTTTAGCCCTACCAAACTACCACCAATAAATTCCTAAAATCACTGTCATTCTCATACGGATTTATTTTTATCAACTTCGCAGCTAAAACCTTTAAACTCTATCCAAGGTCCAGGCTGTCACTATTTACTTTTGTCCATCTTTCAATCTCTTGATTAATACCAATTTATCGTTGATTGTTAACTTATTAGTAAAACCCTTAAATCTATCCAAGGGCCATGCTGTCACTATTTACTTTTGTCGATCTTTCGTTCACTCTTGAGTTGTTGGTGTTGTGCTTTGGTTTTCGCTTTCTTCATCATTGGTTCAATTCCTGCCAGAAGCAATTGAATGCCACTGCTAAGTCACAAGATTCGTCGATATTCAACCTACAGGTTCAAAATTCGCTGAATCTCAACCAAAAAGTAAAGTAAAGTTTGGATCAATAAATTCGAGTCTATTCTAAGACGGGCGCCCTTCGCTGTCTACGTTTTAGTGGGAGATCAGTTCCATGTCAGAACAGGTGAAACAAAACCAGCGGCGGTTTCAAACAGTGTTTTCCAGCGCCAGGAAGAGTTTTCGAGACGAAATCCTATGCCGTTGACATCCATTTCCTAATCAACATTTGCACAGCAAAATCGTTGAAACAAAATGAGTGAAACAGAATCCTATGCCATTGACGCCCATTCCCTAATCGACATTTGCACAGAGAAATGCGTTGAACAAAATGAGTGAACCAGAATCCTATGCGGTTGACGTCCATTCCCAAATCGACATTTGCACAGTGAAATGCGTTGAAACAAAATGAGTGAACCAGAATAAAAGATGGGAGGGCCGGGGAATTTTTGAATGCGCTTTGGGTATATAACCGCACACTTTGGGTATATAACCATGCATTAACTTAATGTGAAGGGTTTAATATATATGCATAGTGATCATTTACAATCTTACCAGGAATTTATCCGTCCTTTCCCAACAAGTAGTTAATCTCCTCGACAATCTTCCCATAATTTTTGTTTGTCTATGCTGCATTCGTGCCTCTGCTAATCCCAAGAACAATTACTTCTACCATGTCATATAATAATATATATTATTAACTGCATATTGTATCTATGTTATATTTCATACTTTAGTCATATAATATATATATATAGGGATATGATATGAATTATAGTTATATTGATCCCAAGAACAATTACTTCTACCATGTCATATAATAATATATATTATTAACTGCATATTGTATCTATGTTATATTTCATACTTTAGTCGTATAATATATATATATATATATATTTTAGGGATTAGGGATATTATATGAATTATAGTTATATTGATAGTAAGAAGGAGCTACATTAGAAAGTTTGAAACTCACGTTTCAATATAGCCATACGCAGGATCAGTTGATAGTAAGAAGGAGCTGCGTTTCGATCCCTACTTACCAAGAGATCATTGAACCCGAGACAGCTCTAACTCAAGCACGCTCAACCATCACCTCTATGGACTTGCACTTGGTAACCAGGACTTATCGAGAGGTCAGCAAACCCAAGACACCTCTAGCTCAAGCTCATTTGTAAATCATTATATTGGGATTTATCTTGATCACTCAAAGGTCACCGAACCCAAGACACCTCTAGCTCAAGCTCATTTGTAAATCATTATTTTGGGATTTATCTTGATCATTCTTTAGCCTCCGTGCATCCTTCTTTCTAACAAAGTGATTTTTCCAAGGACACTTACATCTCCAGCATTCTCTATAATGTTCATGGGTTAATTTCTCTCTTGTGCTTAGTGATTCTCTTTCTAACTCAAGCACGCTCAACCATCACCTCTATGGGCTTGCACTTGGTAACCAGGACTTATCGAGAGGTCAGCAAACCCAAGACACCTCTAGCTCAAGCTCATTTGTAAATCATTATATTGGGATTTATCTTGATCACTCAAAGGTCACCGAACCCAAGACACCTCTAGCTCAAGCTCATTTGTAAATCATTATTTTGGGATTTATCTTGATCACCCAAGACACCTCTAGCTCAAGCTCATTTGTAAATCATTATTTTGGGATTTATCTTGATCATTCTTTAGCCTCCGTGCATCCTTCTTTCTAACAAAGTGATTTTTCCAAGGACATTTACATCTCCAGCATTCTCTAATGTTCATGGGTTCATTTTTCTCTTGTGCTTAGTGATTCTCTTTCTAACACAATTATGATCACTTTAGCACTGCTGTTTCGGGGTTTTCTTGGCTGTTCTTACATATTTCTCTCTCTAGCACACTTGCGCTAGAGCAACTTCTCTCTAAGGAGTGTGCAGCACTAGTGCTGTTATTTTTCTCCATTTAGTGCAGGTTTTAAGAATTGCTGGTGATTCCATTTTCAATCCTTCTCTCTTATGGATCCTAACATGGTACCAAGGTGGGTGTGCACCTCCCTAAACCTCTTCATTGTTGGTTATGGTTTCTTCTAGCCTGTATTTTTCTCTGTTGCGTTGGAGCGCCCCCCTCTTTTGCTCCCGCTCCCACTCCCAGAATGCTCCCGAGGCATTCCCGAGCACGCTCCCGAGTCACTCACTACCTCTCTTATACTAAAAGCTCCTATACTAGGTCAATAATTTGATGACAATGTTATGGTACCTCCCTTATTTGCCAAACTCCTATAAAAGCTGTTATGGTTGATCATTTGATGATAACGTTACAAGTTATTACTACTAGATGATTGATGTTATATGGTTTAATCCATGTTTTTTATAGCAAATTCAACATCCTACATGTTTTCAGTTTTTTAGATATAAATCCATCAAAATATATTAAAATATTTACTATATAAAAAATGCTCCCAATACAGGAGCTTTTGAAAATTTTGTTTTTCGCTCTGCTCCAGCTCCCAACAGCTTAGGTCTTTTTTACTGTGATCATAAATTGTAGTGGAAGATTGTGCCCAACTTACAGAGTATTGGGGCTGTTTCATGGTTTATTCTTTTGCTGGAGAAGTGTGCCTTAAAGGTTATTTTCAACCTGTTTTATGCACTTTGTTGGAGATCTTGTCTTTAAATTTGAGTGCCCAGCATTAGGGCTTTCCTGCTGATCAATTTTTCAGCCATCTTTTCTTGAGTTGATCCACGGCTATGTGCTGGTATCATCACTGTTTTTACCTATGATTACAGAACCAGGGTTTTGGACCATTCATTTTACTCATTTTCAGCAGTTGTTCTGAGGCTAAGGACTGGTAGCATCACTGCTTTTCTTGTGATCACAGAACCAGATCTTGATTCATCCATTTTACTAATTCAGTAATTGATCTGTGGTCATGGGCTGGAAGCATCCATGTTTACTTGTAATTGCAGAACCAAGGTTTCGGACCATCCATTTTACTCATTTTCACCAACTGATCTGACACGATGGACTGGTAGCATCACTGTTTTTTCTGTGCCTGCAGAAAACGGTTTTGGACCATCCCCTTCTTTACAGCATATCCGAATTTTTTTAGCTAGTGGCATCACCCTAAGGGATGCAAAACTAGGGTTTGGGAATCAGCACTTTTCTAGTGTTTCCTTGTGTTTTAACCCTCTTCCACAACCCACTTCAACGACTGATCCAAAGATTTTTCACTAGTGGTATTTCCCGAAGGGTTGTGAAACTTGGGTTTCCGGATCATCTCTCTGTAGTAAATTATATCTAGGGCTGCACTCTTTAGCTAAGCCTGGTGCTACCCTAGTACATATTCAATACACTGCAGAGTTTTGGAAGAATCCAGTACTATCTTTTTCTTCTTTGGGTCTAATCACTAAGATATTTTGCAGATTAATTTGTGCCATCCTTAAACATAATGGATTTGAAGTGAATGCCTACCCTTAAAAATGGGGCTATTTATATGTGCGCCCATCAAATAGGGAAGAAACCGATATGCATTTTCTATCAAATACAAATGCTATCAGGTCCGTAGGATTTGTCCCACTTTTTGTTATATATGATTCTTCCACACGAGTCTAAGCCTATTAGAGTGGAACTCCTTTCCACAGTATGATGTTGGGCCTTCTTAAATGTACCACATTTAGCAGCTTCAGTTTCAGTGGCAGCTTGTGCCAACCTTTGTACCTTTAATTGAGTTGCATGCTTCAGCGGATCCTTCTTCTACACCTCTGCCAAAGGCCAACTTCACTAGGTTGTGGAGTGGCGGAACCATGTTGGTCTTGGAGATATGGCTTTCAAGGTAGACTATATTTACAATACATCCTATGTCCAATTTAAGGGAGCAAGTTGTGATGTAATGCCTTTTCTTGAAGGCCTCCTATTCAAATTAAGGGGGGAATATTGTGAATAAGGTCAACCCTATTTACTTTGGTATCTTGATCAAGGCCAAGTTATATTTGAGCTAGGTACCTCTTCACATTAGATCTTGATTGAGCTAGGGTTTGTTGATTTATCCTAGCTAAGGCTTTTTGAAGAGTTGGGAAATTTGTACTAGCTTTGAAATAAGGATATGGTATGTACATGTACTTCATCTTGAGCTCATTAATGAAGTTTCAAGCTATCCATATTTTGTGCAATTTATAAACTTGATTTGATTTTCAGTTATATATGTTCTTTATGCATTGCTATTTACAGCCATTTATGTCTTGTTGATTTGACATAATTAAAAGGGCAAATTGTTAAGTGATTTGACATATAAGGAAGTATATAAGGGGCTGATTTTACTGCTGTTATTAATGCTGTAAATTTGTATTTTCAGATCTGATTATTGGCTGATAAGTTGCCCTAGAACGGGTTGAAACGTATCTCTTTGTTTGATATCTTTTCTCCTTGAATTGCCAAGAAGTTTGGGCTGTTTGAAGTGAATTGTTGTACTCTTTCCACTGCTGTTTTGTACTCCAATTTATAGCAGTCCTAAGGCTGAAAATTCTAGGGTTAACAATCCAAGAAACCTTCTAGGAAGGTGAAATTTATGTTTTGCATTGAAGCTTGAATATTTAGAAATTTCAACAAAAACTTTATCTACAAACAAAAGGACAGATAGCTTAGTGCAAGAAAAAGTCCCCTGGTATGTATTGAAATGACTTATTTCAATATTTGGTGGACCAAATTATAATCTATGATGGAAATTTTGCTGGCACCCAATGGATTGGATAGTTTAACCTTCCAGTGGCATGCTTTACCTGTCACTAAGAAAGCATGTTTTCTTAATAATTATCCAAAGCTGCCACCACTTAACTCAAAACATGGCAGAAATTTAGTTTTTTTCTATTCCAGTCTGTCGGACAAATCCCAGCAACAAAAAAGTGCTCCAACAACATCCGCTCAAAGAGCTCAACCACGACAATCAGCAGCTTCAGCAAATAGCACAGAAATGGATATGCTTAGAGTTTAGCCAGTTGCTCAATTAGTATTCTTCAGCTGGGCACAGCAAATATACACAGCAGTGACAGCACACCAGCTTAATTGTTTTGGGTTGTTGTGTGTTACAGCTTGAACTAGCATGAATGATCAAAGTCCCAAAGAGCAAAGCTAGCCCATATATAACCTAGAGGTATTACCCACTGTCACCTCAGTAACTACCTCCCTAAAGTTTGGTTGGCTCTTCAACAACTTGAGGAGGGTTTCTTTAGGATAGAATTACTAAAGCTTGGACATTCATGCACAAGGTGATTTGGAAGAGAAGCTTCAGCAAAACAGTTTTTTGTGTTGTAGTATATGATCAATGGGTGACGGGAGGATTATGGAGACTAGTGCCAATCCCCAAGGGGCAAATGGAGTCAAGGAGAGCTAGTCAGTAGAGGGGTTAGTTCAGCAAGTCTAGTTATTCCACAAATCACTTGCAACATTAAATATGAAAACAAGGAAAACCACACTTATAAATGGAGAAGAAGCCCTTACTTTGATTTGCATCGTGAAAGATGTCTATTAAGCTCCAAAAGAGAGAACTCTCAAAATCCAACCATGAGAAATGAATGAGAAGGCCAACCCTTATACAGGTTGTAGCTCAATCTCATCCTACAATAAAATATCATTAAAATCCTAGATTTAGCCTAGGGTGAAGTGAACAATGATTAACCTCCACTAAAACCCTAACAAACTCTAACAATATCCAAAGTATGAGGCGGTCAATGCCACATGTACAATCTCAAAGATACATAAAGGCCCCAAGAGGGAGGGCACATACATCACATGAGATAACAATACACATGAAAGTTACACACATGGCCGTAAAGGGAAGTGCACTCCATCAAGAAAATGCCCACCAAACATGAAAGTGGACAAACCCTAGAACATGTCCACCTTGAAATAAGGGACCAGTACCAAGTCAATATCCAAAACTCTTCAAAAGGATAGCACTCCAATAGAAGTGTGTGCTCCAAGCAATGCATGAGACCCTAAATTTGGGGTTTGTCCCCCCTAGCTCTTCATCAAATGCAACCTCTCCAAAATAAGGCATAGACCCATGTAAAACCTCCAAAGTGGAATGCTCTAACAATCAAGGGTATAAAACAGAATGTGAAGTCTCTCGAAGGTAGATCACAACAAATCTCCAAGAAAGTTAACGCTAGCCTCCAATAATGCATGAGAAGAGGAGTGGACTGCTCCCAAGGGTGGATGCCCTCTTCCAACTGGAAACGCCTTTATCAAAATGTGAACAAGGACTTAGGAAACATTGAACGCTTCAATGGGGAAGGCTACAAGAGGTGGACGCTCCAAACAATTATGCCTTAGAACCCTCCAAAGATAACCAAAACAAGGTTACTTGGGAGGGGAGCGGAAGCGGGAAGCGGGAAGCGGGAGCAAAAAGCGAAATTTTCAAAAGATTCCAATTTGGGAGCATTTTTTATATAATATATATTTTGATGCATATGTCAACAAAACCATGTGCATTCATCAAAATTCAAACCATTATACACATATGAAAATTTTCGCATGTATAGAGTGCATACAACCAAAATAGCACCGAGTGCAATCCATATTTGAACAAAAGTACATCAATAAATACGCTATAAACTAGGGATTCTTCAAAAACTAGTTTTGAGGCCACCAACATCAATCTAAACAATCAGCACCACCAACATCAAGGTACATAGAGGGGTTGATGTGTTTGATTAAATGCCATAGAATCCAGTGGAAACATTGCAATCCTGAAATCCTAAAAATGTTAAGCCTGTTGAATTTTGAATGGGATCAAAAATTCTACTTTTTGCATTTGAAGTCCGGTGAGATTGGAAGCACTCTCAAACATCCTGAAACAATTAATGGTAATGTTAAAAATTTAAGTAAAAGGATAGAAAATGAAAGATAAAGAGATAAGGAGAATGTTATCTCTTTATCTTTCATTTTCTATCCTTTTACTTTAAGAATTTAATATTACCATTTAATGCTACTGATGAATACTAAGGTTAGTTTTTTTGCTATTAGAGTAGAATTTCCCTCCTTTATATAGCATTAGTATGGGCCTAGGATTAGCTCCCCCCTACCCATAACTTAACTTTTTGTTTTTTTAAAGAAAAACTGAAAAAAGGAGGGAGCATTTTTTTTTTGCAAGGAAGTGAGCTTCCTAAAAATGCTCCCATACGGGAGCATTTAGGAGGCACGCTTTCCCAGCGCTTCCTGGACACTTCCTTCGGAAGCAAGCTTCGGGAGCAGGGGCGGAGGCGCTCCCACGCAACCTAGGGCCCAAAGGCTGGGTGTCCCTCAAGAGCTGATCAGACCGCTCCATCATCACCAACCTTTTATCTCAAATCCTGCCAAACAATGCTGTGGAAATGCTTCACTTTCAAGTCAGTGCTGTGATGATACACTGCAATAGACACTTCTGGGGGTTTTCTGAGTCTGCAGTCCTAGTACAGCCCAGGAATGATGGTGCCACTGCATATTTGATAGAACCTACATCCAGACACCACATTACTGCTGGAAACTTCCACAGGTTATGGTCTGTAAGGGCAGCTACAGAGTTATGCTAGGGTGTTTTCCTGACATTCATCATCTACAAGAGCTTTCTGCTGGGCCATACTCCAGGTTTGTAAAAATATTTAAAATTTTAAAATCCATATTAGAAATGCCCTAGAATGCTGTGATTTTAACCTGAGTTTCCTTAGCAATTAAGACTTCATCCTTAATGGCTATGACAACTAATAGTGCCCTTATTCACTGCTGAAAACGTCCTTGTTTTGCTGCCAAGCTGCTACAGGTTTACAGATCTCCACAAATGCAAGAAGCTATGTTGTAAGTGTAATCGGAAAACAATGCTGTAGACAGAAATTTCATGAGTTTGCAGGCTTAGGTTCTCCCACAAAGCAACCCCTTTACCGCTGAGTTAAAAAGCTTCCACTCAGGAAGGTATCCATCAAACAAACAAGCACCAAATTGTGACCTTTCTGCTGACTGAGATTTTCAATCGGCTTTTAGACCTACTTCCAATAATTCTGTCCTTTATACTGGAAATATCCCTGAGATCATCAACGAGCTAGACAGAAAGTACTCAGGTCAGCTCTCCATATTGCTGTTACAAGTGTCAGCAGGCCTGAAATAGTCATGCTGAAAACCATCTCTTAACCACTGCTAGAAAGGGAGATATACCTATGGCTGCTGTGTCAACTATCCAAACTTTGCTGAAGGAAGATATGGGCATGCAATCATGCTTCTAAGAACATTGGTTGGTGATCATCATAAACATCTATTTTTTCATAAATTCCATAAGGTCAAACAGCTGCCAGCATTCTTCATCTACTGGAATAACCCACAATAACGTCTCATTAGTCGACAAAATGGCTCCTGATCTGAAAATGATGATGTCATGCTGAGAAGAATCCCTCAAAAGTGCTCATGCATTATGAGGTGTAACACTATGCACAGCAGCAGAGACAGACAAGTGTGTGTAAGGGAACAACACTAGTGGAATAAAGGAGGTGCACAACAGTATGTCGGAGAGAGATGGAGGGCGCATGCATTCGCCATCCTTGGAACACTTCCGGAATTAAACTGCTGTTTAGATTTAGCACTTCAGTTAGCCTATCTATTTAGGAGTTTGTTTCTACATGCACTATTTAGTATTTATTGTTGGAGTATGGTGCATATCCCTAGGACTCGTACGCTGCTTGCATGGAGTTAGGGAGGGCACCAATCCAAAGGAGAATTGTGCATACATGCATGCCACAATTATCCTCCAATTCGGGTGCACTATTTCTGGCACTTCTATCCATGCAGAAGGAGCATTGACTAAGTAGATAGGGTGATAGACGATAGTTTGATTATGTCATCTTTGGTGCTTCATGCATGTGACCAGATACATTGTAGCTTCCTTCTATCTCTTGTTCTATAAAAGAGACTTGGGGCTAACCACTATCTTGGTTGGCCGGTTTTAGTTTTGAGCATATGCATTGTAATTTTCTTCTTTACTGTTTGAAATACAAAACAGATGCAATTTTGAGTGGTTCTGTTTAGTGTTCTCTTTTTTAGTGGCTCTGTTAATAATTTCCAGCAGTATGTGTTTGTAGAGAAACATAGCTTAGATTTGTTGTTTTCATTGAAGCTTTTGAATTTTAAGCTACCTACGTTTAGGGTTCTGAGTGCAGAATCTGCTTACACTGGTTTGAAATTAACATGGTATTAGAGTACATTCATTGAAATTCTCCAAAATGGTGTATTATACAGGCTGCTCCCTATGAAAGGGAGTAGTGGAAAGGTTTCCACTGGTGTGATGCCTGAGCTTTAGTTAGTGAAGCAAATAAAATCCTATCATAGGTCGTTGGGTGTGATGCCCTGGAACTTCCAATGATTGGAACGTTATTTTTGGCATGAGATGGCGATCTGCACATGGGATAGTTTGAAGATCTGATTTGGCTTTAGTCAGGTCTGTTTGCTCAAGTGTGCTTTTCTGAGTTGCAGCAATGGCCAATCTTGATCTCCAAGCGTGTCACGTGTTAGAGCTTCCAACTTTGAACCATGGAAATGCAGGTTATAGAATCTCTTGGAGGAAGTTGAACTATGGTATCTTGTGGACACAGAGGTCGCACCGCTCATTGATCCCAAGGACTTCGCAAAACATAATAAAAAATCAGCCAAGGAAAAGCAAATCGTCCTTGATTCGGTAACAATCACTCGATCGTTCACATTGCAAAGAGGAAGATGGAGACATTTTATGTCCTGGTCATGTTGTACCAGAGTGTCAACATGTCCCGTAAAATACTTTTAAAGAACAAGCTCACCAGAACCCACATGAGCAAGACTGATATTGTAGGGAGCTATATAATACAGGTCACAGAGTTGAGAGATCAGCTTGCTACCATTGGATAAGAGACTGATGAGATTGAGCTGGTTCAGATCACTTTGAATGGCTTTGGTCCATCATAGCATCACTTTGGTCAATGTATTTGTGTCCTGTTCAATGTATTTGTGCTTGTGAGAAGTTACCCCTTCTGAGAATCTGTGGGATGACTTCATCGAAGAGGAGATGCGATTAGAGACAGTTTCAACTAGTTCCAAGAAAGCACAAGACCTAGCCCTCATCTGGAAGGTGAGGAAAGAAGGGAAGAAGAGAGAATCTGAGAAGGGTCGGAAGAAGAAAGAAGACTCGAGATCTTCGAATCAGGGGAAGAAAGATTTGAGCCATGTGAAGTGCTTTAAGTGCCATGAATTTTGTCGCTGTGCCTATATAATTATGCCTAATTACTATTATGTACATAATAATTATTAATTATTACATGAATCGTGTCTATTAAGGTAATCATGTCTTTTAGGTTCTGTATATATGAGAGTCTTCTCATACCTTAGTAGCTGTTATATTTAATATATTTATTATGTGACATGTCTTTAGGACGGCTTTTCCTAATGCCTATGGCAAATTGTGACTACAATAACATACATCACAGCAGCCCAATGACATCCTCTACAAAGGAAAAAATCATTGCACCCCCACACCCATAGTTGAAAAACAATCACTCATGCATCACATGTACCCTGTACACTCACTAACACTTCCCCCTAGCTGGCATCCAAGCAATAATAATCTCAATATGTTCAAAAAAGCCATTAGAGATTTGTCTTTGGGTGCAAAGACAAATGGATCAAAAAATCAAGCTAATCCCCAAATAGACTACAGCCTTGGTGCAACCAAATATATATATATATAGGCTACAGCCCTTGATTTACAGATCAGCATTTCGTTGAAATTTTGAATACATTATAAAACCACAATAAACTAATTTTATTTTATTAAAGGCATATTTGCATAAAATTTGTGTAGCTTGCAAGGGTATAAAATAATAAAGCCTAATCAACACATTTCATATGATGACTTTGACAAGACAAAACGAAAATAAATGGGCCTTTGGTGATGATATGTTAAGAAAGATTAGATTTGTAGATTCATACAGGAGTGATGAGAAGCTCATTTACCTAAGAAATCACCAAGTTACCTGGGAAACGCTTAGTCCTATCTCATTGGAAGGACCTATTACACAAGGTAAACAATGTTGCCCTGTCACTCACCTCCCTTGTGCATTAGCCATGAAAGGATTAGGTTTATTTCTTAGAACACAATTAAGAACTCAGAATCAGTCTTACGTAAAACTAAAATAAATGGGCCTTTGGTGATGATATGTTAAGAAAGATTAAATTTGTAGATTCATAGAGAGGAGTGATGAGAAGCTCGTTTGCCTAAGAAATCACTAAGTTATCTGCGAAACGCTTGGTCCTATCTTATTGGAAGGACCTATTACACAAGGTTTCCCTCTCACTCACCTCCCTTGTGCATGAACCATGAAAGGATTAGGTTATTTCTTAGAACACAATTAAGAAGTCGGAATCGTAATCTTCCTGGCATCGCTTTTCCTGCTAAGATAAGCAATTCTTACAAGGCCAATTTGTGGATGACACAAATATGATTCTCAAGGTTAACAAAGATGCCTGGGAAATGAAGCTTTGAGGATGTTGTTGTGCCTAATATCTTATGAAAAATAACATTTTATATTCTCTGTTCTGATGAGCCATGTTATGTTCCTGACCAAATAACAGCTGATAAACATGACTTCGACTTGTTTCAATGTGTTATGTTGAAAAGTCTTGGCTGACTAAAAGCTCAAGTTGGCTTTCCTAGTAAGCAAGAAAAGTATTCAGCTCAAAACACAAGTAACTAAATGTTTAGAGATATATGAAATTGGGAAATAGGAAATCTTGAAAAATTGACAACAGAAATCTATTTGTGGAAAAACCTCAAAATAGAACCTTTATTGATATTAAATGATGTTTCAAAAAATACATAATAAAATATAGCTTTCCTTAGAAAATGTGGATGCCAACTCAGGCAAAAGAGTAATATGCACGTTGCACTTGGCCAAGGAGTCCGTCTCTCATAGACTACTTGCAACCATCATTCCATCAAAAACATGCTCAACTACATGGTTTAAAGACCTATTAAAGATTTTTTTTTGCTAATTCATTCTCTGAGTATGGGATAATTTGGTAAAAGACTTTACATGATAAACATTATTCTATTAATGTTTACCTTAATGTACCTAAGTTCTATTTATTTAAGGCTACCATACAGCTTTCCATCTACTTTACCCGAAAGGAGAAATGGAACACTTATTTTCCCTAGTGATGGTCGGATTGAATGTCGATAGAGGTACATTATATTTAATCAAAAAATAATACCCCAAAAGAGAAACAGTATAACCTTACAGGCTATGTCGCATTGTCGCCCACAGGGCGTAGAATAGATAAAAAAAACTTACATGCCATGTCCAAATTTCGGGAGGTAAGTTTATACTTACCCTAATTCTGTATTATATTGTGCTATGAATAAATGTTAAATATTATATTGCTTACCAATAAAAAGAAAATTATGCTTATAACCAAATTTATTTCAAAGAGTGGCCAACCTACATTAAACATTTTATTTGAAGTGCAATGAGACTTTTTTAGGTTGTTTAAAACCTGCCATCCAATTGGTAATACTTTTTGGTTAAAATTGTTATTCAATGCATGTTTTACTATTTACTTAATTTGCCAAGTTGTAGTTTAGGAAATCCTTAAAGATCAATAATATTTAAAACGAAAAGCAGTATACTCGTACCATTGGTTGGACATCAAATTATAATGACCACAAGAGAAGGTCAATGGGTCTATGTGGTATCATGATGTCAATACAAAGTGGGAGCACCAAGGCAGCTCTTATAAAAAGCAAGAAGTATAACTCTAACCTTAAAACCAAAAAGAGCTAACTCCAAAGAGGGAGAGCCAATCAAGGAGAGAAATGCGCAAAAAAAATGGATCTAAAATCTGTGATACCAAAATGGTAAATCTGCCATTGTTCACTGGAAACATATCTCCTAACATCCGAACCCGAATGAAAAAATCTCAAAATAGTATATTACATATCTCTCTATGGAGGAGGAACTGAAGGAGGAGCTAGAGAAGCTATAATATGTAATGTGTCGCTGCCTACAGTAGGGGGGGTGTATACTGTGAGTCAGTGACCTGGATGAAATCATCCGACTGCTTGTATGGGGCCAAGGCTGGTCACGTCGTTGGTGCCTAACGGAAGGGGAGTGTGCTAACTGATCAGGGGTCAAAAGTAGCACTGCCATCCGTCTATCTCTTGGTGCCCCTAAAAAAAGTAAGTAATCCAATAAGTGGAGGCTGGTCCAGACTGTGAATGCCACTAGAAGACGAAGGAGCAAATCCGAATGGCATGCTACAAGTATAAGGCCAGGCACCTTTGATCGAGATAACTAAAGAAACTAGTCATAGTCTAAAGCTCCCTAAAAAGACAATGGAACCGCCCATGAATCTTGTAGAAGATAAGACAACAAAAGATGAAGTGCTCCTCAGTCTCGACGTCTCGAAGGTGACATACCTGGCAGATCTTGTCTAATTGATCGATTTGGTGATCCGTCTCCACCCTAAGACGATGAGAATCCACTCTTAACTGACCCAAAGGAATACAAAGAGTGTGTGCCCAATGGCAAAGTGTGTAATGGGGCTAAACAATGAGGCCGTCCCTCAGATCCATGAAGTGCTCAGCGTAAAAGGCCATCTTCGGACGTAACCCGCCCTTAGGGCCAATCCAAGTGACTTGCACAATATCACTGATGCTAGACCAACGTAGATCTATCTTAAACTCGGATCTATCAAGCACCGAGAGGGATCCAATTTCTGGAGGTGTAATTTTTTTTAATCTCAAACTCAAGAAATTTGATCCCTCTCTTGCTTGATAAATCCATTTTTATTTTATAGGTCAACATGGATTTTTTTAATTACTTTTCATAATTTTTTATTTTATAAGCCTACATGAAATATTTTTAATTACTTTTTATTTTTGGTAATGTAACATTATGTTACATTACATTGCGTTACCTTACATGACAACATCTCCCCCATACTGGGCTGTAGAGTACCTCGCTCCTCTCGGTGCAACCGGATTTAAGTTTTGAAGTCAATGTGCTTTATATATATATATATATATATATATGACTAGTCTCAGAATCATACATTGAAAAGCAACGAAGTGTCCTAAGATAAACATCAAACATGAATCAAATTTTGAATTTCAATAGTCAAATTGGAGATTTCAGGTTAGTTTGCTTCACTAACTCAAATAGGGTAGTTTATTTCAGCATAGATTAAGCTGCCATTTCATGGAGTATAACACAGTCTACAATTGCTTTATCATCTGCAGAGCCTGAATATAAAGCAGTGATTAGAGCAACATGTGAAGCCATTTAGTGAGTTTTGCTGAATTGTATCATCATTAGAAAAAAACAACTCCATTACTCTGTGACAATAAAAGTGTCACTAAGCTTACTAAAAGTCCAGTCTTCCATGCAAGGACAAAGCATATTGATATTGAATTCCATTATCATTTCATCCAAGAACAAGTCCAAAAGAAAGAGATTGAACCCATCTGTCACACTTAAGATCAAATATCTATCATAGGCCGTTTATAGATGGTCTAGATGTGCCCCTACAGCCGGACTTCCTAGATTTTGCACAGGATTGAACTACGGTACAGCTGGACTTCCCAGATTTTGCACAAGATTGAACTACGGACTTTTTACAGGGATTTTTAAATCTCGCTGGGTTTTGATGACCTTTTGATCAGATGGTTCATATGCTGATATATAAAATAGTTTCTGGAAACTATTTGAACTTATTATGAGTTTTTTGCAAACTCGGTCTGTCTTTATCTTTTTTGTAAAAACCATATGTTTGTTTTTGGTTTTGACATGAACACTAGAGAAACTCTGAGTTTCCTTCTGTACTGAAATACATGGACATGTATCAGCAGAATGTAATTTTGTAATCCTTTTGGATATAATAAAATTATGATTTTTGTTTGTGGATGAGGTAATGAAGCCTTTAAGAAAAGAGAATTTTGTGGATAAGATAATTATTAATGTCCAACAAATGACCACTATATTACATCAATGGGATCAGCTTGGGTTAAAGGCCAATGAAATAGCCAATATGGGGGAATCATAGAAATAATGCCCATTTCCTAAAATATTTCACTGAGAAAAGAAAAGTGCGTTCTACAGCCCATTATGGATGAGATGTGTAACATGTGTAGTTTGCATTAAACTAAAATGGGAAAAAAAATGACGTCCAATATCAAATCAAAAACAAACAAACAAACAAAAACAGACATAAAAAAGTCAACAAATATAAATTAAAATTAAAATTAAAGCACTGAGAGGTTTGCACATAGACTTTTATTTATCCCTCAGTGCTTAATAGATAAAGGGTTCAGATGAATATATGCTGGTTGTCAAATATTTGTCTAGACTAGCTAGGTGTTACATGTCACTAGGTATTAATTAGAAAACGCATATGGCAAATTAAGTTAGAAATACGTCACTCGGAGATTAAAACTAGAAAACGCATGTGGCAGACTCAGTAAAAATGTGTCACTAGTTGGCAGTTTTAAAAATTGATTTCCAATAGGACTGTTATTTATTTTTACAAATTCATTCTACTAAATTCAGCCATGTAACTTTTTTTAATCAATGACAATGAAGTGTTTCCTTTTCATCAAAATTGAGTAGGCTGCAATTTTTTGTGACTGGAAGCTGAATTGCATCAAATTGTGCATGCAAACTTTTGTGACTTGAGGTTCTAAATTTCATCAATATTAATAAGAAAACTGAACTCTTGCAATAGCCTTTGTTGTCATGGGCCTCACTCGATGATCCCTGCCAGATCAGGCACCGTAATCGGCACCGATGGTTAAGCCACCCACCATCTGAAAATTCCAGGAAAGTTGGGGTACCACAAGGTTTTCCTCGGAAAAATAAAAAAATAGAACAGATACAAGAATATAACTCTCCGAGCGACAGAGACGTAACCAACCTTTATAAGATATTCCTTGAGATACCAAAAAAGGATAGTTGCCACAGTTCAGCAACAGACATGCATGAGAAAACTAGCATGCAAATAACTTGAAGAATAGTCTAAAGAATGACAACTTCATTGCATTCAACAACCATAGAATAAAACAAAAGATCGCAATCCAACAGATTGGAAACTAACTAGACTCTAGCTATTGACAGGACACAGTATCAATTGAAAATAGCAATAACTATGAGATCGAGCAATACAAATTATTGGAGACCAAAGTTCAATCCCCACTACTGTCTCGAATCTGGATGCATCATCTATTAAGACCAATATTGCTTCTCCTTATTTGACTCTTCATAAAAACTATACCCAAAACCCCATTCCACAATATCACTAATGCCTGAGCAGATAATTATTAACTAGAAGAAGAAGACTACCAATTAATAGAAGATCAATGCAAAGGCATATGCCCAAAGATCTGGGAGAAGAAATTTAAAAGGAGAGTAAAAACAATCAAATGGTGAAAAAAATGCTTCTGTAGCCAAAAAAATAAATAAATACCATGAATCAGAGTTTCAGAACACCTAATGCAATAACCAATTGTTGCCCGATCAAAAGCAACAAGAAATTTGTACTGTAATCTATCTTAATCATCCCAACTCAAATTGAAAATCTAATATGTTCAGTACAAATAAAAAAAATTGCCTCGATGCAGTACTACAATTCAATGTATTCTTCATACTTACAGTCACAAACTAACCAAAATGCAAGCCCCATGTCCAGAACTATCAAGTTGAAAAGCCAATCTTTCTCATGATGTGCATTTTGAATTTTATAACCATTGCAAGTAAACATGTAGTTACATCATTGGGTCTAGTAAACGATTTAACTTCTGAATTTAATTTCATGACAAAAGTACTTGTACTCAACCGATTTTTGCTTCCTTGTTTAATGGTGCCAGATATACAATACTTTCACAATAGTCTACTAAATCATTTCAATTTCTCCTACTCTTCTACTATAATCAATATTTTCACTGGTAATAAGACATTGAATCCTCTGGTCAAAATTGAATTTGTTTTTCTTTTCAAAGCTAACTTGTGATTTCTAGTCATTTATACCCTCAACCTTAAGGTTCTAGGTATCAAGAGTAAGATCAGCGCTATTATGCACTTTGGCAGCCATATATGGATACGGATTTTTCTCATCCTAGAAAGGTCCATCTTGATATCAAGTATATGCTTACCATTAGAGATCCTTACTGTTTGCCCATTCTCTCTTAAATCTCAGAAAATAAATGAAACGTAAAAAGTTCCCCTCTTACCTACACATTGAAAAGAAATGATCATAGAATACCAATTGGAACTCATAGATTTAGGGCACTAAAAGGCAGTGAAAGTTGGGAAAACAAGTTAATTACCTTCTAATTTGTCTTAGCATTGACCAATGCAGCTGCAGCATTTGATAAATCTATTAGTTTCAAAGATGCCAAACCCACATTACACGCGTCTGACCTCCCAAAGACTACCCATAAATAAAAGTTTCAGGTGAATTGTTTGCTTATGACTACTAAGTCACCTGATATAACCACCAGATCCACACAAATCAGCACCATTATCAGCAAACATAATCTTATTGATCTCAAATAACAACCAAACTTTTACAATTAGACCATCTTCTGATGCTTCTCTCCTTTACAATATCTCCTCTAGCTTTCCACATACGTCCAGAATGTTGATGAGTTCAAGAATATGAAGCTGTCTATCATTTGCATGATCTTCATGCTTGTAACAAAATCCCCCATGAAAGTATGATACCAACTTCTATAATGTAGCATGAAATTCTCCAGAGAAAGTACTATACCAGCTTCTGTCATGTGGCTTGACATTGCATGAAATGATGTCTGTTTTGTATACATGAAATTAGAAATAGTTTCTTGAATCTCCAGCAATGGCCAAAGAAACAAGCCCCTTACAAATTTGTATTTATCAACTAAGTTTATATTCAGGAATCGCCCTGCATCAAGAATTCTACATGCAGAGATAGTTCTTCACAGAACTAGACTAATGAAGAAATATTTCATGAAATATGACAAGAGAGGAGTTTTAAAGTTGTAGAAACAATTCAAAGGTACGCTGAAAACATCAGTGGTGCTATGGACATAACTACTTCAATAATCTAAGATGACACTAGAATTGTAACTATTTCAAGAATCTGAACTGTTACAAACATATGATGCCCTAGAAAGAGAGAAAATGTATTAATGTCCACTAGTGACCAACTAGAGGTCAATGGGACGTAAGTGTACATCAAATATTAATATCCAAATGAGAAAGGAATTCATATAGGAACAAGTATCTTGGAACTCTTCACAGTGCAGACCAGAGACATGGCAAAATCGAATTCCTCTTTTTAATGGCTCTAGTCCACAACTTTAAAACTCTTAATCATGAATGGTAGCTGCATTATAAGAATACTGACACAGAATTCTTTCCAACTTCAAGTATTGCATTGTGAGGACACATGCAAAAAGGATTATTCAGTAAGTGTTGAAAACTAGGGCAAAAAAAAGGTAGAATGGAAGAGTACCCGTGTTGACCCCAAACAAGGCAGATCATACAATAACTTGATTGAAAGTCGGGATGGAAAAAATAGAAGACGGCAATTCGAGACACCGAATAGAATAAGAGCAACTTGTATCTGATATTTAAAAAATATGAAAACTTATGAAACATAGGGAAAAGGCAAGATTGAGTGACTTCAGAGAGTTCCCCATCAATATCGCTTCCAAAAAACGAAACAAAAAATTGCTAAAGTGACTGCACTGGGAATACCAATACAGAATTATTTGCAGTTTCAACTGTTAGCATCATTAGGACAAAAATAGGAAAAAAATTATTTAGTTAAGTGTATAAGACTCCGGCAAATATAAGATAGAATGGAAGAGTATCCCTTTTGACCCCAAACAAAGGCAGATCATACAATATTCATCTGGGAAGGGTGCATTGACACAAATTACAATGTCAGATAGTAAAAAGAAAACATAACATGTCAAGTCATTTAATAAGATAAGAGCAACTTGCATATGAGAATGACAAAGAGGACAACTTATGAGAACACAGGGAGAAGGCATGAGTGACTTGAGAGGGTTACCCATCAATATTGCTTCCAAATAAAAAAATTGCTACTGTAAGCTTTAGATCATGTGGCCATGTCACAACAAAACAGCTAGAAAGGTAACTTGACAAGTTGGGTAAGTAAAAGAAATCACATCAACGCAAGATACTACTATATGAGTATATACACATGCAAGAGTGAAATAAAAACATAAACACACAGAATATCAACAGTAACCAACACAAAAAGATGGCTCTGGAATAGGCTTTTTCGGAAGATATAATGGTAGAAGGCAAAAAAGGTTGCATTAAGATCAATGCCAGAGCAAGATACTAAAACATCATTTGAGAGTAAATAACTTGAAAATGGAAGAAATTACATCAATACAGGATACTGTTCAAGAGTTTCATGAGAAGATGCAAGAGTGGTTTCTTATGAATTCAGGGTCCAGGGAAGAGCTAAGTCACCTGGTTCGAGTTTGTGCTCGAATTCGGCGACCTTGAAATTCAACAAAAATTCGGCAATGAAAAATTTGGTGATAAAATTAGACATTAAGTTCGAGGGGCTATACATTTCAAAATTTTAATATATATATAAAATTCTAGGCACTCATTAAACATTATGTAAAATGAAAATTGCATGCCAACAACATATATAATTATATTTCAAAAGGATGGTATCTTGTTAAAAATTTAGGAATTTAGGTTAGGTTTTTTGTATTTTTTTACCTTTTAAAATTTTTATTGAATAAATTCGATTAAATTCGCCTTGAAATTCACCTTGAAGTTCGCCTTGAAGTTCAAATTCGACTTGAAGTTCGACATCAAGTTCGACTTTGAAATTCGGCTTTAAGTTCGGCTTCAAGTTCGAATTTGGTTGAAATTCGGCGAATTTCGAATTTCAAGGTTGAAATTTGCCGAATGCGGTGACTTGGGGGAAGAGTAAAAGAAACAAATGAATACCCCTCAAGAATGTCAATAGTAATTTAACATAAAAGATGACTTTAAATTATGGTCCTGCGGAAAATGCAAACATCAAAAAAAGGTTACCTGACAAGCAATGCAGAAAACAACAAATTGACACCAATAACAATCCCACAGATAGCTTTGTTAGGGTATACCAAAGAAGATGATTTGGAGTTCCTTGAGAGTAGAAAGACAGTTTCAATGCCAACATAGATGGTCTAACTGTTGGCCTGTCCAGGGCATGCTATAAAAAATGGATGCTAGAAGAACTCCAGAAGAGATGGTGTTAAAATCAAAGTCTGTTTTAAATGACAGATTCGAGGCAACAGTAACAGGAGGAAAAAACACCAACTAAATTATAAATCAGAAAATCTTAAGCAGCATTAGCTTCCCAACCAAAATCAAGAAATGCAAAAAATAAACAAACTGGCCTTTCTATTGGCTTCAAGTACCCTGATCATAAAATGATAATGTAGAGAATGCGTGATATGATGGGGTTTCTGGGACATATGCTGTGGAAGAAATAATGCACTTCCGAAGCTAACATAAGCCTTCAGTCCAAAATGAAAAAACAATACTGGAACATGTCAACCCAAGGGCGATAATCTTCCATGTCACTGTCTATCAGCCAACAGTCAATCCTTGAATTCTTCATGAAACTAAGAGCCTGGATGTACAAGTAAATATTAGCCTCAGCTAACACAGGTCATATCAGTCCCTCTCAGTTCCTTTGCAATGTTCAAATGGCAATACAAGCACGTCATTGGAACAACTCTGAATGCGACTTTTGGAGAAATGTGATATCAATTCGCCAGCTAAGTAATAGCTACTTTTGATCTGATTACTCTTGAAAAAAGCCTGCAATTGGATTGTCATGCAACCAACAGAAGACTCAGAGATGAACCTACTTTAGAAACAAGGGAAAAAAATACTACAATTAAGGGTACAGCATAAAATTATAAATACAGAAACTAACCAAGTCATGTTTATTTGATCAGAACTAAACACTTGAAATATATAAGTATATTATTATTATATACATATTACTAATAGTAAAATAATATTGGCATGCTTAAAATTTCACATCAAAGATGGCCTTCCATGAACTTTAGTCCAAAGGCCAGCAAAAAGCAAATGCCCAGGCATGATTCTCAATATCAATTGGACTTTCACCAAAAATATATGTTGAGCAATTGCCTCAGGTGTATTCAATCTAAAATTTATATTATGACATTTTAATTCATTAAGAACTTTTCTGCACTATTAAATGCATGTCAACTTCTCTTACCATTAGAATCTATTACGCACATTCTTAACCATAGCCACGATGAAACCATGTTTTCCCTTATCATATAAAACTGGGCAATGCATAAATGAGTTTGCCAAGTGCTTATACAGCATAATGTTGGATTTCCCTTATTCAAATTTAAGGAAGGTCAATCTTGCTCATGCCTTTGCCTTTACTTCCTCACAAGATTTCATTGTTCAATATCTGCATGTATCATAAAGGCCAACCTTCCAACATCATCATTGAGAAGTCTTCCAGCTCTCCAAATGTGATAGATACTGCCATCATACACTTCATATAAACGGTATTATTAAGTACACCAATGAATCATTGGATTTCTGAAACTTACATATAAAGTTAGCTCTGTTAATACACTTGAAACAGACAACGCTCCTTCGATACATTGTTGAATCAGTAAATTACCCAAAGAAAACCTCAGGCATCTTGTTGCTTTATCCAGTAGAAAGCAAACTTACTTCCATACCCCATTATAAGTTTATAACTAATCCACCTGCTTGAGTTCTAAACTAATGACAAAGTAGCTAAAATCCATTTATATAGGGAGGTAAGACCTTTATGATCGTTATTCCAATTTCTCCCCAACTACTTAGATAGGCATCTTCTTCCACACATTTCTAAGAGCAGGAAGGGAAGAAAAAGTCAAACAACTCCTTATAAGTAGGAAATCAGTAATATCTCTTTCACCTGAAATCATGTGACACTATCTCATTTATACAGAAAAGGACAATTCTCCACAGAAAAACATTCCCTCTGATTGAACTCTTCAACTAAATCTATTTGTGTATTGCCCTGGCCGTTCATATTATTCATAACTGTGAAGAAACCTTGATTTTATAGAATTAGGTGATATATATATCATGGATCTACTTACCTTGCATGACTTGGTTAACAATAACCTTTGCCATGATATCAACCCCTCTTATTTATAATTTTAATTCATATTTGATATAGCAGAGAAGAAAAATTCAAAAAACAAGTGATCAGGATAGGCATTCAATAACAATAAATAAATTTCCTCATTTAGTGAGCGTACCCTTCAGTGATCAAATTCCAGGCCACGTGTACTAATGCCGTCTGGGAAAATCCAATCTTGTTCAGCACTGACAGGAGAGGTCTATATGGATGTTGTACAGTGAGCTCAAAATCCAGCGTAGTCAAGACCAAATTTTCAGCCTCAAGAACACGTTGCTTGTACTGTTCAAACCAGTCCTACAGACATGGAAGGAAGAGGATTTAAAATTCCACACTTATAGCTTCGTGTATATGATTAAGTTTACTAACTTCAAATGTAGGTTGAAGAGCATATAACAAACCATCAAATTAAAAGGACATAATGTATATATTACACTGATAGTTTATGTTTTGCACTTTGTTTGAAACAACTTCATGCATGGCTCCTTCACTTGTAAATTATAATCACATAGTCAAAAATGGAAGTAAACTAAAGAGTATATAGAGAGAGTCACAAGGAAATGTAGCTTACATTTGGAAGTAAATAATGGAAATTTGCCAAATCTTGCTTATGGCAAATCTCATAAGACACTATCAGCACACGGTTGAGAGGACGTGGATTGTCTTCTGACTTTGCAACTAAAAACATGCAAGCGGTTGCAATCAACTGCCACCAAATAATATAAGTTGTTAGCCTTGAAAGTTGTGCAGCAAGAAGCATATAGAATCTATTGTGACCAGGTTGATAAATTGAGCTAGTCCAAAGCACATACTAAAGCAACCTTATGCAAAGAAATCTAAAAAGAAAGTGTGCTCTTTTATAGTATTAGTCATGGAACTCTAAATGAAAAAGAAATAGTGAATTCCTTAATCTTATGAATTGGACCAAAAAGAAAAAACAGCAGATCTGGTAATCAAGAAGAGTAACTTGATTTAATTGTAGGACAAAACAAGCACCATTCCTGTCAACGAAAATTTAGATGAGAAAACTTAATCTGGTATTGAGGCAGGCTATGTAATCCTTGGGAGGGCTTCGGGGATTCTAGCCTGCCTCAATACCAGATTAAGCTACACTCTTATATTCCAGTATAAGATCAAATTTATATTTAAAAAAGGAACTTTTATTCTGTTTAAGAAAGTGAAACTCACAAATCTGTCATGTGAAGCATGTGATCGTCGAAGGAAAAAGCGATGGCAGAGCACAATTGCAGTTGCAATTGTCGTATGTGGCCTGCGTGCAGCATCAAAATTAGTACAGCTTCATAACAGATCAAACATCTAAATATTTTCCATGAGTTGCTCCTCTGAGAAGCAACATCCTAATCCAACATGTTGCCCATTGAAAATAAGAATGACATTATGTACAGACAATAAACGCAACATTAAAAGAAGCAATGATGCAATGAATTTCTAGAATCTACACTTGTAAGCAGACAAGCAAACCATCAGCGAAATCACATGGCAAAATGTAATTGTGCAGCAGAAAACAATTTGGATATTTAGATTTTAACAAAAATTTCAAGAACAAAACTTTCTCAAGATTTTCCTTCACAAGACAAACTCTGTTAGCACAGTTGGTTTCAACGAGCCTCGTTCTGCATGGTAGCCCGAGTTCAAACCCCGCAAGGTAGTTGGGAGGAGACACTTAAAAATTCAAGTGTATTATTAAGTCAATTTGCATGGATCATCTATTAATGTGGCTCAGCAGCCGCGAGTATCACAGCCTTCAAGCTATGACTCAAATGCCTAACAGATCTCGGCTTATTGTCACCAAATTGACATGAATTTTATGTTAGGGATCACTACACTTCCACTGTAGAATGGTGTGCTTTTGGTTTCTAGACTAGACAACTTGTTACTATAAGAGCTGAACTTGTGGTCTGATGTGATTTCAAGTTTCAACATATGCAAGAACATAAACACAAACTTCATATTGTTCATATAGGAGTACACACACTCAGAATGATAGTCTAAAAGATCACATCACGCATTCATTAATTGCGTGAAGTAAGAATCAGTAAAAGCGAGTTATTACATCAAACATAGCTTTAACAGCTATGTTGCCAGGGTTTCTGGGTGGGGATACAGGTATAGGTGAAAGGACTTTGTTTCTAAAATATGAATTTGCCAGGGTGTGGGAGTGTGAGCACATATAAATATAAATATGTAAAATTTAGAAAAAAGAAAAATAGAGAATGTAAAACAATAAGACTTCAAATGTAAAATAATATGACTATTGATATCGTAAGTCATTCAACAGTCATGAGTCATGAGTCATGACAAAAATGCTTCAAAATTCAACATGATGAAAATCATCATTATAATATCAAAATATAACAGAAAGATTCAAAACTCCAAAGATGAAATCATAAAAAAATAAAAATAGACCACTTAATGTGCAACGGTAATTGCTCATCAGTTATTATGCCAATGCTAGACTCTTCTTCATCCTCGTGACCCTCAATCAAACTGCTTTCCATGTACTCATCACTCTTGAGCTTGGGGTCACCTATAAGGTTTATAATTGTAGGCGGTTCAACAAGGTCAACTGGTTCAATCTCCTCATCCACACATTAAACATCATCTGTTTTTAAGTCCCATTTTTTGTAAGAAGATTCCATATACCCTGGGCCTATTCAAGAAAGAAATTGAAGGATATTATGAATGTAAATCAAGCTTTCTGCCATCTTTGATCTTAATTGATTTCTTACCACTCAATGAAAAAATAAATAAGGTTCAATTTCTCTTAGAGATTGAGTAATTGAGTATTTGTGAGAGTAATTGTATAGCAAATGTTTGTATCTATAGGGCATGCCTACCATGAAGTGTCTGCTAGTCTATCAGATCCCTGTAGACACACTCACATCTGTGCAACAGCATACTCACCTCACCAAGGTGACAATTGGGTGAATTGACTCCTAATGATGAATCCGTGTTCAATGGGGATGTGTCCCACAGTGTGGGGGGTGCACCCCCTACACTTCCCAGACCCTAGCGAAACATTTCGCCACGACCCCCATTTTTGTGAAACACACAACAAAACATTTCGCCAGTGTGCAAGACTAGTTTCACAAAACAGATGTCCCCCCCCCCTCCCGAAAAAGCAGGATGCATGGGCTTTCTACCACTCCTCAATTTTTAACCAAAAATGCCAATTTTTTGGAATAGGAGGTTACAGGGGAACGATTCTCATGGAGGGGTACATGTACATGGAGAAGGGTCGATCAACCCTTCCTGAAGGATGGCATTTGTGCTAAGGGGCATCTAATGGAAGGGTCCACCAACCCTTAAAAAGAGTTTTCAAATAATGGGGATCCCCAAGAGAGAGGTTGATGGTTGACCCTTCCTCAAGGATGGTATTTGGGTCATAGGTATCCAGTGGAAAGGTCAGTCGACCATTCCTCAAGCAAAGTTTTAGCATGAGGGGGATCTCAGGGAAAGGCCAATAAACCTTTCCTCAATAAACCTTTCCTCATGCAAAGTATTCTCATGGAGGGGGATATTGAGAAGGGTCAGTCGACCCTTCCTAAATGATGGTATTTGCATAGAATACCATCTAGTGGAAAGGTCGATCGAGGGGATACCAAGAAAAGATCAATCAACCTTTCCTTGAACAAAGTATTCTCGTGGAAGGAGGGCATTGAGAAGGGTTAATCAACCCTTCCTCCCTAAAGGATGGTATTTGCGTAGAATACCATCCGGTGGAAGGGTTGACCAACCATTCCTCAAGGATAGTATTCGTATCACCAAATATCCAGTAGAAGGGTCAGTTGACTTTTCCTCAAGCAAAGTTTCTTATAATTTTAGAGGCACGTCCCCTTATGCTAGGGGCCCCGACATGCCCTTGTACCCCATGAATTTCCTTAAAATTTGGGGGGTGTCTCCACACATTTCATTGGAAAGAACCATCTTCCTTGCTTCTTCAATATTATACACCATTTATGATTTACAACATAAGATACCATAAGAAGAGTTGCGTTCAACCTGCTCCACCACCACCACCCCCACACACACATATATCATTCTAATTGTGGATATACATTAGGATCTCTCTTATCTGTGAGGACTGCCATATGAAGCAAATACCTTATTCAATTAGCTTAAGGTGATGGTTAAATTTAAATATCTGGAGTTTTTGCTCATTTTTAATTAACTCGGCGATCCAATCCAGTTTGCCAATGTCCTCCATTACATTATTCAATGCACGCACACAACATAGTGTCCAAGTAATATGCCTTTAATGTTTTTGAACCATCGATCCTGCAGGTTCACAAACTTTTGACTGCATTTGTGATTACTTGCACAGCATTAGATGGCCTCAACACATCAATTGATCTGAAACAGATAAAACGCCAAATCTGATTACAAAAGGGATAAGAAGAAGAAGAAGTTGGCTAGTATGTGGATGGGCCAGAAAAGGAGTAAGTTCGCTGATCCAATAAGTTTGCTAGTGATTATAATAGTTGGATACTGATTTGTTTTCAATATCTTTACTAAACAAGATGCTTAATGGGTTGACTTAGTCGATCATAGTTGATCAATTCTCTGAGCAGCTCTTTAAAAGAGAAGAGAAGCATGACAAAAGGGGATCCATCACTGTGCTTCTCAACAATCCAACAAGAGAGCAAAGTACAGGATTCATACCGAGAAATTTTTTATGGTAGATAAACGCAATGCCATCTGTTTTGCTCATTTGGGGCACACAGTAATCGCTATGTGGAGACAGTGTTTCAGAAGATTGTAATCGCTTGAGAGTAATAAGACTGCATTTCAATGCTGGAGGTCTTCCTCGATTTAAGTTTGTCCAAGGTAAGCCTTGAGTAATTTTTTTGCTGCAGTAATATATATAGTCCATGCATGTCCATTTCAAAATGTTCTTAGAACAAATTCTGCTTCTTGTAGATGGAAAAGTGTCAAGGCTGGTGAAGGGTGGAGGTTGCAAAGCAGGCACTAATATGAAGATGTCGTAGACAACGAAAAGAGTCAATTTTTCATTCTGTTAAAGGCTTAACAACATAAGGGTGCGGAAATCTGGGTAATAATTTTACTTAATGAGGGAATCTATAATATGGGTACTGGGTTGTGTGATGAATATCTATAAAGGGTAGGACTGAAGTTCTGGGGATGTAACCCAGGATCTGTTATAAATTTATATTCAATAATCAAATTCTGCGTCTTGTAGATGGAAAAGTGTCAAGGCTGGTCAAGGATGAAGGTGGAAAAGCAGACACTAATAAGAAGATGCCGTACATAGAGAAAAGAGTCAACTCTTCATTCTGTTAAAGAGTTAACAGCACAAGGAGTTGGGGATCTGGGGAATAATTTTATGTAACGAGGGGATCTGGGGAATAATTTTATGCAATGAGGGAGCCTATGATATGGGTATTACGTTAGGTGATGATTATCTGGTTTTGTAGTGAAATTCTATTAGGGATAGGAGGATTGGAGTTATGGGCATGCAGCCCAGCATCTAAGATGAATTTATATTCAAAAACTAAATCTTTTCCCATGAGAAACATTAATAAAGAAAATGTCTAGAGGAGGCATCAACGTCTTTTCCCCTAAGAAATAATTATAAAGCAAACGTCTGGAGGAGGCATCCACGACATCAAAGTCCTCTTGAATCGTCCACTGAGACCTTACGTCCAGGGAATAAGATGGCTTCTAAACGGGAATGGATAGTAGAATTTTTTCCCTTTCCCCAAACTTTAATGTATAAAACGGAAATCCGTTACACAGAAGATACCGATGTCATTAATATTTAAAACCAAACCGAGGGATATTTACAAATAATGAAAAAATACTTACAGCTGCAAGCGCGTGCCCAAATTTTGGAGGAAGAAAACATAGGAAAATCTCAAAATTGTCTCATTTTGGCAGTTGATTCCATCTCTTCTAGAGGGCGACAATCTCTCAATGGTCTCCCTTGTATAATAAACATCCACATCCGATCCTTCGCTGCAACTAGGCTGTTCTTCTTCCTCCACCCTTCTCTCATTTCCATTACTATCTTTCTCCTCCCTTAGACGTAATCTGCCCAGCCTTTCCTCCTGTCTTTTCCACGTGGGATCAACAAAGTTGGGGTTTCTTCTTCTCTTGGCAGGAGGAGGCCCGTCATTGGCGAAATCCCCTCCTATATCCTCATACTTCCTGGTATGGCAAATCCCACTGTCATTATTGTGAATATTACGAAAGTTCCCTGCAGTCCAAGGGCCTCTTCTGAAAGCCTCTGGATGGGATTTATAAATGTCGGCCATATCGATCAAAACCCCAAAACGGCAGAGCAATAAGCGAAATGAGATCAGATAAACACAGGAAAACTAATGCAATCGAATTAAAATTGTTCACAAATGTCACAGATTACTCAATCTCAAACAGCGTAGGAAAACAAATGTGTGTGTAGATAAATATATAGGCAAATGGCTAGAGAATAACGCGGTGCTGTGCTGTTCACATGCGGCCTGTATGAGTGGCGTTGGGAATGGAATTGGGGTTTCCTTTCAATATCCGCAAAGGTGATCTTCCAGTTAGGGTGTGACGGGTGATACTTACTTTAATTAATCTTTATAAGTAAAGATATTATTTGTAAGTTAAGAATGTTTTCTTGTTGGCATTTGTTGGCCTCCTCTTGGTGCCTTGAGTGGCGGTTTCTTTTTGTTATGTTTTTGGTCGAGATGACGCCCTTGTGGACTTGAAGGTTCTCCTTTTTTGGCGGTGGTGGGTGGTTGGTTGGTTGTACCTGCTATTCCGGAGAATCAAGGTATGGCCAAAATTACAATCATTACATAGAAAGTCGGCTCCAAGGAGCAAGTGTCACAAAGCAAGATTTGAACCTGGGTGGGGAGGATAACAATATTCCTCCCAACCACCCGATCTACACTCAATTGACTTGGGTGGTTGGTTGTTGTTTACATGCTTCTAGTGAAGTTGTTTTGATGATCTTGTGACTTGTTATTGGAACTTATGTTATATTATTAAACTTTTTTTCATTTGGAAAAAAAGTTAAGATTGTTTTAGGGGTTTATGATGTGGACGGGTGGTTGGGGCGGTCGGTTGTGATTGTTCCCACCTGAGTTTGTCTCACGCTTCTTGTCCTCGAGGCGCCTTCACCTTTGGGTACACGCCAGTCCATCTACTCGTGCGAAAAAGAAAAAAAAGTTAAGAATGTTTTCTTATTTTTTAATTTATTTTACGTTAAAATATTATTATAATATGTATGTATTGATTTTGATTTGCATACAATTATGAACAAGTTTATTGCTTTAAAGAGATTTTATTAAAATATGTTTAATTAATAAATTTGAAATATATATATATATATATATTATAAACAACTACTACACATTATCTCCCTTGTGGTCGAGCATTATTGCACATTCTTATTTGGGCAAGGATAAATTCTAAGAATATCCCAAGTGGAGTCGTCATTTTGTTGTAATGATTTTCATTTCAAATAGATAATAGATTACTAACTTGATTTCTTAGATTTAATGTTGTATGATATGAAATCCAAAGGATCCCGGATGCAAGTGCTAGCGGACAGAATGTTGCGCAAGTGGCAATTTTGAAATGAGAAGGGAGGACACTTGGGGTATGGCGAAGTGTTGGCGGGGATGAGACTGAAAGGGGGTATTAATTCCGAAAGTTGGAGGCTCTTGGTTCTGAGCACACGATAGTACGAAGTGAGGGGGCATTTGCATGGTCGCTCGTGGGGCGTAATGGCAAGAAAGTGTGGTGGAGTTGGCAAGCATACGAGCCTTTGGGTTAGCACATGGAATTATGCTAGTGTTATGATGGAAATTGATGGGAATGGAGGCCTTATTCTGAAGGAGGGGTTAGGTTTATGGTGAGGTTGCTTCATCCTATTTGTGCTAGTTGTTGTAGCACAGGAGCCTGGGACGAAGGTGGTCGAGTGTTATGGAACTAAGCAGGGGTGGAGGCTGCGAGAGATAGAGACATAAGGGAAGAAGGGTCACCGTGTTGGGAAAGGGGACGACGTGGGGAGTAGGCTACTAGCCACACAGGAGCAATTGAAGGTTGCGTGGGTAGCTCTCTACTCCAGGAAATCGATCCCGCATTCGATGCAGCAAGAAATTTACAAGGTGGAGAAGGGCCTGTGGGATGAATTTGCAACAACCCAACCGATGGAGGAGGTTGAGGCTTTGGCGAACTGGATTCAGGATCCAGGTAACACAAGGGCGAGGGTGACCCTATATGAGCGCTCGATTGCCTCCTTATGGGTAATGAAGTGCTTGCTTGCTCAATTATTGGTTGATAGGGGCAAAGCAACGGAGGTTGGCGAAGAATTGGCTAATCCTCGAAAGATCATCAGGCAGATTCGCAGCTCATGCATACAAAAATTAATGTTATTGCAAAGAAGTTGGGCATCCATTTTCTCTCAAGAATTCTTGCGGATGGGTCTGCCTCGGCTGCTCCTCCAAATACCAAGAAGGCGACCACTTCGAGTCGTTCTCAGGTTCCTTGATTCCTTAGTATTGGTTTGTGGTTATGTAGTCTTTTATGCTTGCGTTTAAGTCTTGTTCTTGAGGTTTTAGATGGTTTAAGGCTGACTCGGTTGTGTTTGGGTTAAGCTATTTTGGGGAAAATATTCAGTGGGTAGTAGACCTGTTTAAGTTTTGGGGTTTGCATATGTTGAGTCTTGTCAAAAGAATTGGAATTTGGGATCCTAGTAAACTGTTATTTTGAAAACTTGGCTTGACTTGGATCTGTTTTCCAAAGAGTGGAGGTCATGTTGAGTTGTGATTGTAGTTTATTACTGTACATTTATGTTTATGAATAGTAATACAAAACACCAACTTACAAAAAAAAAGATATGAAATCCAAAGGAAAGGGAGAGTGACATACCTTTTCGCCGGTGGTTGACGTAGGTTTAAGTGAAAAATCTCAATCCAAGAGTATTCAATCTTGGTTTCTTTTACAGATCCACACACAAATAAGTACACAACGTTCCCTACTCTAAGCAAATAAAAACCACAAATAATAAATCTAAATCATTTTCACGTTAAGTAAATCACAACCAATTCCTAGATCTTAATAAACAAAAATGCATAAAAACAAGACAATAAATTTTGGGGAGGGAAAGAAAGTAGATCTATAAGTGACATTTTGAGTTCATAATGATATTGTTATAATAGCTTCAAGACTCTAAGAACAAGAGTTGCAAGCAGCAATGTCCGTGTGATAGCAACAAAATGTCCATGTGATAGTAGCAAATGAGGACCGTGAATAATGCAGGTGCATAAGGAGGTCCATCTTGATCGTCAAGTCTTCATGTCGTTGAGGTATAACAAACGTTGGTTATTAGAAATAGGTATTCATACCACCCCACATTTGATTCCCCCCTCTTTTTTGCCATGCGTTGGGTGTTTTTTTTTGGTCTCTTGTGTAGGATGTCTAACTATGTTGATTGTTCCTGGCCACCTGCATTGTTGACGGTGGGATTCTGCGGTGGTGTATGCCCTCTAGGGGACTGCATGAGTACATTTCATGACTAACCATGTCCAAAATGATCTGCAAGCATGTCACCCTTCTAGCGTCAAGGTTTTGTATACATTTTTCTATGTGTTGGCGTGACTGCGATTTGGTGCAGCGTTGCCTACCATATGTCTGAGTTGTCTTACCATTGGAACCTAACGACAGTCTTGTTTATTCGCCTCTTGATCCATGTCAATGGAAGCCTAACATCTACGCACTTCTGCATGCAATCTCCTGCCTATTCGCCACCCCAATGCATGGACACACATGGATCAAGAAACACGTGCAAGCAAGCTCATGCAAACAAGAAGCACGTCATGTTAGGAAAAAGAAGAACACGAATAGTGTTGTAAGTAATGCTAAGACATTGACTTAGTGTTCTTGGAAATGAGTTTTCATGCCATCGATGGAGGTAAATGGTCTCTATGATCACAATAAAGGATCTTCCATTATTCCTCTTCCTCAGTTGTATTTTGAAAACATTACCCTGGCAGCAATAAAGGATCACACTGAATCGAAGATTGTTGATCACGAAAGTCAAGCACCATAGTCTTGATAGCATTTGACACAATATAAGAGTTCCAAAACCACTATCATGTGTTCATTGCCCATATTCATATGAATGGTTTGAGCTTTGTTTAGTACACAGCAAATTGTTGTAATGATATAGTTTAAGTTTGATGTTACAAAACAATATGCTTTAACAACGATGTGCCATACCACTAAGCACTCAAGTATGAATTAAGCATGAGCAACACTACTTAGCAAGTGGTAAGATAAATAAGTATTGAGGTGATGATAAACCATGGTATGCATGCAAGTGTATTGGTGAAGGTTTGTATTGATTTTTTGGTTTACAATATATAGTCGTGCATGGTATGTTTTGGAACAAATGGTTGATGTTTGAGTTATATGTGGTAAAGTGGTATGTGATTGGAAGTGATATCCTATAACGGTCAGTTATGCATTTAAATGTTTTATCTTTGTGCAAACATCTCCCAATCATTGCATGTACTAGGTAGTAGGCTAAATTAATGTTTTAATGGCCGAGTTGACAAAGCGGCCCCCTGTAATGCACCATCATATGAGCCAAGTCTGTGTTACGTTGTTACACGATATTGGTAATGGGGTACCTTATAGACAGGTTTCAACATTATACATATGGTTGTGATGTTATCGGTGTGTTTATCATAAGTGATGAGTATTGAACAACATGACAATGGATACCACCTTCCCAATCACCATGTCACGCCATTGAAAAATAAGAGAGATAGCTTCTACCACAATTAGCCTCCAGGTTGCTACCTTCTAGATGGGCGCCAACGAATGAGAGGCTGAGGCTACTTTTTTTTGCACAAAGTGTGCTCAGCTTATGCCACCATATGAGATATCTTATTTAGTATAATTTAATAAAAGTTGTTTGTTATAATATTTTCTAAAATTTAGTAAATAATTTAGAATACTTATTGAAATTGTAGATATTAGTTTTTTAGATAATTACATTTTAGAATTTATGGTGAATTAGTATCTATGTTTTTTTATAGATTGTACCAAAATGATATTATCCAAATTAATTTTATGGAGAACAATTAAGTTGTTAATGGCACAATTTCTATCTTATGGAAATTCCAAACACTAAGTAGATGATGGTTCTACTAGCACCCTTGAGATATAAAAATATTTTAAAAATTAAAATTATTTCTCAATTAAAACTTAAATGTAAATTTAACTTAAAAATATAAAAATAAAAATCAATACATTATGTTAATTAATTTAAATTACTCTAACTAAAAATTACATAAACAACTTCACAAATCACTCTACCGCTACTCTAAACTAAAAATTACACGAGCAATATCACAAATCACTCTTTATCATTAAAATTACATGAAAACCATTACTTATAACCTCCGTAAATATGTTATATGTACCATGACCATATGAACATCAAACTTATTTATTAAATGCTTAATACAAGTTTTAAGAACCACCCATTGCAATAATTAATGACGTAGCTGATACCATGTGAAATATTAAAATTGAAAAAATACCATATGAAAAATTAAAATTGAAAAAATACCATGTGAAATATTAAAATTGAAAAAAAACAAAAACAATTACAAATGAGTTATAATGAGTAATGCTAGTGCTGTCAATGACATCATCGCATTCATGATGATCCCATTCTTCCCGTGCATGCACAATTCCTCCAACATGCCATGCGCTCATTAGAGTCATTAGTCTTCTAGGCAACTCGTTCTTTCGTTTCAATAGAAAGCTTGTACTTCGGAGGACACGTGCCATCCAAAGCCCCCGCTCCAGTTTTTGATGCACTTTTACAAAAGTTTAACTATAGAAAAGATTGCAAATTTGGAAAATTAGCTAGTACAGAGAGACTAATAGGTGCAAAACCGTTGCAATATGTCACACGGACATAATAAGAAGAAAAAAAATATAATTCAGACTCTTTTGGTCCAATTATATATAATTAAATTATTCTTATAAAACTATTTATAAATGATTTTGAAAAAATATTTAATATAATTGCAAAACAAATTGTTCTAATTATGGATAAATGGTTGAAAAATTCAATTCAATTTAATTTAATAGAAAATTTGTGATTTTTTAAAAGAATTTTATATTCTATTTTTATAAAGCAAAATTTATTTTGTTTGTTAATTAAATGTAATTTTAACGATAAAAAGAATTTTATTATTTTTCTACTTTCACTTAAATTGAATCATACTTTGTAACATATTTATTCTTTCTATAAACTAATTATTAACTCAGATTTTAAAATATTTAATTTACTTTAAATACTATTTTAAAAATTAATCAAATATATTACTATGCAATCTTCTTACCCAACTTTCTTTTACGAGAATTCTCAACAAACTGTTGGATGGTAGGTCAAGTAAACCATTTATCTAAGCCAGAAAATGTCTCAACGAAATAAAACCCAACTAGATAAAATAAAATTCATCTATCTCCACCAACCGTATCCTTGACATCTTCTTACCCAACTTTGAAAATGAAAAAAAATGTACATTATAAATGGATATGTTTAAAGCATAAGTTGAATTTGGCTTTTTGTTGCAAGTCAACATTACAAAGATAAAATAAACAAAATTGCAATAGTTGAAAGAGGGACTATGTTAGTCGTTCGAATCAATGTAAAGACCTTTATACTTATTCAACATTATTAAAAGTCTTTGTTGAAGTGTTATGAGTCACGGAACGACTTTCTCGTTATTGAATTTTTGACTCAACGTTTTAAAGGTGCTATTCGAAGAGATCCCCATATTTCCCAACTCCTATCACATATTTCCCAACTCCTATCAATTTAACCATGGTTTTTTGTTTTTGTTTTGTTAAAGTTGTTTTTTTAAAGACATGGTTCTAAGATTTTAACTTGCTACCATGATTTTCACAACCACTTTGTTCCGTGTGTGATGGTTGAATCTTCATGTCCATGATGGATGAGGTTAGTTTACAAATTTCTTGAATCCTTCAAAAGGTATCATTGTATCCAAATTTGCATATAGTTGGACTTGAGTTTTGAATTATTAAACAAAGATTATGTTAGCGTGGGATTTAGGACATAAATAATGTAGGACTTGCCATTAGACATCTCTATTATGTTCTAGTGGATCCAATCTCTTTTGGAAGTAAAGTTAAAAGAAATGAATTCAGAGGTTGATAATAATTGGAGAAGAAATATTTAGACGAAGTTTTGTAACAATATGCCAAACAATTGAGTGTAATAGTAGTTATCTAAGTAGCCAACCTTAGTCCCGGGGTGTAGACCAGTTGGCAACTGTGGGCTTGTTAAGGCGTACGGGCTGTTAAGCACGTCGTTGGTTCAAACCTCATTGCAGCCTGAGGGTGCACAATGGGGCATGCGTACTCTCCTAGGGGTATAGTGGTAGCGAGATTGGATCCCTGGACCCCGTGTCACGAGAGTACCGGCCCAACTCTAGTTGTCGATTCCCCTAGATACAAAAAAAAAGAAGCCAACCTTCCCTTTTAGGGTGGTAATGTGGATATGGCCTTATTGCCTTCTCTTTCCATGTAGATTATGTGTTTAGACACAACTCTGGTAGGGTGAGGAGGCTACGTGGGGAAACTAATCTCACATTTAGCAAATTTTTCCTCTTATAGACGACTTAGCTAGCTCAAAAGACCACTTAGCTAGATCAAAACATTCTCAAAAGAGAAAAAAGGAGAAAAAAGGAGAAAGCTAGCTCAAAAGATTATAGACCACTTAGCTAGCTCAAAAGATTCTCAAAATATAAAAAGGAGAAGGGGTAATCCCAATTCAACTCGAGTTTACAACCAATTCATTTAGAAGACCTACATATATATTTAGAAGTGTAAGCATAGCTAACTCAATTATTTGCAGACACTACGTCAAACATGTATGTGAAATCTTCGCTGGGAAAAGGGTTACCAAAATGCTTAGCAAACATTTATTATGAGTAATAGCACGAAATTGAAAATATATTTTTAGTTGGTCAAGTCATTATCATAAATGGATTAAACTAATATTTAGCAAAATTGTCCTCTTCTGACCACCAATTTGATAAAATCTAATAGAAATTTCATACATGAACAAAATCACGCCATGATCCCCCCCGGATGCAGGTGGTGATGATCAGGCCCGGCACGAGGATCACGCCACGAGGATCAGGCCTGGCATGACACATGGGCTGAAGCAGGCTAGACAAACAAGTATAATTGCTGACGTCAGGCCCTCAAGTGAAGCGACGTCAAGTCGCACGAGGCATTAAATCCTCGACCCTTTCCGTCCCCTCCACCAACCTGGACTGGCTGCCACGCTTACTCCCCCCATGGCTCTCAAACGTACGAGACATTTTTGTCCCTTCACCTGCACCTGGGCTTGGCTCTCAACCATGCTCACACTTATTCCCCTCCGCACTTTCGCCCTTCTGCCTAGCGTTCCCTTGGATCCTCTACTCTACGAGTCCCCACTACCCTGCTCCTGCGCTTCACAAGCCCCCCTTGCAACCACCTTCCTCAGGCTCCAACTTGAATCCATGGGGCGCCCCAAAGGACCCCGAGGCAAAAAGAAGACAGAGGCCCAAGCAGATGGGAAAACCCAGAAGGGTTATAGCACCGAGATCTCTATCCCTATTTGCTTGCTGGTTGAAAATTGGCAGGCTTGCATTATTGCTGACAACCTCACCATGGGGAATCAGGCTTAGCCATGGGAACCATACTAGTTGTTGAAGAATATGCTCGGTGAGCTTATGGAAGACATGGTGTCCAATTGGGCCATGGTGAGGCATGCCACACAGACCCTTAGTGCCACTCTACCCAACATGGCCGCCACCCTGAGTAGGCTGGAGAGCACCCTCAATTGGGATGCTTATGCACCCACCTGTCACCTCCGATGTGTTTTTCGGCCCGAGAGCAGCGCTCATGCCCCGATGGTCAGAACCATGGCGACGCTTAGCAGTTTGGTCAATCCTAGTGACATCAATTTGAACGCTCTCGCAGATCTTGGTTTGGTCCATCCCCACGACAAGGTTCCAGCTTTACAGAAGGGTAAGGAGTCGATCCAACCCTCCTTCCCCATTCCCTCCACCCTGGGACCGATCTTGGCCAAGCGCACCCGCAATGAAAAGGAAAGCACTGATTTTGGTTGCAGGAAGACAACTCCTCTACTTGTTAATCTCCCGATGAGGGACATTCGGCCAGCTGCGAAGGTCACCACGCCATCAGCGAAGGTCACCATGCTAGCAGCGAAGGTCACTCCGCCAGTAGCGAAGGTCACTCCGCCAGCTGGGAAGAACTCTCTGCCGCAGCCCGATGACGTGGAGGATAATGCCTGCTACAGCTGTCCAATCCTCGAGGAGACCCCCTTTGATGCTAAGGCACCTTCTGCTCATTGATAAGGAGGTTCTCAAGCTGTTTTTTGTTTTTTTGCTCAAGCTACATTGCCACTCTGTTTATTTTCGATGTTTCCATGGACATGCAGTCTCTCTTGGTTTATCCTGTTTCCCCAACTCTGGGCAAGATTTTTTGTATAATTTGGATCAGAACTACCTAGATTTCTCAGTTCTTCATGGTTGGCTGAGACCACCTCAGAATGTACTTATTACTGTATTTTTACTTCTAGCTTAATAGATCTTTGCAACATTACAAATAAACAAAATCACGCCATGATCCAACTTCCATGTATAATGAAAAATTACGCTTAAAGTTTTGCCTAATTCTAAATCGACCTAAATTCAAAGTTTCATCATCAATATATATATAACTTCACGTATCATTAAATTCCAACAACCACCAAAAAATGAGATTACAAAATTATACAACTTTTTTATAATTCCGATTTGAATAAAAACGCCAACCATTGAGCATCAAACCTATGCTCTAATTAAATAATGGTAAAATTATAAATATATACCTTCTCTCCTTAAGTATTACAAGTGGCCTCATCGTATTACAGAACGAGGTTGCACAGTTGTATGGACTTTGAACGGTTGTATGGTCACATTCATATATATTTTTAATGAATATATAGCTATTTTTCTGTGAAAAAAAAAACCGAAGTTGTACAAATTTAAATACTTATGAGATTGAAAGATTTCGTCACATAAAAGAATTCTTATAAAGTGATATACGTGTGGTACCATTTTATCTATTCATAGGTCATGGTTATTTTTTTATTTTTTTTCATAGAAAAATATAACTTACTATTAATATACGAAATAGTAAATAGTGCCAACTGTCAGAAAAAACATACATCATATCGCTGCCCTGCCTAGCAAATGTATCGAGTCTAATAACAATGGCCACAATGCCATCACCATCCTACGTGGAAAACATAATGGAGCAATATGTTCACAACATAAGCACATGAACCCCTCCCGGAGGAGAAACAGGTTCTACAAACACAATAATCCATCTGTGAATCCCATCAAATAATAAAGTTTAACATAAAAATATCAGTCCTAACTGTCAAGTATCCAAATAATCCTGCTGTGTCTAGCCTACACAGACAATAATGCCGAATATAATGCCGCAAATAGAGGTAGTATACAAAATGTCCAACGAGAGGTTGGCCACATCCTCTATGAGATATCTGCACATAGAACTAACAGTATATGTAAGAAAATCTGCGTGCTAGTGTTAACCATAAAGCAGTATAAATAACAAAAAAGTAGTAGAGCAAAATCAAAACCAAGGCAGAGGTAATGAGCCCTGTGAAAACAATATGTCCGCCCGCCATTCCTGCCACATGATGATCCCGGGTGCAGCGCAAAGGGCCCTTTTTGATAGCATGTCCGCCTCCAAGTTCACTTCTCGATATACATGGGCGAAATGTATGTGTTGAAAGTCTTTAATTAACAACATGACCGCATACATCCAGTGCTGGAGCAACATGTTATGTAGAGTGGTTTTGCCTCTCACCCATGAGATGATAGAAAGTGAGTCGCCAAAAACCACCAGATCGGTGATATCTCGCGAATTTGCCCAATAAAGTAATAACCAAAGAGCACATAGCTCGCTCCTGGTATTAGTGCCACCTCCCAGATTATGCCAAAGATGGATGGAGTTTTCATTTGTAAGGTGTATAACGGCTCCAGCACCACCCCCCCCAGGATTGTAAACAACAGCTCCGTCAAAAAAGCCACAAGGGAAGGTCAGCACCGGGGGGGGCAAAACGATGATTCCTTACCGGAATGTCTCTTACCCTGGCCAAACCGTGTATGGAGAGATATTCATGATGTGCAGCAAGTGTTTTGTAGCCTATCCCAGCCAGAAAGGGGATCTTATTCTCAAATATGTGCTTATTTCGAGTCTTCCAAACCTCCCAGATCATGAAATATGGGAGTTCTCTGACCCCAAGATCAAGTTGATCCCAAGCTACAAGGCAATCATTAAGTGAGCTGAAGTTCCAAAGAAATGTTATACCTGCTATGCCCGCAATAAAAGACCAAAGATTTTTGCTGAAAGAACAGGAGGTGAAGAGGTGATCAACCGTTTCCCCCTCAGAGCAGCATAAGATACACCATCCCGGGCCACAAAAACCGCGACGACAAAGGTTGTCCCACGTTAGTATCCGGTTATGCAGGGCTAACCAAATGAAACATTTTATCTTGAGCGGCAAAACAAGTTTCCAGAGTGCTTTATCCCACCATCTAACCATAACCTGTGTCTCTGCGAATAGTGCATCATATGCCATTGCTGCAGTGACCCGCCCTTCGGCCACGTCCCACGACCACACAATCCGGTCAGCGCCATCAGAGAGTCGCATGTTTGAATGATGCAGAGGCCTGATATAATCCTCCCATTCCTGCCTCATGGAGCCCGTGAGACCCATCTGAGCTGCCGAGATCCACCGGGGACGTTCTTCCCCACACCAACCAGCAACATGTGCTAAGGAGAAATAACCATTTGCATTGAGATGTGATCTCAGTTCCACCGATATTGTGTATCGCGGTGGACCACCAATAAAAGGATCAAGGCCCAGTCGAATATCTCGTCATTGCCTGGCAACCATGCAATCCATTGTGCAATGATCCTGTATGCACCCAGCAGACCGTTCCAAATGTTTGAGACGCCCATAGTTCCAGGACGGTTTAAACGGAACCATCTAGAAATCGGAATGTTACGCAGGTATTTGGCTCGTATGATCTCGCCCCAGATCGATAGGTCAAAAAGAGCACGCCAAAGGCTTTTAGCATGAAGGGCCGTAACAAACATTTCTATATCCTTAATATTCCAACCACCCATATGCCATGGCCGAGCCAAAATCTGCCATTTTATCAGATGTAATTTCTCCAGGTTTCCACCACCTGTCCAGAGAAAACTGAAAATCTTCCTTCTTATAAGCTTCAAAATGGTTCGAGGAATCTTGCAAAGAGAAAACCAATATACACCTAAATTTTGCAGAACGGCTTTTACCAGAGTAAGCCTGCCACCCAAAGAAAGATGCCGATAGCTCCAGTGTCCTAGTCTCTTTTCAAATCTTCTGATAAGCCAGGACCAATCATTATTCAAATAGTTTGATGGTTTAATGAAAAAACCCATATATTTAGTACCCGCTTCAATTTCATAGGTCATGGTTATATGTAGCATGCTTTAGTGTTTTTTAATTCGTACTTATAATATCCACTTGAACTTTCAAGTATATTCTCCACTACACAAATAAATAAACGATAAATGGTTATCTTAAATTGGAAGACATATCAAACGTGAATTAGAACAACATGGTTGTCACAATGAAAATAGGTTGACTCTGTAATAGTGTTGATGCTTTTGGTGTTAAAATAGAATTCTAATGTTAAAATAGAAATTCCAATGTTTTTGTGAGTGTTCAATATAAACAAGGAAAGTTGCAGGGCAGCAAGTCCTTGTTGAAGTTAAAGAATTGCATAGAAAGTCAGATAAGCATGTGTGTTTTTTGTTATTACACGAGTGGTCTAATCAAAATGACAAGGAATTACCAAATCGATTCAATTGTTATTTAACAAAAAATGTCGAGTATTCAAGAAGTTGAGGTGGAGTTATCTAGTACATCTGATCTCAATGCTCTCAATCTCAATATATCAAATGAAAAACAATAGCATAGTTGGTTGGGATCATAACCAGCATAGATCCATCTTAAACCCGTATCTATCAAGTACCGAGAGGGATCCAATTTCTTGAAGTGTATTTCTTTTTTTAAATTTAAACTCAAGAAATTTGATCTCTCTTGATTGATAAATCGAAGTTTAAGTTTTAAGTTTTTATTTTATAAACGAACATCTATTTTTTAATTACGTTTCATAATATTTTATTTTATGAATCAACATGAATTTCTTTTTAAATACTTTCCATAATTTTTTATTTTATGAGTCGACATGAAAGATTTCTATTATCGAAAATACACATCCTTTTATTATAATGGCCGAAAAAATATTAATTATTAGTTTATCACTTTTTACTATTAGATATAACGCTTTTTACGTTTTATTAGATGTAACGCTAAATGTAACACTATATACACGTTAGAACATCTCCCCCATACTGGGCTGTAGAGCACCTCATTTTACTCAGTGCAAAAACAATAGCGAAAATGACTAAAATCGTTATGGAAAAACAATAACATAAGTGGTCAAGATCAAATAATATAAAAACACTAATAGAAAGCTTACAATCTCCTCAACAAGCATTCACCATTTCCATATATCATATCCTAAGCCTATGAAAATAAACAATGAGAAGAACGTTATCGAATTTGTTTGTCGTTGCATTGACTTATAAAAACAAATCTTTCTCGCACCTTTCTCATCTATGACCTAAATCTGGATATGAATATGGTTAAACCTAGAGAAACCATATAGAAGAATGATGTGAACTTCGTAGAAAAAGTTATATGAACGGGAGTGGATAATTCTCTTTCAAGGAGGCTTGATTAATATTTCTCAAATCCACACATAAGCGAATCTGACCATTTTCCTTTAGATTTCAAGTAGAATGCCCATGTTGGTCTACTCCTCACAATATATTAACTACATCAATACATACTGAAATAATTCCATAAGCAAAAGTATAAACAAAATAGAATGGTTGAATGGAAGGAAGTTAATCAAAGAGTTGAGTATATGTGACTGGAATGCCTTCCTTTTAGTCTGGGTGGGATGCATCTATTTTAAATAATAATAAAATTCTTTAAACTCATGATCATTAATTGTTTTTCCATCCACTACGAACATAAGTGAAGATCATAACTTTGTATTTTCATTGGAAACCAAAGTTACAAGGAAACAAGTATATATTGATGATACCTCACAAAAAATGTTAACAAAGAATTATAAAATTTTGATGACACTTCACATACCAATGGCATATTATCAATGAGGTTGATTTCAAATTGGTTTTTAAAGAAAATAACAATAGTAGGGAGGATTGATCCCGGATCCTTGACCTCAAATTCACTCAGCTTCTTAGAGCCATCATGGTGTTGAAGCTACCATCTATTGTTGCCTTCTACATGCATGCCATGGGAAATAGATTGGTATTTGTGGGTTTGGTGCTATCTGCTAACAATAATTATACCAAAACCATCTAGTAACAATAATTCTGCCAAAACCCTAAACATTGCCATGGATGTACTAGTTCAGGGCACTATAGGTTCTCCTATATGTTCTCCTTTTCCACTGAACCTCAGGGGCATTTAATTTGCAAAGTTGAGGATAATGTCTTTATGGTGTAGTTTGCCTAGGGCTTTTAATAATGCCATTACTTCTAACAATAACTCTAGATCCATTAACCCCAGGTCTATTTTTTGAACTCAAGCCTATTTCAACAAAATTGGTTGAATGCTTACTCATCTCCATTATTTTAATGAGGAAGATTGATGGCTGCCAAGATGAGGGTTTTGAGAAATTTGACTCAAACTTGAAGGTAATAGCCTATTCCCAATTCCGTGAATGCCTTGAAATCTTTTTCTTTTTCTTTTCTATTAATATTAATATAGGGGTATTCTCACATAGCTAGTTTTTCTTAAAAAATTATGGAGGATTATTTTGTATTTTTTCTTCCAAACTTTGTTCTAGGGTTTACTTTTGTTTCATCAATTCCAATTCCCTATTAGTTTTCAAGGGGATGGGTTTTTTCCCTCTGTTAGCCAAATGGCATTGAAAAGGAACTATTGTTAACTACATTAATATTTTGAAACCTGGTTTATGTGTTGTAATTGTTGGGTTGATATTGACTCAGCCATATACCAAATTAACCAACTTATGGACCCGTGGTATTCGGAGGTTTTCCCATGGTACTTGGAGATCTGCCCATGGTATTCATGTGATGTAAGCCTATAAAGAGGTTGGTCGAGCTCCATTGTAGAGAGAGCTTGTACTTATGGCCAACGGTGGTTGTCACCAATAGAGCCACAGTTGACCATGCCTTGGGCCAAATTTGCCCAAGGGACTAATGAGGGTATCTTCTTTTGGTTTCCCCCCTAGTTGAGGGGTTTCCATGATAAAACATGGTGTCCATGATGTGCATGTTATTCTTGTTTGCTTTACTGTTATATATATTTTTTGCTATGTTTACAATGTTATGCCATGTGCATGAAATATCTACAATAATTTTATTTTTTATAGCATTACTATGAAAGTTAAACTCTAGTGGTATTATTTGTTTATCTCTTAGAGTTTTTCAATTCCAATCTAGAAAACGATATGGCCAAGGAAGTTGGCAAAGAAGTGGAGCATTGTGGACTTGTGGCTAAGGACTACACGAATCCCCATCAGTTGCTCTCTTCGATGCTGCAGAGTTCAAGCTACAAGCCTTCTATCAAGCAATAATAATGGAGTCCATTGCCACATTGTTGTGTTTGTACATAATGGTGGACATTGTGGTCGGTCATAAGAGAAACCATGCTACCTATAGTAGCATTGGGATCCTAGGCATTCACCGAGCGTATGAACTTGACTGTGACCTATGGGCTATTTTTGGCCAAGAAGGTGACCTTCTCTAAATTTCCCTGTGTATGCCTTATGTGCATAGCATACTATACTCGTTTGCTTAGGGTTCCCCTCTTTATTCAATGTATGTCATATCTCTTTAAAATAGTTTGGAACAATCCATGGGGTTTCTTGTAAATGTTTCTAAGAATATAATATATAAATTCAATGGGTCGTTCTTGCTCACATATACAATGGGTCGTTCTTGCTCACATATACAATAGGTCGTTGGACAATATTGGAATATGGGAGATAGTAGGTCTAACCCTTTATTGGAAAAGGGAGGTGAATTTTCTTTTTCAAGGAAAATGTCAATGGGTTTATTGGCTATTAAGTAGAGAAAGGTTGAAGTAGATATTGGTGAGATACCAAAACCCGTAGAATCTAGATCTTGTAAAAGTATGTTAGTGGGTGATTCCAACTTTGACCTGGAAAATTATGAATTTCCAAATACTACAGACACTAGGCCATTTTGTTCATCATTCATGGGAATGATTGAGTTGTTTGTGGTAGAGGATCCATTATAAAGGAAACTAAACAAGACTAGGCTACGTAATATTGCAACCATTGACAGGGATGATAAAAGTTTAAATGATCGAGAACTAAGGGATTCATTGTATTGGAATGAGAAAGAAATGTAGCACCCCTTGTAACACTAAAGATGTTTTCTTTCACTTATCTCCCCCAACTAAAAATGGGACATTAATTATCTACATGAAAAAAAGAGATTAAGAGGGCTCCACACATTGACTCAATGAAATGTCAACTAAACAAACATAATATTCTTATATAAAGTAAGTAGCTACTTTGATATCCTTAAACTCTAATCTAGCATAAGATGTTTAAAAGCTAAATTGAAGGTTTGTTGGCCATCACTATTATGTTAGGGGTAGTAGACATATTTCAACAACATGATGTAATGTTATGTTTAGTTAAACCTCATTACTATCACCAAAAATGGATGTCCATTTAATGTAGTTGGTACTTACCACAAGCATAATAAATACCCATTACTTACCAGCAAAATAAATACCCATTACCCATTTAATGTAATTACCCAAGTCAACCTATGAAAATCTCTTTAAGATTACATAATTTCAATAGTCATTGAGCATCTTAATTCATTTGAAGCATCTGAGTTTAAATAATGGTAGTCATAATGGATACCCAATTCTATAAATAGGTACTCACTTCATTTCAAAGGAAATTTTACAAATTAGACTAAAAGTCCTTGAGGTAGGCTAGTAAGACCCAATTCTATAAATAGGTACTCACTTCATGTCAAAGGAAATTTTACAAATTAGACTAAAAGTCCTTGAGGTAGGCTAGTAAGATGATACTCATCATGTTGAAGATTCTATTTATAGTTACTTTGTGATGTAGGGTTTTCATTAAGTGTAATTACTAATGGTTTCGAGTTATTTTACAAAGTGTAAGGCCGTGCAAACATAGCAAAATCTACCATTGTTGAATATTGATAAAGAGTACTCTAGGTAGGTTGATGTGGAGTGTGTGTCTTTGGTATCATGATGTCTTTTGGTATCACGATGTATCGAAATAATTATGGTAAGTTAGCATTATTGAACTCTTCTTTTACGATATAATTTATATCAAGTCATGCTTCATTAACACGTAGGAAGAATAGAATTAGCAATAGCCATGTACTAAGATCCGACGAAGGGGTAATTGTTCCAACAACTTGCCTAGAACTTGCACCTCATTGAACTAGTATAATGCTTATGTCACTAATGTAAGAAGAAGCATATTTATTTGAAACAAAACTAATAAATATGGTAGTCGTTTCACTCCTTTTTCTTTCTATACTCAAAAGGAATAATGTACTTTATAAAATATCTATTACATCTCTTTAGTGGTTAATGTTGTTTTCTCTTAACTTTATTAAGTTAGATGTGTTTAGTTTATGATTGGAAAGATAACAAGTGAAATTAACATCAAAGCTGCTTATATCTGCTTCTTAAAAATGCATCAATGTAATAGTTATCGAATTATTTTTTTGCAATTACTTAGAAATTATTGAAGTTGTGTTTTGGACAAGCATACCTTCATAATTTCTATAGGACGTTGCTTTCCCAAATTCATTTGTTGATGAATGGACTACCACCAACCTATAAAATAGTGTATTTATAGATTGTTGGTGTCTTTTTTCTTTTTTGTTACACAAACGGTTAACTAGCTTTATATTAAAAAGTAAGAACATAATACATAGAGCAGGGGAGGCTGTTCCCAAGAAACCAGAGTTGCCAAAACAGACTCACTACAAGCCAGCCTCTGATGTTCAAAAAAGACTTTATGTCTATTATGCCTATTACAACTGAAAATATTTACGAACTGCTCTAAAAGGAGACAACAGAATTAGTACATATAACCATAAGAGTAATAACTAGTCCAAAAAACGAGTTGAACAGACATAGAAGGGAGGAACCAGAATGCGAATCAGTTGACATGATGAGTTTGGACTTTCTCCTTGTTGCCTTGAGCTGAACCTGCGTTATCGTCTTCAACATTCAGAATGACAGAGGGGTTGCTTCCACTATTGGTTCTTACGCAGTCAACCTTGGCCTCCACAATTCTGAGGCAACTGTAAAATGTGTCATACTTGCCCATCAATTTTTCAAAATAACCCTTCATCTTACCAGTACTAGTCCTGACTTCTGAATTAGAGATTTGCACAAAGGTGGCCAAATGGGATATTACTTTCTTCATGTCCAAAGGTCTCCCCTGAGCCAGTGAACTTGAGCTTCCAAGTCCTACAGCTGCAAGAGTTCCACTGAGGGGCTACCCTGCCCACGGGGAGATTCCAGATTGACCAAGCCTCCATTAAAGGCCGCAGCGTGCTTCCAAGTCTTATTTCCAAAATCTTCCGGGCTACCACGAACCATCTGCTGAGGAGTACCATGATCAATTTCCACAGGGGTCGAAAGGAATCCAGAGTCCGCAGTCAGGAGGAGTTTCCAACTCCCATTTCCAGAATCAAAACCACTGCCAGCATATTGCACAAGACCCTTGTTGCCCAGGCCATGACCAACGTCGAGGGGCACCCATCTCCTTCCGCCACCTTGATCATCCGCTTTGGGGTGCTTGATAGAAGCCGAAATTGGCGCACCTCCCCTTTCATTGCTGCCATTACCATGAAAGAGGTCAGAGAGATAGCGTTTCTTGCCACCTTTGCTGGCCCCAGGGTGTCCCGACACATTCTTCCTGCAACTTTTACATTGCAGAGCAGGATGACACAAGTGGCTCTCTTCCATGGCAGTCCAAAACAACAGACAAACAGGGATATCTCTGCAGGGAAAAACATGGAGGGGAGCAAGGGACGAGGAGCAAAATCTCAGAGGAGTTCGCAGGATGCCGTGTGAGCCACCACCCTGCATGAAATAACCTACCGCTGCCTTGGGGGACGTCCGCATTGATCTCCCACATGCGAGACAGGTGGTGCCTGCCAGGGGTGGCCGCCAGTTCAGGCGAGGTGACATTTGAGAGGGGCGATGAGATCCTGAGTGGATTTGGGGAGTTAATGAGGCCCCCGGAGGGATGGGGTTGGAGAAATAAGGGTGAAGGAGAATAGGAGATAGGGGGACAAGAAACCTAGGGCACCCAAGCATCCAAACAAAGAATATCATTGATAATAACATGTCCACAATTCAAACCTGCCCCGAGGTTAGCCATGGTGTCAGCAATTTGGTTGTTTTGCCTTAGGATATGTAAGAAGGAGATGGAGTGGAATTCCTTCGCCAAGAAAATGAAGTGTTGATGCAATGGAGAGGCTGGTTTTCGACGTTGTTTTACTAGGGCCCTGGCTTCCCTGATCACCAACATAGAATCTCCAAAGACCATTAGATCCTTGACATCGATGCTCCTCGCGATGCCCATCCCTTTTATCATTGCGAGCCATTCTGCTTCATTATTGGTTTTCCTGCCAATTCCCCAAGCATAATATTTCACTTTGTTTCCGTCGGAGTCCATTAGGACTCCCCCCGCACCTGCCAACCCAGTAGATTGTTGGTGTCTTTAGAAGTAGTCCATTTTACTAAATTTTCAATATGGACCTCAACTTAAGTGTAATTTCCTTAACTACGTTTAACATTAAAACGATAGTAGATATAATTATGTTTCTAAAATGAAAGCCTTTGTTATTATTGTTGGTTAATTTCCAAATAGACAATGTTATGATGTATACAAAATGTTCCTAATCTACCAAATAACACATTAACTAGAGCAAATTGAAATTGTGAAGTACAAAAAATATTTATTTATTTTATGAATTTCTTGTTGATCCAAATCTAAGTGTGAAGCCCGTTGTTTCTACAAGGTGAGTACAATCTACATCTTGATTATAGTCATGCTCTCAATTGAAGAGAGACTCATTTATGAAGAAGATAAGTTATGTTGTATTTCTTTTAATCTAATGCGTTAATATAGTACCACTTCTCTATTTTTTTTTAAGCAAAAAAGAAACCTTTCATTCTATTATCATAAACTGAAAATACAAACTATCTTCTTTACAATAAACAGGTGCTCCTTGAGCTACCACAGAAAAAACAGGTGTTGTACAAGCCACCCCTAAGCCCATAGATAATAGGTGCTATACTAGCCACCCCTAAGCAGATCAAAACACCCAAACCCTATCATAAACAACTTCGAAGACTCCTACAAAATTGAGCCATAGTTATTAAAATGCCACTCGGCAAAACAAGAAATCTTGAGACCGTCACCAACATTATCAATGAGCAGAAGACTATTGTTCATGATTTACAAATTCCGTTCCCCTTGAAAACATAAAAGCACCAAACATCATTATCCCTAACCAGACCCATAGCCCAAAGTACTACCATGGCAAAGCCAAAAAGGAACCTAAACCCAGATGAAAGAAGGAAATGCACCAAAGTTGGAAGAAGTACCGCCGAAAAATACCACCCCGCGAGAGCCAAACAGACAAAGTGTTATGCAGAAGGGCCCGCCTCGTCATCACTATGCACCATAACAGTCGCTGGAGCCACCTCCCCTTTATCCGAAGGTACTGGACCCCGAGGGGTAGCCTGCTACTTCGGAATATCCAGATAAGTGATCCCAATTTATCCACCAACAGATCAAGCTTCATATGAATCCAGTGACAATTCTCAGCCGTGTCCTTACTAACATCCTCCAGCCTCTTAAGCCGTGGAGAACCAGATAACGCATCCTCCCGGGTATCCAAACACTGGGCAATCAAAGTTTTGGTCACCCAAAGGGTAAAAATCGCCCGATTGTACAGAGCCATGCGTCCCAGAGTATTCCCCAGGTCATGGATCCAATTAGCCATGGCCTCCAGTTCCTCCGGTAATTCAACCTCCCCCACCAGATGCCACAAGTCAGCTTCAATTTCCTCCACCTCCTGCCGAACTCCCGGTGGGAAGAACCGGCGAAAGAAAACTGCGGTGGCAGCTGAATTCCATTGATCTTGACTTGGACCAGTACAAGGCGTAGCACCTCCCCCCAAAATGCTGGTCTCACTAGGGGCTTTACGACCTCATTTCATAGCACAAGTTATCGGAGGCATGGTGCCCTCACCCTTACAAATCCTTTGCACACTCAAAACCACAATAAACTTGATAAGTGTTTCACAAGGAAAAATTCGCAAGACACTTTGTTCCTGTTACCACCCCTGCACTCCATATTTATGGATGAGCCACCTCCTATCACCATTAACTTCGACATCATAAACCTGACGCTGTAATAATTGAACCAGACCTCATCTTTCATCCTCAACGTCCTTTGCTGATCATGAAACTCCATCAAAATCCTGCATAAGCTTTGCCACCTTGTCTTTCGCATGCTTCGATTCCTCTGAATTGAATTCACCGTCTAAGATGATATCTCCGAGAACCTTAACTATTGTCCTTTGATACATCTTCCCATCATTCCATCTGTCCCTATGATGCAAGACGTGTACCCTCAATACATCAATCCCCGTTAGTGGGACAGGTTCTGTCGTCATCTTTTGCCAACCACTCCTCATAATCACATTCGGCGATTTTATAGCACTTAAGTCGACACGTATCGGAGGGTACGTCCGAGGCATTCCCATCCCATCTTTCATTCACTTGCTCGACACCCTGATTTTCCAGCTCGTCAGCCAGACAGTTGGCACTTCTCCTTACGTGTTGAAACATGATGGAATTAAATCCTCTTATCGTGGTTCCCAGACATGATACCCGCCATGCCAGGCGCCACGAGGTGGCTAGATTCACAGCCTGAGTTCCATTTAAGAGTTTAATAGTAGTCTATATGAGGATTTTAGAGTCACCTTCCACAATACAGCTGTTGATGCCACGCCTGGTCATTAGACTAAGCCCTTGGAGCAGAGCTTCACACTCTGCTACATTATTTGTTTCGTAACCTATGTTTCCATAATAGCAAAACTGAATATGGCCTTGGTCATTTCTTACCACCCCACCATACCCTGCCATGCCCGGATTCCCTTGGGAAGCTCCGTCAAAGTTCAGTTTAAGCCATCCCTGTTGCGGCGAAGTCCACTGCGACGGACTTTCCTGCAGTTTGTTGCCAGAATGATGAAGTCCAATAAACTGGGGAAGACCTCTGATACCCCAGGTATGTAATAATCTAACTTCATAGTCAGGACCACTCATATCTTCAGCGTTCCATCTCGTGAGTTTCAAGGTTTCAGTTATCTCTTGCTTTAGGCGCTCCCAGACTACCTTCCAAGTGTTTTTTTTTTCCTGAAACAAATGATTATTTCGCTCTCTCCAAACCTCCCAGAGGAGGAAACCAGGGTACAATTGCCAAATACGATTCAATATATTCCCTTGAAAGGGTTTCCCATTCCATTGCCTAATGGTTTGTTCAGGGCTTGTCCTTACCCGAGCAGTCTTCCTGAAAAACCTGGCCCCTTCATCCCATAGTGCTGAGGTAAAGCTACATTTGTCAAGAAGATGAGCCATTGTCTCACTGTTCTGGCCACAGAGAACACAAATGGACGGGCCCTCGAAACCTCGCTTAGCAATATTGTCCCATGTCAAAATCCAGCCTCGTAACACTAACCAGAGAAAAAGAGTAATTTTTGGCCACAACTTAGCCTCCCATAAATGCTTCCATACCTGATCATCCTCTAGATTATCCGAGCTGGTTTGCAAATGGTAAGCTTCTTTAATGGTAAACCTCCCTATCGATTGATGACCCCACCGAAGGATATCACTGTCTCTCTGAATTTTAACTTGCCTTTTGATCACAATATCATAGACCTGCCTTCCTATTTCTTCCCCATAGGAGGTTATCCACCAGTCTAGTGGCTTCCACATGTGAAAGCCTTTGTCCTCAAAGACTTCTTGCCAATAGTTGTTAACCGATTGCCAGTGATGTTGCCTCTCCCTAATTCCTTCAGGGGCCACCAACGAAGCAATTGAAGGTTCTTGTTGCCATGCATCCAGCCAAAGATTCGTCGTCATTCCCTCTCGGATTTCCCAGAAACTGTGCTTCTTTATAATTCCATTGTCGGCCCGGACTATATTCCAAATGTGGGATCCTTTATCCGGTCCTTCCTCCCAAATCCACTCTTGCTGCTCTGTTGTTGGCATATATTTCTTCCCCCAGAAGCTTGCCCATTGCTTGTTCGTATGAGTTAGCCAGCGCCACCAAATTTTTGCACCGCAGACCCTGCTAAGCTCCTCAGGATCCTGAAGCCCCAGACCCCCTTCCTTCCTTCCTTCTTTGTTTTGCATAAATTTTTCCATCCCACCAGTGGCCATTTCCTATGATCTCCAATGCCTCCCCACAAAAAAGTACATTGCAGATTCCTGATTTCCCTTAGCACCATCTTAGGAGCCGACAACACAGAGAACAAATACAAAGGCATAGCTTGCAAAACAAATTTGACCAAAACCACTCTACCAGGAAAATTTAAGGATCGAAGGGTCCAATTCGAAAGTCTTTCCTTCAATTTATTCAAAAGATCTTCCCAGGATGCTTTTTTAAGGATCCCTTCAGTTAAGGGCGCCCCGAGATATTTGGTTGGAAGGGAGCTCTTCTTAAAGCCCAAGATACGGAGGATGTTTCTTTGACAGATAGGAGAAGTATTAAAGAAAAACACAAGGGACTTATCCATGTTAATCGTTAACCCCGAGGCTTACAAAAAAATGTTCAGAGCCTGTTTAATATTACGGGCTTCCTGCATAAAGGAATGACCCATCATCAACAAACTGCTGATGAGTAATTGCCTTCTCACAGGGAGGGAACTTTAAGCCTTTGATGCTTCCCTGGGTAACATAATGGGAGATAAGTCTCCCCAATCCTTCTATCATTAACACAAAAAGGAAAGGCGAAAGAGGATCCCCTTGCCGAATTCCCCTAGTAGGTTTCAACACACTAGAAGGATGACCATTAACCAAAATGGAGAAGAAGGCCGAGGAAGTGAGATTAGCAATCCATTTGATCCAAATATCACTGAACCCAAAGGATTTCATGATCTCTTTCATGTAGTTCTAGTTGAGCTTATCATAAGCTTTGGACAGATCTAATTTCAACATCATACCCGCCTTTTTAGTGACTTTAAGTGAGTGAATCACTTCATGTGCCAAAATAATGCCATCCATGATCTGCTGGCCTTCCACAAATCCTGATTGTTCTATGGAAATGAGAGAGGGGAGGAGGGGTTTCAACCGATTAGACAGGACCTTAGTTATAATCTTATAAATGATATTGCACAAGGAAATTGGTCAAAATGAGTTAGCGTTCTCAGCCATAGGGGATTTAGGGATGAGGGTGAGGAAGGTAGAGTTTAAAGCAGGGAGAACCCCTCTCATCTGATGGGATTCTTCCACTACTTTCCAAGCTTCCAGTTTGATCAAGTCCCAAAAAGCATGAAATGAATTAGCAGTAAATCCATCAGGGCCAGGGGATTTCCCTTCTTCCATCTGAAAGATGGCTGTCTCCACTTCCACAAAGGCAATTGGGATGATAAGAATGGCATTCTGTTCATCAGAAATAATACGGGGAATGACCGATTTAATAACCCTACAGGCTTCAGTGCGGTCCTCCTGAGGTTCTGTAGTAACCTTAGTAAAATGATCTATCAATTCTTTTTCAATCTCCTCATGAGATTCCAGCACAACCCCTTCATCGGTCTTGAGATTGACAATCTGGTTATAATGCCTCTGTTGAATAGTGGCCCTGTGGAAAAATCGGGTATTTTGGTCCCCATCTTTCAGCCACTAGTTACGAGATTTCTGTTTCCAGAGAAGCTCTTCCTGATGTTGTCTTTGCTTGATATCCTCCGAAATTCTGGTTTCCTCCTCGACAAGCTCCCAAGTTACGCCAGTCTGCATAATCCTTTCCTGTACCTGGTCCATTCGAGCTTCCAATTTAGCTTTTTCTTGCTAAATATTACCGAAGACCTCTTTATTCCACCTTTTAATTTTTTGTTTGAGCATCTTCAACTTTTGTTGAAAGCAAAACATTTTGGTCCCTGCCGGAGGGCTTAAGGTAGTCCACCATTCCTCCATCGGAGAGGCAAAATCAATGTGCGTTAACCAAAACTTTTCAAAACGGAAGGGTTTAGACATATTCAAACCGATCTTGCTCCAAAGAAGTGACACCGGCTAATGATCAGAGCCCGCAGATGCAATTGGGCGAGAGGTCAGTGTACCCCCTAGGAGCATGATACTTTTTGATAGAAGAAAACAATCCAGTCGTGCTGCCACCAGATGCTCTCCTCCCCAACGATTATTCTAGGTACACATCGTACTTCCAAGATCTACATCTATGAGACTGTTATCCTCAATGAATTCGTCAAACAAAGTATTCTCAAGAGTAAGATATCGCCTCCCCCCCTTTTTTCAGCTAACGACTGGATCATGTTAAAGTCTCCTCCCACAATCCAGTGGAAGCCATCAAACATACTTCTTAGATAAGCCAGACTACTATGAAAATTACGTTTCTCAGGATAACCGCATGGACCATACACATTAGTAAGAACTCCTTTAACCCTTGATCCAATGACATGGAATTCTGTAGTTAAACTAAACTTAGTAGATAGAAAGTTAGTCAGAGTTATTTTCCTTGGATCCCATAGCACTGCCAATCCACCAGAGTGACTTGTTGCATCCAGAGCCATACAACTGCAATTTTTCCAAAGATTTCCCGCCTTTGTTGCTACTTGATTACCAGAACATTTGGTTTCCTGAAGAAAGATCACATAGGGTTTTTCCTTCATAATCTTGTTTTTTAGGATCTTGATTTTCTGGGGACCATTTATCCCATGAATATTCCAGGTAAGAATTTTCATTAGGCACTATATCTGGCGATGAGCAGCGCCTCCTGAATGGTTGGATATTGTCCTGAGTCTACCAATCTAGCTCCAATTTCACCGATCCTATCCCTGTTTGATCGCCTTCCCCTCTTGGAGTTTCCTTCCTTCATCTTTCTCTTGTTTTCCTTGAGTTTGAGCGGACCAATTCCCAGACTCGGAGTCGGTTTGACTTTCAAAATGGTTGATTTCGACAGTTGGAGTTGATTGTCAGGGATGGAATGAACCTTGATGTTTTTACAAGCTTCTTCTATACTGTCCAAATCCAAATCTCCACGAAGCATATCATCCAGATCTTCATCCATACACTCCGTTTCCTTCAGTTGATTAACCCCCAATTCAATAGGTGTATCCTTCCCCACTTCTACTTCCAGCTGACCTCCCTCCACCGTAGAGTGTTCTTTCTCTTACTCTGGAAGAGAGTTTTCTACAGGACTAGATTTCAAGGCCTCAAAGCTATTAGTCTGAACAATCTTTTTTCCTGGATCTAGGCCTGTATGGTGTCTCCTTGACTTTTTATGAGTGGCTACTTTGACGAATCCGTCCTTATCTTTCTGTTCCAATGTACTACTTCCAGGGATTTCATCAGGAAGATTAAGATGACAATCCCTTGCCAAGTGACCATGTATGTGACACCGACGACATCGAAAGGGAATATGTTCATAATCCAGGGTTTGGAACCATTCTGAATCATCCTAGTTTAGAGTAATCCCTTCCGGGAGGGCTTTTACTATATTCATATAAACACAAATTCGGGCATAAGACACATACCTTCCCTGTTTGGTCTGATTTGATATCTTGACGAACTGACCTAGGGTTTCACCAATGGCTTGTAAAACTTCCAGATCCCAATACTCTGCAGGAAGAGAATAAAGACGGATCCAGACTAGGACAATAGAAAAATCTTCCTTATCAAGGTTAAAATGGTCTTTCCATATTTTGAGAAAGAGCGCTGCAGAAAAATAGAAATAAGCCCCCCCTTCAAAGATCCTGTCCTTATCTTCCACACTTAGGAATACTACTGTAAAAAAACCCTTCGATCCCAATAAAAAATGACCCTTAGGCTTCTAGGTTGCTTTGATCCACCATGTCAGTGCTTTTTCCATTGGCCATATCCCCATGAATTTTCCAATAAGTGCATGGTCCATCATGTATTGAATTCGTTCCTTTACTTTGGTAGAGTTGATAGTAATGGCCGGGCTACTTATGGATTTCGGAATATAGACGCCTCCTATGTCTCCTCTGCTGATACCCTTTTCCCCACTTCCCAGGATCCCTACGCTACCTTTCCTTTCCGATCCCTGAATCTCAAGTCGAGGCTCCAAACCCTCTCCTCCTATCCCGTTCGGCTCATCCAAATTCCTTGCTTCAACCTACTACTTCATCCTGTCCACAATTGAATCTGCATCGCTCCTCGTGCTCTGAAGGAGAGGAGGGGGTGTGCCCCTCCCCTGCGGTTGAACCATCCCTCTTGCGACCAGACCACTCTCGCTTCACCACCGTAACAGGTTACAAAGGGAAATGCAGAAAGCTGTCCAGAATCAACCGTTAAAGAAGGGCATTTCTTGGAGCTCCAATCTAACATTACTATATCGCATCTGTGGTCACTTCCACTTCTCTATTTACTTGTATATATAATTACTTAAAAATATAAACCCAACCATAGTAAAATTGATTTATAATAGTGACTGATATTAATAAGTAGCTTATAATCAAATTGATTAATAATAATTAATATAGTGTCACTTATATATTTTATATGTATTGAAATAGACTCGACTTTAATTAATTTATAAAGTTGCTTTAATAATATATTAATATAGTATTACTAATCTATTTTGGCTCAACAATTATAAACCCATTCTCTTTTCTACTTTTTAAAATGTTTAATAATATGTTAGTGATACTAATTTATTTGTTTATAGATAGAATTGATTAAAATACATAAACTTAATTTGTTCTCTCCATTCACCAATAAAAAGTTGGTCAACAATATGTCATGCAAAACTGTCAACAATGTTATGTTTAAGAAAATTGATTTGATTTGATCCGTTCTTATTAAAAACAAGAGCCACAAGATAGCAATGTCCCCGACATTGTCACTTGCTCTATTTATTTGAAGCTAAAAAGTTTGTATATACTTTATTTGTTTGAAGCTGGAAAGTTTGTATATGTATTTGTAAATAGGCTTTGTTCATAATATTGATTTTAATTTTTATATTATATATGTATTACAATATATATATATATATAATTTTAAATTTTGTTCATTATTTTTATAGCTTTTATTTTTATATTTAAAGTAATTGCTAGTTTAATAGTAATTTATAAAGGAATTTTGATTTTTTATATTTGAAGTAATTGCTAGTTTAATAGTAATTTATAAAGGAATTTTGATGAATCATTGAAACTTAAATAAATAATGTTTTTTTCTTAGATTGTTTAGTTAGGTAAAAATGAAACTTATAGCCATTATTATCTCAACTTTTCTTAGATAGAAGTAGATGTGCAAAAAAATCTAGATTGGAGGAGAGGTCAGACACTTTTATGCACCAGATTGTTTTGATGTTTGTTAACAAACTGATGTTTTACGGACCTTAACTAACTAAGAGAGGGCGCATAAGTTCGGAAGGAAGGAAGATGTGTGCCCATACACTAACCATGTCGTCAATTATTACATCTATGTAAGCAATGCCGTCAACAAGGGCCCATTAGAACAAGGGACTGGAATGTGAAGATGACGACGAGCCCACCAACAAACTATGCACTTACTTCTACTTGCTATCAATGCTAAAGGTTGGGACTGATCTGTACCCAAGTTTTTTTAATTTGTTAAGTAGATATTTAGAAAAATTGGATTCAAAGATTCCATTGTAACGTATCCCTTTCGAAAACTAACATTAGATTATAACATATGCATAACCAGTTAATTGCCACTTCCAAGTTTGAATGGTAAAGTTTCGAGCAATTGCGAGAATAATCTATTACATTGGAACCAGATCCCAGCACATTAAAATTCCTAGGCTAATTGTAAGACATTTAAGATCCCGGCACAACATTATCCCACATTGAACGACTTTGTTGTATGGAAGGTTGTGTGGTTCATGATTATTGTTTCTTGTGGGTTCCAAAATTGGGACCGCCATTGGTGATGCCTATTTCCATTGGGAAAATTTGCTTGATATAAAGGTTTCATCATCGATGTTAATATGGCACTACAATGCGTTATGATTTGTACATTTTGCAAGCATCTTTCTAGCTGCCAGCATTGTTGCGGGAGTTAATGACGCACTGTACAAAGTCCTTTGGTTCCTACATGTTGTAATTGGGTGCTCCGAGCTAGAAGAGCTGCTAAGTATGGATTTTTAGATTTAAACCTTAAATGGAATCTTATTAGTTGCAATCCATGCAAATGACATGTAAGTGATTATGTTGACAGTATATGGTTTGATCCATGACAGTAACTGTATTCGTACCTGATTTCAATAGTTTAATATTTACCATATACAACTTCTTATTATCAATTATCATTCCGTGAATTTGATTAAAATTCCTTCTCTTTTTATCAACTGCTGTACATTCATCAGTTTCGTTCAACCTCACAACGCTGCTAAATGTATCGATTGTCATCTATTTTTTGCAGTGAACTTGAATCTGTCAAGGATGTGGGTCTTCTCTTTCCCCATGGTTATCTAAAGACAAGTACTACTGCTGACAATATAAGACAACACAAACCATTGAATCAAAATCCTGAACTTATATGTGTAATCTGAAAACATCTGCGAATAACAAAACGCTTTCCTATAACATAAAAAGAGTACTTAAACACTAGAAGAATTAATGCATTAACTAACACATAATACAAACACCAATGAATGGAACTAATACATCCACCCGACAAACACGCATTGCCGCATAATATAAACAATAATGCCGATGATGCAATCCCTTAACAAAGGATTAAAAGAGATAAAATATAAAAATAAAACAGTTCCCAAAACCCCTGACAAAAATCCTAGAAGAACTATGGATTATAAAAACAAGTTTGGGTCAATACCATAAGCCTATCTAGGGATTATAAAGCTTTTTAGGAAACGCCTGAATAACTGGAAAATCTAGACGCTGCTCTCAAACCTAGTCTAAAATAAAAAGGAGAGTAGTTTTGCTCCCATGAGAGATTAGGCATGCGGAAAAACAGAAAAATAAGGCAACTTGCAACCAAGTGCGGATCTGTCCATCGGGAGATATCTGAAAAAAGATAAAACGCTAAATGAGGTCATCTAAATCTAATAATGGCAGAGAACAACACCTGCGTAATTAAACACTTACATGTAGTCCATATTCGGCTTTGGTAAATGCGCGTATTTGAAGTTGCCAGGTCCTCGCATGAGGCCCACATGTCTTTGCTCTCAAATCCTTCACTTTGGCCTCATGCATGAGGCACAACTGTCCTTACCTCCATTTGCATTCCATTAAAATTAATAAATGAACAAAACGAATTTGGCTCCCTTCCCTTCTTTCCCATTTTACATTTCAAACTGAAATTTTCTCTGGCAAGCTATCGATTCTCTTAAGAGTCCGCTTGAACATGGATCCATTGTTTACAATAATTTGAATCAAAGAGTTCTGTTTTTTATTTTTCTTATCTAAATCATTACGGAAGTATTGGACAAGAATTTCCTGTTGGATTCTTTTGGTAGTTAGAGACCCTTCGATTAATTATGTTTATGAATGCAACAACAACCAACCCCTATTTATTGTGATTCAGTTAAAAGTTTTTCCGTAGATATCGATTCTACTCCCCCTAGCCAGTGGAAAGCCGAGCATATTTAAGATTTCTGCAACTTCAGGTAAGTCAGGTTTTATCATATATGGTTGTAATGTCCCCATTTTGACCCCCTTTGTATTAAATCGTAAATGATGTAAATATTGTTATTTGATCATGGTGAGGAGCTCAAGGCCAAGGCCCCACCATTGATTTAGCGTTTTATGTATCGGCAATTAAAAATAGATGCCTATGGCTCTTGTGCTAGATATGCACAATGTAAATTAAGACATCATGTAAATACGAATTTTAATGAAAAACCCACAACTGGATATGCTATGCAACAAAGAGATGGGGGCATGATTCTACAAGGAATAGGGAGGGAAATTATTCAAACCCTTGAGCCAATGGTGTTAATCCATGTGTCAATGAGAAAACCCATAAACCACCAACTACCCATTTTGGGTTATGGACCCAATCATTTAATTCTTCCAGAAATTGGTTGAGGTAGTTAATGCCTTGGGAATGAAGAGGTATGGCAGCCAATTTCATGCATGGGCAAGCCATCAACCTGGGAATTCGTATTTTTGCTTCTTGGGCAAGAGAACACCCATGAAATGGTGCCCAAAAGCCATTCTGAACACATAGTTTTTCCTCCCTCACGCAGTCTGAACGACTGGGTCTTTCCTCATCACGTTTTTACCAATTTTCCTGCATTTTTCCATAGCTGGGAGCTCGTTTTTGTGTTGCATAGTGGCTGGGAGAAAGGGAGTCACGTTCTGGGGGTTTATAGAGGTCGTTTTTGCCCCAAAATTGCCATGGACGTTTTTCTGAAAATGATTTCTACTGTCCAGGGTTGTTCTCCGATTGCCTTTTCGTTTTTGGGCTTTCCCATGTTTTTCTAAATTGGTAGAAACCCACTGAAGAAACGTTTTTCCTCATTCCCAGCACTTGTGGTTTTGTTGTTATGTGCATCCCTGTTTTGGTTTGAATCTGTGAGCAAGAGATTGGAGTGGTAGTGGACAGATAAGGCTTGATAAACCTAGTGGGGAGGCAACCTCTCAAGAAGATCAAGAGGGCTTTGGCTACTCTTCTATGCACACCCTGAGAGCACTAGATGGGGAAGGTATGGCTTGAGGGACTGTACAGCAGTGAAAAGAATACTTCCTTGTGCTGGGTGTGTAGGTATTGTGGGTGCCAAGCTAGATAGATCTTGTATGGTTACCCCTGGCTCTGTGCTTGAGCTCACTAGCTTAGCCACTCTTCCTTTCCATTTCCTAGCATCCTGATAAACCCAATTGTAGATTGGCTTGGCTCATCTTGGTGTATGCTTGGCTATGTGTGAGTTTGCTGTTCCCTGGTTCCTTGTAGAGATCATGCCCAGCTCGGGGGTGGCAGTTGTATCAAGAGGTTGATAAGCACGACTGGCCTATGGTTGGGTGGAACGTTGCAGATGCATAGCTGGTTGCTTGGGACTACTTTGTTAAGATAAGTATTCTCTTTTATAAATTCTGCAATGTCTTTATTTAATGACTGTCACATAAATGTTTGAATGCATGTTAGATATTAAACATGATTTTTAATTCCGCTGTGTTTCTATAACATGCACATGTATATGTCTTTTTATCAATGAGTTTTACTTAATGGATATGGGGTTAGATGCCCGGTTTTAGCATCACGATCCTCTCTATCACGCTGGTATGATAGGAGGGGACGTTACAATGGTGGTTGAACAGGAAGAGAAAATTTGTATATATAGGGTTTAATTGATGTAATTTACTCAGTGATTACCTTACTTGGAAAAAACTATAATCCTATCAGAAAGAAATTGAAAAAGCATAGTTCAACAAGAATTTCAAGTGATTTGAGAGAACAAATAACATATGCATTTACATATACTAACCAATTTTCATTTTTTGTGGCCAGTCGAATCCCCAGGACGCAATAAACGTGAGCAACTGGATGGGACTAGGGGCAAAACTTGGAAAGGAGAAGAAACAAGGCAGAAGCTCGAAAACAATCCTGGAGTTGGTTTGGCAACAATAGGTAGAGGCTACAGGTCCCAATCATTCTCCATAGAAGGATGATATACTCGATAACGCAGGTATGTTTCACACGTCGCAATCCCAATCAGCCATAGACGACCAGTTCCTCCTTATCGAGCTAATAATTGGCTTATTTTCATAACAACTTGTTGCATAGAAGATGGGACTGACAACCCTATCGATGCTCCTCCTGCCTTGGGCTACTCTACAAGCCACTTTAAATCACCCACGCTGAGAATTATACTGGCCTTATTCAAACGCGCTTCCACCATTTGTTCTTTGTTTCCAAAACATAACAGAAAGCATATATCTCTGTTACAATAAGAAGGATCTAAACATAAAGCATATATCTCTGTTACAATAGGAACGATCTGAACAGAAAGCAGATATCTCTGTTACAATAGGAAGGATCAGAAGCTGCGTTGGGGTTTCACCTTTTTCTAATATTCTCTGCACAAGTTTTTTATTACAGCTTCGGCCTCTTTCTCCCATACGAGAACCAACCCCTAAACTTTGAAGTCATAGCCGAGCAAGCCTAGTGCAGATGGCTAGCAGGGGCTGCCAAAAATGTCGCACCGACATGTAGAGAATCGTTTGGTCATGAGGGCAGCAAGAATCTTCTGCTATGGCATGATTTAAGATGCTCGCCGCCTCCGAGGTTAGCGTCTGCTACACTGTGCTTAGCCTTGGAGTTTCTGCAGGATGAATGTTAAGCACAGTGCAACAATGTATATGCCGACTATGCAGTGTAGATTCCTGGGTTGATGTTGATGGCATGCCAGAGATGGCACCATCTCTCCACTGCGGCATGTGTACTCCATAATACAAGTGGCCACCAACATTAAAAGCTTGTTGTACTCTATAATACAGGTGGCCACCAAAAACCTGCACAGTGCAGACTCATACGAATGCGATGGATGGATTTCTCTTTCGTGTGCAGAACGGAGACACCACTCATACGCAACAACTCCAATTGCAGAAACTGAGACACATGAATTAATACTTGCATAAACCGAGACACATCTGAATTAATACGTAGGAACCTGGTTGAATGCATTTAAATTGCCCATACCGCCCATGACGTCAGCATGCTGCCGGGGCTTGGGCACAAGAACCTAGGCCCGACGTCATGGTGGACGGATCCAATGAAAACAGAGATAAATCCCATTTAAAAAAAGCACCAAAAATTAAAAAAAAAATTGCGGACTATGGCCCGACCTTCATCCCGCAGAAAAATTTGCAAAGAACCCTCCCAACTAATGGCCCCGACCAAAAAATATATGTCGGGGACATAATAAGAACAATCAAATCATGTATGTAGTTGGAACTGTTTACAGTACATCCGTTTAAGAAAGCCAGAAAGAATTAGTGGCATGTAGGGAATTTAGTCTTTAGAAATACAAAACTTTTAGGAGAAACACACCAAACTTGTTGGCTACTTGCATCGCCAATGATTTCAAATATTACCAGTAAGTTGTAACAAATGAATTCCTTTGGGTTCAAGTAAGGTTCAAATCTTAGCAAACATTTCACTTTGTGCTAATCAAGGTTGAAGTACGATAAATTGGCAAAATGTATCCCACAAGATATGTATGTTTCCATGACTTAGTTACAACAAATCATTAAAGTTCCTCATATTCATATCAAACCCTTGAGGATTTGTATTGGGGAACATATTGAGCATATTGACAACTACATTTCATTAAAAGTTTTGGATTTATGTTGTTAATTACTCATAGAAACAACATATAGCCCTTAGGCAAACTATGCACAAGGCATGTCCTAGAGTATCGAACCTGGAAATCAACCAAGACAACTAGTTTCACCCAATCGACCATAACTTGTTTCAGCATAGGCTCAATTTGATAAAGAGCATGCACTTAGGATTGGAAGTTGACAAAACTCATGGAATTTTATAAATCAATAGCCGAGTTGTTCTTGTTTTTAATAATAAAATTTATAAATTATTTTTTTGATAAATAATAAATTAAAATAATTTATAAATAAAATTTAATATTTTATAAAATGAAATTTGAATTTAGTAAAACAAATATTGAAATTACATGCATCTAATAATATGATAATCAATCACTTTTAAAAAATTATTCCCCAACTAAAATGAATAAATTACATTTGCGTACGGTTCTATACTCCATGCCACAATTGTTATTGATCTCCTCAACCATGGAAACAAGTAATAAATTAATCATGAAAGCATTGTGTATGGTTACACGACTATGGCGTGAATGAAGGAATGTGTTTTTGTTGATGTTTATGTAGCTTTGGGAGGTATTCCTGTAAGCTCATAATATTATTTAGTGAAAAGGTAAAATCACATAAAGACACGACTTTACGTAAAAGCTACCTTGAAGACCTATATTGCTAAAGGTCAATTCATTATTGTACCAACTCATAACACCGAGTGAATTATTCATCTATCTCTCTACTACAACGAAGTAATAAGAAGGATGCAGCAATGATCTCAGGATAAATCTTATGTCTCTTGTGCTTGGCTATATTTATGTGATCCTATTGCATATGTGGTTCATATTTTCAGTGTATGGTTATTCTATGATATATGTTATATCATAAGGTAGTAATCATTAATATTCAAAAATAATTAAAAAATCAACATGGTATCAGAGTTGGTTAGTGGTTTGGAGTTGTGAGGGTATTGGCCCATGGTATTTCATTAGTATATGGTATTTACTAATTTCTATTTACTATGGATAGGTTTTGTATGTGGACTTTCACGTATAAACATGGTTTTGTATGTGGGATTTCACATATGAACACGGTTTTCTTTCCAACACATGGTTTTACAAATTGGTTGGGTGATTTATATGCACACGTTAAAAATGTTTTTACCAAAGTTAAAACAATGATTACAAGTAAAGGAAGTCAACAATAAAGCGTGGAAGCTCAAGCATGGAAGGAAGGATGAGAAGGATTCCTACTCAAAGTGATGACATGAACAACGCAAACTGGAAGAGTTGCTTGATGAGGAATATAACATGGACATACACTTCTATATTCAGAGTGAGCAACTACCCAGGATGTAGCAATGAGGCTCAATATCAAGAGGAAGCTTGGTACTCCAAGATTGATGATGAGTTTAGGCTTAAGAAGGAGCAAGAGGAACTCATTTGTCAGAGGGAGTTGGCTTCAGATCCCAAGACAACAAGATGGATTCTATGAAGGAGTAGAATGTTCGTATGTAGAAGGGGTAGGATGCTCATATGCAGAGGGAGCAGGGCGCTCCAATGCAAAGGGAGATGTGGTGAGCTTAAAGATGTGATGTTTGCAATATTAGGAAGGTGTTCCCCCGATATTAGCCATGTGACTTGGATATGGGTGAATGGCCCAGAGGCAGGGAAATGCCTTCTCCCAGACACCCTATGATGGGGTGGGGAGATTAGTGATTTCGTGGACACTCTATGATGGAGTGGGGAGATCTCTCGGACACCCTATGACGGGATGGAGAGACTAGTCCCTAAGATGACTTAGGAGGAGTCAATGCACATATTGCTTTCGTGACAGAGGGAGTAAATACCAGAATCTTGTGATAAATGGGAAGGTATCCCATATTTGCAGATCTTGTACATTCTCCATGATTGATTATCAAGAGGAAGGATTACGTGGATGATATGTTGATGTTTCTCTAGGGTGCAGGATCAGACAGGAATTCTACTAGATTGGTCATGTGATTTGACCAAGGAGAATGATACATTCACTCATAGGAAATGTCCATGTGACTTGGCTAGTGGTGAATGGCCTCGACGTAGCCTTGCTTAGCCATGTGATTTGGCTAGGTGTGATTAGGGCTTGAGGTTCTTTCACAACCTTTCTCAGTCATGTGATTTGGCTAAGTGTGAATAAGGCTTGAGGTCACATTGCATACTCTGTGAGGGAGTGCTTTGTTATGGAGTGATCTATCTCATTATAGAGAAGGTTTGACTTGTTTATTTGATAGGGACTAGATGCCCCTTGTGGAATAAACAATTTATAGTCTAATGTGGGCGCACAAACATTAGAGCCCTATACATGAATATATGTGCATGTAAGGAGAATCTCCATGTAGAGGCTTGAGAAGAGACTTGAAGTGCTAAAATTGTGTATGTTAGGATAGGAGCATATTCTTCGGTTGGTATTTTAAGGAGAATCTCCAGGTAGAGTCTTGAGAGGAGACTTGAAGTGCTAACATTGTGTATGTTAGCATAGGAGTAGATTCTCCAATTTGTATTTTAAGGAGAAGCTCCAGGTAGAGTCTCGAGAGGAGACTTGAAGTGCTAACATTGTGTATGTCAGCATAGGAGTAGATTGTCTAGTTGGTCTTTTAAGGAGAAGCTCCAGGTAGATTCTTGAGAGGAGACTTGAAGTGATAACATTGTGTATGTCAACATAGGAGAAGATTCTCTGGTTGGTCTTTTAAGGAGAATCTCCAGGTAGAGTTTCAAGAGGAGACTTGAAGTGATAACATTGTGTATGTCAGCATAGGAGTAGATTCTCCAGTTGGTCTTTTAAGGAGAAGCTCCAGGTGGAGTCTCGAGAGGAGACTTGTAGTGCTAACATTGTGTATGTCAACATAGGAGTATATTCTTCGGTTGGTCTTTTAAGGAGACGATCAGGTAGGGTATCGAGAAGAGACTTGAAGTGCTAACATTGTGTATGTCAGCATAAAGCTGATTCTCCGGTTGCTCTTTTCACTAAGGAGAAGACTCCTTTGTGGAGTGTATCCCTATGTGGGATGATCCCTGTGTAATATGTTCTCCTGTATGGCGAGTGATTCCATGTGGAGAATGGGCCCAGAGGGGTGGACTAGTTGCAGTCATCATTGCCTTCCAGTTGTAATGATTGGTAAATTGGAAGAAGAGTCTTCCTGAGGAGTGCAACCTACTTTTGGTTTTAGATTGATACAGTGCATGAGGAGGTAAATCCTCTGTGGTAAGATGACCAATCTTACCAAATTGATCAAGATATCTTCTTTGAGAAGATGATGTGGTTCCAATGGGGACAATTGTTTTGGTTAGAAGGAATTGATCAAAAGGGACAAAACTTCTCTTATATTCAGAAGACAAGAAGAAATCCAGTGCTGAAGATCATGCCTTGGAGATATATAGACATGCCTTGTTCTACTCCTTAGAGGGAGTGTTCCATATACGATGACATGGACTTGTCATTTAGTTGGAGAGATTTCTACAAATGAGAATACCTCCCAAGCTAAGAGGGAGTGTTGATGTTTATGTAGCTTTGGGATGTATTCTCGTAAGCTCTTAATATTATTAATAATGTATTTATTTAGTGAAAAGGTAAAATCATGTAAAGACACGACTTTACGTAAAAGTTACCTTGAAGACCTATATATTGCTGAAGTTCAATTCATTATTGTACCAACTCATAACACCAAGTGAATTATTCATCTATCTCTCTACTACAATGAAGTAATAAGAAGGATGCAACTATGATCTCACGATAACTCTTATGTCTCTTGTGCTTGGCTATATTTATGTGATCCTATTGCATATGTGGTTGACATTTTCAGTGTATGGTTATTCTATGATATATGTTATATCATAAGGTAGTAATCATCAATATTTGAAATTAATTTAAAAAATCAACAGTTTCAGTACAACTAAATTGCATGGGAAAACATGGACCAGATGTCACTCGTCACTCGTTTACTATTGTGAAATGTGGTGAGTAGCATATAATTTACAACTACAATTTGCAACGTGGACAACAACATGTGAGACAATTTTCATCGCTTGATTCACCACAAATAAGTCGCGAGATCCAAATTACCAAATTAAAATCTATTTAATTTTCTGCCAAAGCCAAACGCTATTTAAATCTCCTACATAATTTTCACAGCTCAGAAGAGAAGCATGTCCATTAAATTTAGTTGGTAAGTTTTCACAGTAATAAAGTAACTAGCCATGAGCTCAAAGCATCGAGGCAGTTGAGGGAGAGGTTAAATATTGGGCAAGTGAAGCATGATGGAAACACGTTATATTAGGATGCTGGAAATATATCAAGTTATGGAGATTTTGCAGTATTTGTCGGTGAAATTTGTGGTGGCATATGTTAAATCTCATCTTCAATATGCTAGTTCTTTTTGGAGGAGGATGTGAAGGAGGTCGGTCACATGTGAATATTCATAATTTTATTTACTCTTCCACTATATTAATAATTGTTTTTTATATTCTATGGGGATTACAACATTGATTTGAGAAATATGAATTTAATTATCCAAGTTCAATTATCTTCATCATCGTGTTGTGAAAACCTTGCAGAAGGTAGAGCAGACTCCATGCTTTGTTCTAATACACTGATAGTACAATGAATATAAGTTTCATATCAAGTTTGAAAAAACATGGTTGAAATATTTCAATTACTTATTCTGCAGAGGTAGTTGCAAAAATGAAGCATTGAACCCACCAATGCATGGCGAATAATGCATTGTGTGATTGGATGCATTTGTGTTCATCCTTTAGCTCCAAGTCGAGCTCGGCCACCACCAGGATACAAATTGAGGGACTTGCATAGGTTTCCCTTATGCTTTAGGTATATTCTTGAAACCAAAACTTTGTACATTTGATCATGGAGTCGAGGACCAAAATCAACACTATGTGCATCAAATGGGAACATTGTGCCACAAGCGAAGCCTTCTTTGCACTTTCTTTTCTTTGGGAAAAAATGTAATGCTAACATTTTTGTGTATTCTTTGTTAAATTATTATTTTTCTTTATTTTTCTCATGGAGTGCAAAATCCGAGTCATAAGAATCCATTTTAATAGACCCTTCTGGTGATGGTAGTTTTGATAACACTGGTTTCAAAGTGTCAATGGTAGGTACTGTCTGTTACATTAATATCACGATTTAAGGAAGATGTCTTCAAAGAAATTAATTCCAACACTGGAAATGTTTTTGATGTTTATATAAATTTGTTATAGTGGATGATGGATGATGATATTATCCAAGAATGTTTAAATTTAGCTTTAATAGAGCTAGTGCTTTCTTGATTATAGGAGCAATCATTCCTCTTTGGCTTGCGGGACTAGGTGTCAATCTTACAAAGACTTGCAACACAGTAAGTAGGAAAGCAATGATTTCCTTCTCGGATTGCAGGGCCATGTGGCAGTCTTTGAAAGATTAGCCGCAGAGCAAGAAGGACAGGAGTACATATGGAAAATATTGTTTTTTTTTATATTATTATTTAGTTTTAATTGTTTTTTATGTACGACAAGCCATGTGGCAATCTTTGAAAGATTAGTCGCAGAGCAAGCAGGACAGGAGGACAACTAGCGAATATTGTTTTTATTTATTTTAATTATTTGTTATGTCTGATAAGTAGATTTAAGTCTAGGTAAAATTTGTCATGTCAAATCTTTGATCCAATTAAAAAATAGGAATTTAAATTTTAAAAAATTCTAAATTATTTTTTAATTTCTATATTATTTTGTTTAATATACTAATTTTATAAAAATTTTAGAAAACTATGGGAATTTTTTTTGCACAACACAGATTAATTGAAATTCAACTTAAGTTGACTAAGAATTGATTGCAATATACCTACCGGAGGTAGGTATAATAACTAGTTGTATTTTGAATTTTAAATAATTTAGAGAAAACACTTATTGCAGCTAGAATTTATGGTCCTTATTCTGTGTTAGATCATGATAATGTTTTTTAATAGTAAATACATATTTTATTGTCATTTACTTTCATGGTTTCAATTTGTTTCTTATGCAGGAATCTTGTCCTTTAATCAAGAACAATTTACTTCTAGATTTAGAGGCCACAACTTTGGTGAGAGCTATTGATCAAGCTGTTGTAGATTTCTTGTTTGAAGAAATCTTCACTCGATTCGGGGTGCCTAAGGAGATAGTCACAGATGGGGGACCACAATTTGTATCTCATAAAATTCAAGCTCTTCTGCAGAAATACCATATCCAACATCAAATAACTTCACCTTATCATCCATAGGCCAATGGCCAAGTGGAAAGTATGAATAAAGTCATTGAATTTATCCTTACAAAGGCTATGAAGAGTCATCATAGAGATTGGGATGAAAGACTTCCCGAAGCATTATGGGCATATCGAACTACGTGGTGTAACACCACATGGTTCTCTCCTTATGAGTTGGTATACGGGAAAAATGTTGGCTTCCCTATTGAATTCAAGAGTAAAACCTTGAGGACCGCTTTAGAAGCAAGCTTGGACTTGACAAGAGCCCAAAAGGACTGGCTGAATCAATTAAATGAACTTCATGAGAAGCATGTAGTTGCTGTACACCAAACTTCAGTGATTCAACAACAACGCTCTAAGTGGCATGACCAGTTTATTAAGAAGAAGATGTTTCATGAAGGAGATTGGGACTTATTGTACGATTCACGATTCAAGAGGGACTTCAAAGGGAAATTGCGCACCAGATGGTTGGGACCATACAAAGTGGACACATTGTTTGATAATGGACCATTCGATTGAGCACAATCGACGAAAAACACACACCACTATTTTCCAATGGTCATCGGCTACGACTCTATCATAAGCCACTCTTGAAAGATGCATTTGCTTCTCATGTTGCTTCTGACTCAAACTGTCAATTGGTACAAGAACAAGAGTCTCCTCTCGTTTCTTGAACTCTTTAATCTTTTGCGCATTTTCCACAAAGAAGTTGTACATAAATAAACTCGTTTTATTTTATTCCTTTTTGCTTTGATTTCATTTGTTTGATAGATTGTTTAATGAATTTTTCCAGGTGTTCAACTTTGATTGGGTTGTTTATAGGAACTGTGTGCAGGGATATAAGCGAAGGACCTAAAAAGAAAAGCAATAGTCATAATGGGCCAATCGATTGCATGGATTATGGGTGGTACTCTGCAATTGCTAAATATCCCTTTATAGGGATCAACGAAGGGAATTGTCGATTTCTATCAAGTCCTCTAAATTCATTCAAGCGCTACTGAAATTTTGTCTTTGGATGAAAATTCGCCAATCTCTCCGCTATCTGCTGAAACTCCGCCAATCTTTGCATTTTCCGCTGAAACTCCGCCAACCTTTTTGCCGAAACTCCACTTAATTTTTGGCTGAAACTCCGCCAATCTTTCCATTTTCTGCCGAAACTCCGCTAACCTTTCTGCCGAAACTCTGCTATGTTTTCAGCTAAAACTCCGCCAATATTTCCATTTTCTGCCGAAACTTCGCCAAACTTTCTGCCCAAACTCCGTTGAATTTTTGGCTGAAACTCCGCCAATCTTTCCACTTTCTACCAAAAATCCTCTAAATTCTCGGCTGAAACACCGCCAATCTTTCCAATTTCGGTTGAAACTCTGCTAATCTTTTCGCTATCTATTGAAACTCCGCCAATATTTCCAATTTTCAGCCTGTATCATTTATGAAATTCATCAGCTTTCCACGTAACCGATCAAAATGTGTTTTGCAATATTATCCGAGGAAGATTCTGATGGAATTGGAAGCAATCTTACTCTACCAATTTAATAATCAGTATCATTTCTGCTACATTTTTCCATAGACAAAGCCAAAAATCTGCCAAAGCTTCCACTCGCTAATACAATTAATTATGACATGGACACACTCATTTTTGTCATTGGACGGGGGCCTACGGAGTTTATGAATCCATGTGATAAGGGATTCCTTCATGAAGCGACTTGACAGCAAAAGTGGGCCACTTCGGATTGCTGACGATTTGTCACGGTAAGTGAAAAGGTACGGATCCTAACCACGAGTATGACTAGGCATGAATTGACAAGTAATTATGATTAGACTACCTTTGGTTATCCTTGTCAGCAATTTCTAGACAATCTTTCCAGTTGGAGGGACATATCACCAACCTCTCCCGTACTTATTAACCACCACCGTCTCGCCCAATCCATGCAATGAATTTTCCCATGAGCCTATTCCATAATTATACCGCCTTTCTAAAAATAGCCAACAGACTCTCCCACTATTCACTTCTGTTCTTGCATGCTGCAACTCTGGTATCCGAATTAGGAAACTTTTCCTGCACCATTTGAGATTGCTGAAGAAGTACATTATGGGAGGTTTTGCAGTCCGTCATGAACCAGAAACAATGGATGCCTTGCGCCAGAACGAAGAGGTTTTCAAGATTTTTGAAGAAGCGAGATGGACAACTTATTTCGAGAAATTGAATGGGTTCGATGAAGATATGGCATTACAGTTTGCCTAGAATTTGATGGGATATCATTCAAAGGTTGGGGGATTGAGGGTTGAGGTCTCTGAACAAATTTTAGCAGAGGTGACAAGATTGCCTGGGACCGAGGGGAGATGGTTTGGTCAAAAGGTGCCCATTCCAAATGCAAAAGAAGACTTCCTCGCAGCAGGAGAGAATGTTCAATCAAGGGGACGAGGAACAACATTGGAATATTTTCCTCGCACATGGGACCAGGTTGTAATATTCTTAAAAAAATATATCACCTGCGAAGGTATGTATCGAGTTGTTTATACTTACGACTTTGTTTTGTTGTCTCATCTGCGTCATGGCACATTAATTAATATGCCCTATTATCTTTTGAGGACTCTACAAAACATGGCACATTATGTGCGAAGGTCTCAATATCCCCAAACTTCCGTTACCAACCATGGCCTCATCAAATTATTAATATTAAGGGAACTTGAGAAAAGACACCAATCATGGGGGAAATTCGTTGTTGGGGCAGCGGTAAACCTTGTGGCCGTGGAGGAAAGTGATAGTGAAACTGAAGAGGAGGATGAGTGGAGCCTGTCAGAAAGAGAAAGGGGGGATAAGGAATCCGAAGGAGTAGAGAAGGATCAAGAAAGGAATATAGAGGAAGCTGTCACATTGGAGGATTCTCAAAATTTAAACCCTGAGGAGCCTATTGGAAGCCTGTTCCAACAGACATAAATCAATGAAAAATAAATGAGAGAGGGGACTGTGAGCCAGACGAAAATGACTCAGGAGGCTGGACCTTCTGGTGAACTTGAAGGAGCTAGTGAGTCGAGGGAAGAATCATGACAAAAGGATGATTCTCCTCTTCTTGTCCCAGAAGTTGTTGAAATACTCACGGAGGACTCCACTCCCCCTGTGCCACGTAGAGATAAGAAGAGATTGTGTACCCAAGACTAGTCACCTAGTCCATTGAAAAGAATGAGGACCCGAGCTTCTATTGCAACAGAGGCAACATAAATGTCCAAGGCAGATATTGGAATTCCAATTTTAAAATCTCGGTCACTCCCTGAAACACAAGAACGAGGAAGTAGCTTGAATCCAATTCCAAGGCCTGTCAACCCACAAGAACCTACTGAAAGAGAGGGTCAAGTTCAATTGGAAACTCTGCTCTTAGAAAATGACCGGATGAAATAGGAGGTGCAGGTACTCAGGGAGGAACTGCAAGGGTTGAAGGAGGTGCTAAAGAGTCAGGCAGTGCGTAGATTGAGCATGCTAGATGAAGTTGTTGATACGATGGAAATCCTACCCTTTGTTTCAAAAAATATGGAGCACGATGAGTACATGTGCCTAGAAAGTGGGGACATCTTTAAGAATGAAGGATACAAGGTCACTCTCATGGAACTTTTGGCTTGGAGACTCGTGCAACTGAAACAATAAAGGACTGGAAAAGTACAAGCAGAATCAATGGTGGGTGATGTGCAAAATCAGGACATGAAAGCAGCTCCTCGACCATGGACAAACAAGAATTATTGGGTAAGGATCTTGAGGATATTATTGCGCGGGAAATACTGACACCTGAACAGGGAATACAAGAATCAAGGGAAGAATTGCCTCAACAATTAAGGGTTGTTGAAACACAAGAACCAATGACCCAAGAAGGAGATATTGTGACACAAAGAGTGTAACAACCCCAAAAATTCACTAAAAATTTAAATTTTTCAAGTAGCATTAACTGCTTATGATTGCTCTGCGGAAGTTTAAATGTTAACTATAAATCCATTTAGGTGTTTAAGTAATAATGGTGCTTAAAGACAACCACTTCTATAATCTATTGTTAGACTAACTGTTTATATGAACAATGACATTTGTCCTCATTACTATTAACTTTAACTAATATTTATAAAAGTCGCTTTGTCTTTTATCGTCATTCCACTGTCCGAATGTTATGAGAATTACAAGCTTTCATTGTGTATTTAATGTTCAAGAAGCATACCAACATAATTTTGTTCTAAAGTATGAAATTTGGTTCTAGAGAGTAAATGTTCGTTTTGATGAAATGAAGGGGTCCTTGATTAGTCGCGAGGCTTACTTAGCTATCGCTAGCTAATCGATCCTAAATTCTGTTTGCAGAGAACATGTAAGACAAAGAATTTCCAATAGCAGCCTTCATATGTGTTTCAATTTATCTTACAGCACTAGATTGGCCTTATAAGTTATCATTATGAATGTGTAGAAGTTTATCTGCTCTGCAATTCAACTCAGGTATTTTATCGTAATTATTTAATTACCTTCATTGCATCGTAATCTCAAAAGTTCATTATGGAAAAGATTTGTGTATGAAAAACTCATAATTTCTTGTATCAACATTTATGGAGAAATGCCTAGTTTTACATTACATGTTCTTTACCATCTATTATATGTTTCTCTACCAAACTATGGGGGCAACAATGTAATATTATTTCATTAAATAGATTATAGATAATTCACCTATGTTTAGCAACATAATATAGTGTTTATAAAACTATACGTTATGTTAGGGATGCAATTACATATTCTATGTGCATAGAGTTTAAATGAGGAAGGATATGTATTAAATCTATTTGCAAACTATATGCTTAGAACTATTTACATAATCCTACGTTTGGAAATATATGCATGGACCATTGTTTAAGTTTTGATTTGGAACATGGTAAAGTTTGTTATTATGTAACCTTTGTGACCTTAATCTATATGCTTCTAACTATGCAGACATACCACGTATTAACTTGGTAGTGGAAGATGTGTTGGCATGCATTACGAACTGGTGGTTAGGGTATTTAATGGTCCCTTAACTGTTATCTCAGTGGGTTGTTGGATGGTTGCTCTCATGGCCAAGCCTTACGTGAAAAGTCTTGGAGTTAATTGATAGTTCTTTGAATGTTTAATGTAAATTTCGCTAAGCTGTGCATGGAGGACATGGTAGGATCCTAGTCAGATCTCCATGCTAGCTGTAAGCCGTATGTTGGAAGCTGTGGTAATAACTGTCATTAAATGCGATTGTGATCGTAAAAGAACTTTGCCTTAGTGGCTTGATCTGCGTCGTTGATCTTGTAGTTGATCTCGGGTTTTGGGTTAAACCCTAACCCTGGCATTGATATGCTCCAATAATCAAAATTTAATTCATTTGGCAAAAAAGAGGGGAGGCCGACAGGCTCTCGACCCTTTAGGGTTTTGTTGGAAGGTGCCTTCAGGGGTTTCGATACCCTGACCTTGCTATAAGCTATGTTCTTAGTAGTTTTTCGCAACTGTACAGGTTTTTACGTAATATGGAGTTCGTTGTGAGATCTTTCTTTTTGAACCGTTGGTGTTTCTAGAGTTTGTGAGCTCAGAGTGGTTTGGCATTTGTATCTGCACAGAGTTGTGCTCTCCTCGGAGTCTAAGTGGGACTTCATACTTCCAAAGGTCTTCGTTGAAGAATCTGGTGTACTCAACCATACTTCAACTATTTGCAGGTGACGTAAAAGTTGCTATTCTACAAGATTAATGGTTGTTTAAATAATTAACTCAGTTGTTAAATACTTGGTTTGATACTTAACCCTTCGTCATGTTGTTCAATGGGCAGGTTACCTTCTCGGTAATAGTTGCAGCAGGTCGTAAAGGGTTGAAAGATTTTGAATGGGCCCTGGTAAGCCTCAGAGACATTCTTAAGGTAACCCAAGTACTTCGCAGTTTTAGTGATGAACCTATGACTTCAGACTGGCCTTCGTTGAAAGGCTGGGACAATGTATTTTGTTTCCTAAATTTGGTTTTTACAGTTATAGTTTAAAGGGTCAAGCCATATGGCATTTGCATAGTTGTAAATAAACTGGAGTTACGGCTCCCAAGCCCTTCATGGCTCTCGTTGGGGTTCTTCAACGATTTTCTATAAAGTGCAAGATTTTTTACCCAGAATTGTTTATGGTTTAAACTAACGGATGGTGAGCTACTCTCGGCCAGTCCTCAGTTAAAAACATACAATGTTTTGTTATTTTGTGAAAGCATGGCCCATCGTTATTGCTGTATACAGTAGGGTTTTTGTTTCCATTATGTAAAATGTTGATTTCGTTTTGTACGTAAAAACTCCTGCTAAAGTTTGGAATAATGACTTTGTTCTGCAATAATACCTTCGTTAGAAAATTTCAAGTTTCCCTTATAAGTTTCTTTATAATATAAAATAATAGTTCAAGGAGTGCCGAGCCTACAGATTGCTCTCGGCTACCCTCGTCATTTGTAGAATACTGTTTGGTGTTTGATGAACTTTCGGGCAAGGCCGAAGATAAAGATAGATGGAAGTTTAAAGGAACTCACGCTTCTCTTAAGAAATCCTTAATGTGAACTGTTCACAATGTTATGATGGAGGATTAGACACAGGGTTTAAATCCTGAATCAAATGTCCGATACCTTAGGCGTTTAAGATTTGTATTATGATAGTGGGAAATTCGTTTTGAATGTAGATGAAAACACTATTGTTGAGAACGGGGTTTGAACCCTAGGCTTGTTGCTAGACCTTTTTGAGTCGATACTTGTTCTTGATGACTATTTAATATTTGTGATACCGTGTTAAAATATAATATGATGTTTTTATAGTAAGTAATAATGATTATATATATATATATATATATATATATATATAGCTTCTACTACTATGAGGCAGTACCAAACATTGCTTCGAAATGCATACTACTTTCAATGTTACAGAGTTTCTAAAAGCATAAGTTAAAAATATTTGTAAAGTAGGTTTAAATGAGAGGTTTTATGCTCATAAATGTATGATATGTGTTTTTACATTTCAAAGGGTTGAAACCCTAAACAGTCTAAGTTTGGACAGAAGTATAAAATCAATTACTTCTTTTACTGTGAATGTTCTGTATTTAAAGAAATAGTCTATCTACTGGATACTGTCCTATTCTTATGTAGGAAATGCTACTGGATACTGTCCTGTTCTTATGTAGGAAATGAAAAAGCGATTCTTGTTCATGTAATACAATTATAGTACAGATATATTCTATGCATTTATCCATTTCTATCTATTGCATATCAATACTCATATCTGAAATTAACTACTCTTCCCTGTACTAGAGTACGACACTATGAATAGTGTGTGGAAAAATGCAGGGAAGAATTTAATATTCAATCATTCTATCTTTTAACTATATCATTTATATTGCATTTTGTTCTAATAGTCATAAATTTACAGAAGTAAAATATTTACTAAAAAAAGCAGAATATCTAAGATTTAAATGGGAAAACTGAGAACATAAACATTCAGGTTTATTTTACTAACTTAACGGAAGTAAATAAGATAACACAATCTGAACCTGAAAATCTGTAGAGGAAACAAATAGCCAAAGGAGCCCGTTCCACCCAACCTGCTCCTGAAGACAGCCAAGCTACTTGCCTTAGGACCCCCGAGCCTGTTCACTGAATCACTAGGATGAAGATGCTGTATGGATAAATGGAATAAATTCCCTTGCAACTCAGCAGTAGCACTTAGCAACAACACTTCCTTCCTTTAGCAATATTGAACTCAATAATGTGGCTACACTAGTTTAGAATGCAGTCTTATTTCACTCAAACACTTCTAACTTTCCCCTCATCAAATCTCTTGTGCTTAGAAATTATCACAAGGTAAGAATAGAACAACCTCCTACTGAATTTGATGGGTAGATAAGTAGCATGCCTAGGTCTTTGGTCAGTTTGTTTTAGTAAATGAGCCACCTGCTTAGTTCCACTTTCTTGGGGAATATGACCATCAAAGTAGGGAAGTTTGCCCCTACAACAGTTAGAAGTGAGTTGAGGATGCTTCCCAGTGTCAGTTTGCTCTCCACCCTAGTCCATTCCTCCTAGTGGGTCAGTGAACACTCATTCAACAGTCTCCTTTGGATATTTGTCTCCACTTTTATTTATTAATAATAAAATATTCAAAGTAATTAATTACAGTCATCCATGACCCCACTTGGTCAATAGTCATAAAACTTTACAATAAAAATAAAACATAATGTTTTCTCAATAACATAAAATGTCTAGAACTTGGGGGTATGTGACAAAGAGAGAAAGAAGTCATTGTAACACAAGAACCAGTGGCACTAGAAGAAATTGTTGAGGTTCCACAACTGGTGGGTCAAAAAGAAGTTGCTGAAACAAAAAGATTAGCTGCTGCAACTCAAGAACTAACAACCCAAGACAAACCTCTACCTAGGGAAAATGATGTTGACACAAAGGTTCAAGAATCCTTGGAGATTATTGAATTGGATGAAGAAGATGAAAAGGTCCAGGAGGTGGAAGAGGGCATTTATGTTTTGAAGGCTGAAATAAATAAACGGAAATATCAAGCTACCTTGTGTGAGGAAGGGATGATTCCCCTGCCTATACATAAGAAGGTCATGAAGGTACTTAGAGAGATATGGGATGAAGAATTAACCTTCCAAGGGTTTCGCTGGGAAAAATTGCAAGAAGACTTGAAGGAACTAAGAAAGTTTAAGGCCATGAAGTAAGAGAACGAGCAAATGTATGATTTAGTTCAGGAACTACTAAGTTGCAGGGCCCCATCACCGTCTTATTCAGTTTTCCTTTATGAGCTATTGACTATTTTTAAGCTAAAAGATCTTAAGGAAGGGAGGCCCCATCAGTTTGTTACAACTTCTCGGTTTTGGATACCTTTGCTCGAAGTGATTTCCCTGAACAAAATATATCATGTGAATTATATTTACATGATTTAGCATGCTTCATGGACCTTTGGTCTAATCTTGTTCCTTACATAGGGGATGCACATCTAAGGGCATTTACTTCCTTTGTCACCAATCAGATGAATTGGTGGAATTCCTCTCATACCATTCAAAGAAATGAGGATAATTCTACTCTATGGATCCGAGGTGAACCACAATCCCTTGCTGCTATTATTGAAAGACATAGAGAATACCTCTCCTCTCCCCAAAAGGCTAATCAGATAACAAAACTTTAGCACGATGTTATATCTACATGTGTCAATATCATATCACAACAAGAGCCCTATGCATTAGAAGGCAGTAAGTATAGGTGGGAAGCTTCTTCTGAGCCTATGAGAACAAGAAATCCTTACTGTTTTGAAAATTTTAAATATGCTTTATCTCGAGTTCCTGAGTATGTCAAGTGTATTCAGACCCGTGGACCAAGCTGGCTAGGATTAAGATTTATATTCCTACTCATATGGTTTCCTGAGAACAAGTATAGGAGTATATATAAGTTGACTAAAAAGGCAGAGAAGAAGTGTTGGGAAGAATTAGTTGCTTGCAAAGGATACATAAATCAGGGAGATAAGCCCGAATCTTCCTTCAATCTCACTAACTTTCACAGGAAAAGTTTTGATTTAGATTCAGATTCAAGTTCATTGGAGGTTGTTGCATGAGGACATGTAACTGGACAGTTGGGGGGAGATGTTGGGTGCCAAAAATGACCCTTTTTTCTCACTTCTCTTGTGATCCTTTTCCCCTCTTTCTCCTTATTATTATAACCAAGTCATTATCTTTCCTAAGGAAAAGCATGATCTTGAGCAGGTATAATTTATTATTACTTTGTTATATTAATGCCTAAATTTTGCCCGTGTTTATGGATCTTGTCTCTTAATTAAGCTGACTTGTGATGGATAAATGAAAGAAATTGAGACCACAGGGAATTTGGGTGTATCAGCCTGCTGATACGCGTGGATGAAGAAGTACTTGGCAAGCAGTTACACCTTTTCAGGCCTCCGGTTCAGATCGTTGCAGAGGCAACCTAAATTATCCATCCACACGGCCAACTGAAACTCACTTAGTATTGGACTAGTTCAAACTGTTGAGAGCATTGATGTCTATGAAACCGATTTTATCTCAATATGGTAATGAATGTAACTGTTTCTATTTTTGGGTATTGATTCGACAGCCTGAAGATCTTCGATCTTCATGGCTGTCCGAATTAGAAGGATCTGAATTGTCTTGTTTTAGTATTTAAAGGAAGATGGGATGGTTCAAATAGGTTAGGATTATTTTGAGAGAACTTGTAACAGGAGTGGAAGAACTCTGTATCTGAATTTTATTCCATCAATGAAATTGGAAGTATTTTCCTGATTTTATGCATACTAATTTCTTATAGTGTTTAGAGGCATCTTTGTTAGAAGGCAAGGGCCCACCTTCTTTCAGAGTTGCCTAGTTAGCTAGTTACTTATTTTTCTTTATTTTGTTTTTGTGTGGAATTGCAATTATATTTAATTTTGAGTTGCTGAAACAATGTGAGTATTGAGCGTAGGATTTTTCAATTACAACTTTTCTCGTTTTGCTGAAACAATCATTTGAATAGTGCGTAGTTTCTCTTCGTAAGTGTGTTATTGGATTATGCAATTATTGCTGTTACACCTGTGCTCTGCTACTGCATTTTACTATTGTTTGTTCCCTTTCATGAACTGCTGAAACTGGTAGATGGCATATGGAGTTATGCAGCAGGAGGATTGATTTTCTTTATGATTGAATATTTCAATTGTGGATTGGACCCCTTTTTATGAGAATGATTTAGGATTTAACTTCTTGCAAAACTAATTTAGCCATTTCATTCTTGAAGCAGTTATTTTCAGAATTAATGCAATTAGAAGGATTGTGAACTCTTTTGGTTTTTGGCAATTGAATTAGTATTTGAAGATTGGATTGAATAATGATCAGAGCACAGACTTAGTAATTAGGCTGCAACCAAGATTGAACAGTGAGCATAGCGCATACTTAGTAATTAGGCTGCAACCATTCTTTGAGTAGATTGGGTGACTTATAGTGGATTAATTAGTTACTGAATGTTTATGCATATATTTTGCTTGACTACCTTTGAAATAACCAGACTTCCCTGGGTTAACAATTTATATTGAGCACTTTCTTTTATGAATTAATAGGAAATTAAAGTGACCACCAAGTAGGACCATGGATCGATTGATCATAAGGTCCTCCCATAGATGGTTGGACATATGGAGGTGGTACTCCTTGATGAGGAGGTGGAACCAAAGGGGGTTGGCCTCCACAGTGTGGAGGTCCTCCTTCAGATGGTGGAGGTGGACGTGGGACAGGTGGTGGAGGTGGTGGTGGGGGGTGGGCCACCGGATGGAGGTCCAATTGGTGGAATGTTATGATTTCCCCACGGGGTGGGGGGAGGTGGGGCACCGGCTGGAGGTCCAGTTGGTGGAATGTTATGATTTCCCCATGGGGTGTTCATATTTCCGGGATAAGGTAATCCCGGAAATTTCCCATGATTGGAGACAACCGCTTGACTAGATAGGACTCAAATCAAGTTGTAAATTCTGAAATAGGCCAAGGACAAATCACACTGAATCTGAGGAATACTATGGCTGCAATGGGTAAGACACATACCTCAGAAAACCAAGCAAAAACCAATTTTGTGTGATTTTTTAACCCTATGCACTAGGCTTGACAAGGTGATGCACCCTGCAAGTATACACTAAGGACTTGGAAGCCCAACGACGTAGGTTGCAGACAAGGGAAGTGCGTTAGTGACACGGGTTGAAAACAGACAAAACGCGTCAGCGACGCAGTCTGTCTAAGGGAAAAGAGCGTCAGAATTATAGTGATGCAATGACAGAACTTTCCAGGTGCGTCGAGATAAAACCAAATCTGAAAAAAAAATCCCAAGAACAAAAAAGGTAAAAGGCTAAGCTAAATGTCCCAATCAGAGACTGGATCACCTTGTAACTCTGAGAAACAGATTCAAGAGAAGGAGGCAATTTAGACGCTATTGGAAGAAAAAAACCAAGAAAACAAAAATCACAACCAAATCAAAGACTATGGGCTTGAATTCCCCAGTATGGTCACCGATTTTGTTTGCGGACAATCCATCAGTGTAGACACTAACCGATCTCCCTAGTCCGAATAGTTCATATCTAGAACAAAAGTAATACAAAACACATAGATCTTTCCTAGATTATCCAAATTGCAAGAGATATGGAAGGATGACTTACCTTATGATTGTAGGGCTATCTCCTTGCTTGGTGTAGCTCTTGATCTTCAGATCTTCAGCTGCAAAATAGTACACAACAAGTGGAAACATGCAAATACCAATAATATGCAAATATAGGTCCATCTAAATCAGCAGCCAAAGAAGCTAGTTCTAAAGATCTTAGAACAATAAGAGTTTTGTGGAAAGAATATGTATTAATGTAAATATAAGAAGTAAATAAGGAGAGATTACAACCGAGATTTGATGTCGTAACTCTTTCCAAATGGTCCTAGCCTCAAAGATCTAAGATTTTGCCTCCTAATGGATGAAAGGGAACAAACTCTAGCATAATTTTACGAACATTTAAGTGCTCTATCTTTCTCTTCCTTAACCATGGAGAGGGGGTTTGTATTTATAGGCCTAAAGGGATAGGATAGGTTGAGAATTTGTGGGAGAATCTCAAGGGATCATCCCAAAAGGTAAGGGGATCGAGTGCCACCCTTCCTAGTTCACAGGGATAAGTCTCCACATAACCAAGGGTTCTAGAAGCCGCTTGAAGCTTCTCTTTTCCTTTTTAAACCAACAATGCCGCACTTTGTACAGAGGCAACATGCGTCTTTGGAGGGTGACGCACCTTGTCCAAAGGAAGAATGTGTCACTGACGCGCTCTGTCAATATGTAGAGCACGTCACCAGGGGTTTGACACACTTTGTCAACATGCAAGGTGTGTCGGGGTGACAACAAGGGGAAAAGGGAGTAACCACTACCCTTCCTTCAATCAATTGGCATAAGTGCGTTAGGAATCAGGTAAAATAAAGGGCACATAACTCATGATGACGAGATTTTGGTGTAACACTGGTGCAACCATCACGACTGCAAAGATCCAACCAAAAGAGATAGAGGAGATAGAGGAAGGGGAGCAACTATTCCACTCACATATGTGGGTGAAAGGGACTCTGATACATTTCATGGTTGATAGAGGTATCCAAAGGAACCTGATCTTGACTGAGGGAATCAAAATATTGAATTTTTCAACAACACCTCACCCTCAACCATACTCCATTGGTTGGTTGAGCCAAGGGTGACACATCCGCGTCAGTCAACAATGCCACCCGTGCTACAACATCAAGCCCTTCCAAGATGAGGTAATATGCGATGTCGCCCCACTTGAAGTTTGTGATGTTCTTTTAGGAAAAAAATATATGTGGAAACTCCATGTTGTTTATGAAGTCTAGGCCCCATAGTGTCATTGTTATTTTTGGAGGATAACTCTATAGGGTACATGAGGTAGTTCCGACTACTGCAATTTCCTTGATCTTGACAAAGCAATGTTAAAAAGTAATCTCTCAGACTATGAAATTTTTCCTCTTCATGGTCCGATTAGAAGGGGGCTGAAAGGTCAATGCGAATGCCACAACCTCAATGCAATGTCTCTCTACACAGCATAAGCAACTGGATAAGATTGTAGAAGAATGCAAAGATATCTTTGCCTCACTTGAAGGGGTGCCTCTACATTGCCAGGTCAAAGTATCAATTGATTTGATACCTAGTGCTCCCTTACCTAATGGACCAATATTTAGGCACTCTCTTATGGAGAATGAAGAAATAAAACGTTAGATTCAATAGGTCATCCAAAAGGGCCACATTGGACCAAGCTCCTCAACTTGTGGGAGCCCAATTGTGCTGGTACATAAAAAGGATGGGACATGGTCACTTTGAATGTACAAAGCCTTGAACAAGATCACTGCCAAGAATTGATACCCAATCCCTCATATTGATCATCTTCTTGATCAACTTAAGGGTGCCATTTTTTTTGGCATGATTGATCTAAAGTCAGGATATCACCAAGGCCCAATCGAGAAAGGTGATGTATGAAAGACAACCTTCAAGTCTAAAGAAGGTCTTTTTGAGTGGTTGGTCATGCCTTTTGGCTTGATTAATGCACCAACAACATTCATGAGGATGATGGATATTATCTTGCGACTCTTCATAAACTCCTTTGTGTTCATGTATCTAGATGACATCCTCATCTTCAACAGAACCTAGGTGGAACATTTGCAGCACATTTAGCATGTCCTAAGCACCCTACGACAACACAAGTTATATGCCAATTTGAAGAAATGTTCATTCAGCATGGAAATAATTTAGTATCTAGGATACATCATGGATGAACAAGGGGTGCATGTGGACCCAACCAAGATCCAAGTCATTCATGATTGGCTAGCCCTAATGACTCTAACAAAGCTTCACAGCTTCTTGGCTCTTACCAACTTTTACTGAAGGTTTATGTTGGGGTTCTCTCATATTGCTTGGGCCTTGATCCAAGTGACCAAGGGTGAACCGAAATCCAAGTTTGCTTGGGGAGTGGCACACCAAAAATCATTCAAGTATATGAAAGTATATGAAACAATGCCTTACTCAGCTCTATTCCTAACTTTGCTAGACCTGCAACAACTTTTTGAGATTGAGACAGATGCCTTTGACTATACTATTGGTGCAATCCTCACTCAACATGGACATCCAATGGCCTATCAAAGCAAGACACTCTCTGATTTTGTTCAATAATATCCCACCTATGGCAAGGGGATGTACTCCATTTTGCAGGCCTGCCAACAATAGAAACACTACATCATAGGGAAGGAGACGATCATCCACACTGATCACAATCCCCCGAAATTAATGAAGACTCAAGGAAAGTTACGAAATGATCTCCAATTGGAGTGGCCCACATACATGCAACAATTCCACCAGAACATCAAGTACAAGAAGGGAAGCAAAAATTGAGATGTAGCTTGCCTCAACCAAGATTTGATTACTGCATTGACTATTGTGCTGAACTCTTGTCGACTCGAGACCTCCAGGTGGCCCCAATTATACAATAGTGACCCCAAATTTTTTGTTACCTATCAGACATTGTATGCATGAAGACCGGTCCCAAACTTTCATCTCCAGGATGAACTTTTATGCCACCTTGGTCACCTCTATTTAGAAGAACACATGAACTATGATGTGTTGGATACACTCATTCGCAGGAGATGATTAAAAAGAGACCGTAAAGGGAATTTTTGTCATAATCATAGAGGCAAAATCCCTAAATGTAATACCCCTAGTTTTGACTTGGAATGTATTATCCAAACTTATGTAAATGATGTAAATATGCTAGTGTGAATTCCTAGTGCGGAGCTCAAGGCCAAGGCCTGACTAGTGAATGGATAGGCATGTATGATGTATATATTTTTATTTGGACCGTTTGTTTGGATTTTATGCCTAATTCGAAATGTATGTAAATATTACGCTGAAAATTAATAAAATGGTCCAACCGATGGCTGTGTAAAGAGCACCAAAGGGGCTATGATTCCACCAGAGGGGAAGAGAAAGGGGGCTTATGGGAAACCCAATCCTATGTTGCCATGTGTCGACCTTAGAACTCACCCTAAATTCTGTCATGTGATGGGAATAAGCCAATTATCTCATTTTTTGACTATTTTCCAATCATTTATTGCACATGTGAGGTTGGTGGGAAAAGTCACTTCATGTAGTTATTGAGGATGGGGATTGTGACAGTTATGTTAGTTGTGAGCTGTGTTATTTCTTCTATGGTCATAAGCCATGTCAGTTGTCTTTTCACCCTCACCTCATATCCTTGGAGTCAACACTCTTTTGATCATGATTCCATTCTCATTCTCTCATGCAAGTTGCTGCACTACGTAGAGTTACCATGGTTGTTCATGTCCATTACTAGACTGTATGCTTAACCCAGAAATTCGAATTAGAGGACAGAGCTACATTTTTGGAAGGGAAAAACAATTGGCTATAGGTGAGAAGAGAGGTTGGGCAGCTAGGAACCTTACCCATGGAGTTCTGCTGCTTGTAGGTGCTTGTGAGGTCACAAATCAAGGCTATAGGTGGTTGTATAGTAGCCATATCAGGTTGGACTTCTTCTATGCACACACTAGAAGCACCCAACAAGATGGATCACCCAAGAGAACCATGGATCGGTGAAGGGGGTGCTTGAGCTAGAAGGGTGTTGTGTGGGGTAGGTATTGTGGAAGCCAAGGCTGTGAGGGCTGAGTGAGACCCCTGTAGAGCTCTGTATGAGCATTTGACTAAGCACAAAGAGCAGAACGGATTGTGGGTTGAGAGATAGAAGCCTGTAGGTGTTTCCTTCGCCCTGGTGGCCTCATAACCCAGCTTGGGGGTGGCCTCAGCAGCATAAAGAGTATATGCTGGACTGAGTGCCTATGGTTGGGTGGGAAAGCGCTCTTACACAACCAGTTGCTTGGATCTGTGTTTCTTAAAGATAAGTAATCTTATGCATTTGAATCTGAATTGTTTTATTTGATGCATGTAATGTTTATGCTGGTAATTGCATGCTAGATGTGTGTGGTTGGATTTTATTTCTGCTGTGCACGTTTTTTAAGTTTCCGCACACACTGTTCATTATTGAAAATTGTATTATGCATTGGGGCAAATTTTTAGAGCCCAGGATTAGCCAACGTCCCCTCCCGATGGTCGGATTGCATGAGGGGGACGTTACATTAAACAACCAAAAACCTAACCCTAGGAGATTAAGCATCAAAAGGATTTGTGGGTCCTGAGGTGGCTACCTAACTTCCCGAGGGCAGAACGTTTACATATGATCTCCATTTAGGGCGCACGATGGCTCGTTGGAAATAAATAACTAAGAAGTAAAACTTTTGATTGGGGCCAGGGAATGCCATGGCAACCCCTGGCCCATGAAATGACCAAAAGTCACTGTATAGGGCCTCAAAATGACCCTGGAAGTTTAGGACCCAAAAAACCGTAGAAAAATTCCAAGAAGATGGAGAATTGTTGTAACTCAGTGGAACATGTGGGTGGTCACCAATATCCCCTTGGATCAGTAAGAGCTGAGATCCAGTTACAATATTCATCCACACAAGAATCATAATGAGAAATCCATCGTTATTTATAGATCATAAGAAAACTCTAATCATAGCAACCTCCTAACTACCTAGTGGACCTTCTTTAATGAGGTCCCATCATACATTTATTCCGTATTAACTACCATAGTGGGCCTTATTTAATAATAAAGAACATAGTGGACCTAGTCCATCTTACATTAAATGACCTCCACTATTATTACTCCAAATGGGCTCTCCAACTTCCCATTACACTAGTAGGAAGGATCATAACACATTATAACTAATTATAACTAGAAATTGAAAATATAAGAATAATGTGAAGCATTGGTATGAACCCGGATACCAAAAATAATTTTCTTTTTAAGAATGGTGACTTTTTATTCTACTAAATAACTAAATATAGTTTTATACATTTTTACCTTTTTTTCGAAGACGACATAACTTATCATAACTTAGTTGTCAAACTAGTAGTGATGACAACCATCACTAATTGCTATCTACAAATGCGTGTTGACTCATCACTGTTATTCAAGGAAAACCATGCCACCTAAAATAAGTTATTGGTGATTTGTAAGGGGGAAGACTTCCACTCTTGCTAGATGCCTATGGGTCTTAGACCATTAACCTATTCCTTACATCCAAGGAAGACAAGCTTAACCAATCAAAACAAATTTTAGGTCTTACTTTAAGACCAAAAACTTTTATAACATCTTGAAAAGCTTATATAACTATATTGGTTTTTTTCTTTTCACTTTTATAATTTAGAACATCGAATAGAAAACAATGTATGCATAATTCAATAATTGTGTCTAATCACACTTTTCCCTTTCGACATGAAATTAAAAAAAAAAACTTTTGTTTAAGTAAATTAAAATATGTATTAAAGAAAAGGTTTTGTTTGAATAAATTAAAATATGTATTAAAGAAAAGGTTATAGGTGATGTATCATTTTGCAATTTAGGGTAAAAACTTATCCGAGACATTATCAATGACTTAAAAAAACTTATTACTAATTGAATGGGTTGAGTTGCCTATGGGATGGTGATATTGTGCATTCTCGAGAGGTTTCCTTTGGCATTAATGCTTCCCTTTCTATTATGCGGGATTGGTCTCGGTAGAAATTTCAACATAAAATAAAATTTGTAATTAGATGTCCAAGATTTATTATTTTTTCTAAGTTTATAGTATTTTTATTATATATATATATATATATTCCCAAGGAAAGAAATCTTTTTATTCATAGAATAAACATAGGTTGCTCTATTGAGCTTACATCATTTGTTCAACCTCACATGCTTCATCATAAGCAAAAAGCTATTCATTTACATTATAAAACACTTGATAGTTTCCATTTGTTATTTAATTTGGATGTTTAAAAAGAATGTAAAGAAGTTTGCTTTTTATCGTCTAAATTGGAAATGATAGATTGCTTTCTATGATGTTTTGTGTTTGTATATTTTCCAAATATGGAGGTGATTTAGGTCTAAATAATGTTGATGTATATGTAACTTTGGAATGTATTTCACATATATGCATATTGTATTCCTATAGAGATGTTATTATTCCTCTATACGGAAGTGTCGTCATTTATATTGTAAGTGTCGTAACTTATACTTGATGGGTTATTAGACCACCTTGTTGGGGTCGGCCCTGTATAAGTCATGTGGGTCAAAGGGTTATTAGACCACCCTATTGGGGGTCGGCCATGTGGGTCAAAGGGTTATTAGACCACCCTAGTGGGGGTCGGCCCAGTCAACATTATGTTAAGTGGTTAAGTTGAGGCCGACCTAGTTGAGTAAAGGTCAAGTCAAGTTAGTGTATAAATAGAGAGTGTCTCTCTCTCATTTTACACATTCTATTCTCTCACTCACACTTGGGAGAGTGGCGCACTTGTGGAGGAGGAGGCTTTGCTGCTAGGAGAAGACTATCTCTTGTATTCTGGTTGTATCATTTCTCTATCTATCTCTGAGGAAGTTATTGGGGTTTTTCACCTTTATGGTTTTTCCCAAGTAAACTCTGTGTCTCTTGTGTGCTTGCATTATTGTGTCCATGATTGATATGCTGTAGATTTGCTGTACATGTTGTTCTCTCAGTTAAGATCCTAGATTAGATTGAAGTAAATTCTAAAAATTTAACATGGTATCAGAGCTAGCCTGAAAGAAGGCATGATATGGCATGTATGACACTTGTTGCACTTACGATGCTAGGGATTGATATAGTAAAAACCAGTCATCGTAGCACTTTCGCTATAAATCCGTTTTGGAGAAGTTTTTGGATCTGAAAATTTTACAGGTCGAAGATCAGATCCCCATGTACCTTGTGTCCAAAGGACAACCTCTAATTCGTTGTACTTTGTGATTTATGATTTGTACAATATAGGGTTTCTGCCTCTTCCAGATCTGAGTCAAAATCAAGTGACCTTGGGAAAAATGTCATAACTTGGGCTAGGAAGCTCCAAATGAAATTTAGTAAAATGTGATAGGTAGTACACAGACTGTACTATCTCAATTTTTTTTTTCAGAGGCCGAAGTTGAACCAGTAACACGTGGCACGCTGTACAAGTTCGCTCTCCTGTATTATCCCATAAACAGGTGACGTTGCGACACTTGGCATAACTCTCTCTTAGAGAATCCAATTGAGGTCAGACCTGTCGGGATGGAAATATAATAGGTCGGGATATCTCAGGAAAATTGTTCAGAGGCCGAAGTGGAAACAGTGACACGTGGCACTCCATACAAGTTCGCTCTCCTGTATTATCCCATAAACAGGTCACATTGCGACACTTGGCATAACTCTCTCTCAGAGAATCCAATTAAGGTCAGACCTGTTGAGATGGAAAGCTAACAGGTTGGGTTATCTCAGAAAAAATTTTCAGACCCTGTGGATCAAAAGTTCAGAGTTACACCAGAAACAATCAGGTACATATTTCTGTCAAAACAAAATTATTTTTGAGTACCTTCATTCATGGCTTCCGGAATTTAGGGCTTCGAAGAAAGTTGGAATTTTTGTAATCGGAGACCACGGCTGGATGATAATCATCAAAATTGAAATTTAGAGACCAAGATCAGATTTTTTGGTTGGGCAGAAGGTCGGGCTTGATCAAACCCCAGTTCGGGACTTTGATCGGAAAGATGAAAAATTAGGGCTTCTGCAAAAATTGGAATTTTGGAAATCTGTGACCACGGCTGGAAGCTCCTCAGAAAAATCGAAGCTTAGAGTTTTGAATCAAATCTTTTGGTTGGGTGAAGCTCCGGGAAATTCAAACCCTAATTCAGGGTCCTCCTAGTGAATCCAGAAATCTAAAAGGCAATTTTGAGGGGTGAAACTTTGCAGTTTTCAAATTCTGAATATACCAACTTGATCAGCTCATCAAGGCGCATATTTCTATCCTTTCGGAAGTTTGAAATTGAAAGTTTGAATTTTTGGGGATTCTTTGACAAACCCTAATCCAGCTCCAGGTCCAGTTCTTGCAAATCAAGTGGATTGGGTTGATCCTAGAAGAAGATGGATTGGTCACCTGCATAAGTGAAGAAGTTCCTGTCTCAGAGGGAGATGAGGCTAAGGCCTTCCATAAGAAGATTACAAGCCATCTTGACAGGTATGGCTTACAAGTATGTTTAATGGTTAAGTTTATCATATGTTTGTCTTCACATCATTACAATACAATCTTGATTAATTACTGGACTTGTCGTATCACCTTAATAGAAGATATTCATTGATTAAGGTTTTGACACTTATGATTGTACTAATGCATTGTGATGTTGTATGAGGTTTATGTTGTTTGCTAACACAAAAGGTACACCAAGAAAGTCAAATCATGTTCTACTTCAAGAACATATGCTCATGGGGACATGAAGACAAAGATTCATCCATTGTCATGGATCACATAGAAGATCTACTTTCGAGGTATGTATAACTTGGTTCTACAATGGTTAACTTATGAGACATGCAGGTTAGTAGCACAAGTCATTGAAGAGAACCATAAGACATTATGCGGGTATGTTAGACATAACTAGCTAGCATGCTAATCCAGGTATGTTTTTCCTATATCAAGCTAGAATCCTACCTTGTGTTAGGATCTTATACTGTTGTGTTGTTGCTAATGATTATTCATGAAGTCATAGGTTTGAATAATCATGGTTGTATGCATATTATGTTTCTTACCATAATTGATGATATGACTAACCAGAAGAATCATGAAGGTATAGGTTTGAATAATCACGGGTTTTATGCATATTATATCTCTTATCTTGATTGATGATTCAACTAACCAGAATAGTCCTATGATCAAATAAGAATATGTATGAGTAAAATAAGACTTCCCTGAAACCTTGAATACTAATGTTTATTATCTATGAGTGATCATGAATATACATGTTTAAGATTATTGTGTTTTGATAGTATTAAGATTATACTAATAAATGTGTGATTATGTATGAGACCTCAAGGATAACACAATGATGATACTAATAAGCATGCATAGTGATTAAGGATGGATGTATGTTCAAGGACAGGTAATCCAGGAAGCAAAGATCAAGAGGGAGCACATTCTAGTTGTTCCTGCAAGAAAGCAAAGGAGCACACTTCAGTAGTTTCTGCAAGGATGCAGATATTCAGAGGGAGTTGACCACTTCTCACAATCCACATAAGAATGGAGTTGCAGAAAAGAAGCAAACACTGAGAGGGAGTCAACCCAACAAACAAATAAAGATAAGTATTTGAATTGTCATTACTTGCATATTTTATTGTTTAAATAATACTGTTCAAAAATGTATATACTGATGTTCCTAGAATTAGGTTGTGTATTATGCATATTAGAATAGTTGCATTGATGAACATTATACTACTAATATTCATGGGTAAGTGGCCTATGGCACTGTACAACATTCCATTGCTGCTTATCTAGAATGAAACCTCTTTGCTGACATGTTGGGAGTTGTGCACACTCTTAACAATGTTCTGGTAGAGATTGGAAGGCATCTAGAAAGTTACGGGATATGGATAAATGTTGTATTGAAGCATTGGCTAAGATAATTGCATGATTGTATGACATATTTCTTTATGTGTAAGAATTCGTTCTGAAAACTATGAGATGTTTTATAATCATGCAATTTAACTTGTTGTGTAGGAAAGATCGTATGCCATCACCTACAAAAGAAGAACTACAACATTTGTTCAGCAACAAAATTATCTATTGAAGATATTGAAGTTCCCAGGATATGGGAAGAATGCCATGATCCATCGATCATGAAGAATGATGTTTGGGATGTAGTCCCAAGACCTGAAGGGAAGTTTGTTATGACTTGCATATGGATCTATCAAGATCAAGCATGCTGCAGATGGCAGCATAGAGAAATATAAAAGTGATGAAACAGAAGATACACCTGATGGATTTCAAGACAGCTTTCTTGAATGGTGTAGTTGAAGAAGAAGTGTATGTGGAGCAGTCACTTGGTTCTGAGACACATGACAGGGAGTCATATATGTGTAGAACTTGGGTATGATGCACCACTTTCTAGGTATGGAGGTGTGGCAGAGTGCAGATGGAATCTTCGTTGGACAAGGGAAGTATGCAGTAGAGATCCTGAAGAGGTTCGGGATGATGGACTGCGAGGCTATGGCATCGAACCTGAAGCTTTTGTGTGATGCTTCATCTGAACCAGTTGATGTCATTATGTATCGTCAGATGATTGGGTCCTTGATGTACCTGACGAACATGAGACTAGATATTTGCTTTGCGGTGAACACATTGAGCCAGTTCCTGACAGATCTGAGGAGTGTTCACCTGGTTGCTATAAAGCATATTCTGAGGTACCTGAAAGGTACAGTGGATTATGGGCTCAAGTATGAAGTGAATCAAAAGTTTAACCTGCAGGGTTATGTTGGTTCAGATTGGGCAGGCAGTGCTGCAGATAGGAAGAGCACATCTGGGTGCTGCTTCAGTATGGGATCAGGTGTGATCTCTTGGTTCAGCAGGAAGGAGTCCCGCGTAGCACTGAGTACAGCTAAGGCAAAGTATGTTGCAGCCTGTTCAACTAGTTGTGAGGCAGTATGGCTACGGAAGCTACTATCTGAGTTATTTGATCTCCCGGTGGATGCTACTGGTATCTTTTGTGATAACCAAAGTTGTGTGAAGCTGTCGGAGAACCCAGTGTTTCATGACAGGTCGAAACACATAGAGATCAAATATCACTATATCAGGGATATGGTGCAAAGAGGAGCTGTGAAGCTCCTGTACATTGCAACAGACGAGCAGATTGCAGATGTGCTGACGAAGCCACTAGCTAGGGTGAAGTTTGAGTACTTCAGGAAGAGGCTTGGTGTTCTTCAGATTGATGACACTTCGAGGAAGAAGTGATGGACACATTTGCAAAAGCCATTCCAAGCATGTTGGAAGGAGGATCCTTCACATGGCTGTGGATGTAAGCGCTGGATGATGAGCATCAGGACGATGCTCCAGTTACTGCTCTGTATACGCATCATGTTGGATGCTGGATATGATCAGTTGGATCATTTATATATGTACGCATCATGTTGGATGTTGGATATGATTGGTTGGATCATTTGTATGTATTTTGTATATGCATCATGTTGGATGCTTGGACCATGTATCTGTATATGTATCAGGTGGATACATTGTATGATCAGGTGGATCATGTATGGTGATATGTATCATGTATTTGTATTTGTATCAGGTGGATACACTGTATGATCAGGTGGATCATGTATGATGATATGTATTAGGTAGATACTTGGTATGCATCAGGTAGATGCATTGTATGATCAGGTGGATTATGTATGGTGATATGTATCATGTATTTGTATTTGTATAAGGTGGATACACTGTATGATCAGGTGGATCATGTATGATGATATGTATCAGGTAGATGCATTGTATGATCACGATGATCATGGATGACGAGCTTCAGGATGTTGCTCCAGATGACATGCAGTAGGATGTTGCAGTGATGATGATTAGGATGATCATGTGTACATCAAGATGATGTATGGTGAGTATCAGGTTGATACTCTGTGGCCGTGGAACAGGTTGTGCAGATAAGCATGTAATTTGTGCCTTGGGAGATTTGCAGATAGTCTTTCGAGGTTTTGCCTATGGCATGTAATTTGTACCCTGGGATATCTGGCAAATGCTCTTTCAAGGTTTTGCTTGGGAGGACGTATAATTTGTGCCCTGGGAGATCTGCAGATAGTCTTTCGAGGTTTTGCCTATGGCATGTAATTTGTGCCCTGGGATATATGGCAGATGCTCTTTCGAGGTTTTGTCCTATGGCATGTAATTTGTGCCATGGGAGATCTGATAGGTTGAGCCGTGTGCTCATAATCAGTCTTGGGATGCTCTTTCAAGGTTTTTCCATGACCACATGTAATTTGTGCCCCGGGAGATCCGATAGGTTGAGCCTTGTGCTCGTAATCAGTCCTGGGATTCTCTTTTGAGGTTTTGTGGTGACCACATGTAATTTGTGTCCTGGGAGATCCGATAGGTTGAGCCTTGTGCTCGTAATCAGTCCTAGGATTCTCTTTCGAGGTTTTGTGGTGGGGTCACATGTAATAAGTCTTGGAGATCTGGACAGGATGAAAAAGGCCTCAGATGCTCTTTAGGGTTCTTGCTAGTCAAGAGACTCTTTTAAGGTTTTGTGACGCACGTAATAAGTCCTGAGATTTCCATAGTATGGCTAGTGATGATGAAGACCTGCAGGTGGTGGGCCTACATCCAGTATGAAAAAGGACTAGCTCTGTAGAACTTCCTATGACGAGTAGATTCAGAGATTGATTGAGATAGCAGCAGCAGTGACGATGATCCAGAGAAGATGACTTGTGCTAGAAGACCTGTGTCGAGAAATACCTTCCTAGTTAAGAGGGAGTGTTGATGTATATGTAACTTTGGAATGTATTTCACATATATGCATATTGTATTCCTATAGAGATGTTATTATTCCTCTATACGGAAGTGTCGTCATTTATATTGTAAGTGTCGTAACTTATACTTGATGGGTTATTAGACCACCTTGTTGGGGTCGGCCCTGTATAAGTCATGTGGGTCAAAGGGTTATTAGACCACCCTATTGGGGGTCGGCCATGTGGGTCAAAGGGCTATTAGACCACCCTAGTGGGGGTCGGCCCAGTCAGCATTATGTTAAGTGGTTAAGTTGAGGCCGACCTAGTTGAGTAAAGGTCAAGTCAAGTTAGTGTATAAATAGAGAGTGCGTCTCTCTCATTTTACACATTCTATTCTCTCACTCACACTTGGGAGAGTGGCGCACTTGTGGAGGAGGAGGCTCTGCTGTTAGGAGAAGACTATCTCTTGTATTCTGGTTGTATCATTGCTCTATCTATCTCTGAGGAAGTTATTGGGGTTTTTCACCTTTATGGTTTTCCCCAAGTAAACTCTGTGTCTCTTGTGTGCTTGCATTATTGTGTCCATGATTGATATGCTGTAGATTTGCTGTACATGTTGTTCTCTCAGTTAAGATCCTAGATCAGATTGAAGTAAATTCTGAAAATTTAACAAATAATATCAAATTTTAGGGTAACTTTGTCTGCAAAATAGGTAGTGTAGTGCTTATTTGATGAGGAACCATGGAAAAGTTATTATTTAGACACCATATTTGTCATCAAAACCATAAAATTAAGATTAAGGGATAGTTCTTAATCAACAATACTATTTCTATGCCAAATGACTTCAATAATGACAACTAAACTCACAAGTGTTACAAAGAATCTGAGAATTGTGCAAAAGAGTCACTCCTACATTCACTTGGCATTGGGATGATTATAGAAAAATATTTGAGATTGCTTGTTATTCAATTTGGTCTTTGAAAACACATCTTTCCATTATATTTCGTAAGGACATCCTTCCTAAGAGATTAGCTCAAAATGAGATTTTTTGTTGTTGTTGGAGAGAATAATGGGAAGAGGTCACTAGAACATGGAAAATGTATCCCAATTTCTTATATAAGTTTGGATTTCTAAGCTTTAATTACACAAGGATTCAAGGACTTCAATAGTAAATCTCACTCGAAGAGCTCTTTTTAAGCTCAATGTTCACACTCAACAGCTTGTTTGGTTGGATTAGTTATAATAATATGGTAAAGCCAGTTACGTTTACAAGACCAACTAATAATAATAATTTTTTTTTACACCACATTCCAAAACAAATGAAAATACAATAAAGTCTCTTATATGCATATGCGAAAGTGGGGGAACTACCTCCAAACAATGTGGTCCACCAGATCCTCTTGTTACATTGTTCATGCACAATAACATGGGGAACATGTTGCATAATCGTCCAAGTCGAAGTGCTTAGGAGGCCATGCTTAGATTTGAAATCTTCTCCACTTTAGAGACAAGTCTTTCCCTTCTTGCAAACACTATGCCAATATTATTAGGCATAATTATTTTGATTTCATTAAAGTCTCTTTCGATGTCCAGAAGTTTATCTACTATTCTTGCATCTTGAAATTTTAGTTAGAACATTATTTGCGCATGGCACAAACTGGTTTTCATTAAGCTAAACAATCTCCATTAATATCCAAAGTTTTGTTGGTAGTTATATAGTAGTTATAACTTTTTGGTAAACAAAGGTATTCTCCATGGGGTCCCTATCTCAAAGTAGTGGGTGGGAGAAGGGGGAGATTCTAATAATTTCCCCATCTTACTGGAAATGAAGGGGGATTAGGACAAACCTCCTTGTCCTTTTAAGTTTAATGCTTCTTGGCTTGAAGAGGACGACTATGTTCAGAGGGTTAAATTGGCCTGGAGACCTTTTGATCCTCATTGTTTTTCTTCAGTAGTTGTTAAATTTTTAAACAATATGAAATTGATAAAAAAATTGACTGTTACTTGGGCAGATGAATGCAGGAAGAAGCATGAATCCGATCTAAGAAGACTTGAAGCTCTGTTACTAAATTTTCATGAGGCTCATCATGAAGGTTTTATTTCTTTTGATTAAAAAAGGACTACTGGGGAGCTTGAGACTAGTAGAAGAAATATCTTACAAGAGAAAGAAGTTGCTATTAGATTGGAGAATAGAGCCATTTGGCTCAAACAAGGTGATTTGCAACACTAAATATTTTCACAACTTCTACATGCATAGAATAAACACTAATGCTTTGTGGAATCTGGAAGATGAAGGAGGAGGACATGTTTCAGGTTTTAAGGAAATGGATAAGGCTAGAGTAAGTCACTTCAATAATCTGTACAAAAAGGATGAGAGAGATCCCATTGATTCTATGTTGAATATCATTAACTATTACCCATCCTTTGTCAATGCTGAACATAATCATGCTCTAAAAGTACCTATTTATCTTGATGAACTAAAATAAGCTATTTGGGATATGCAAAATGATAAGAGCCCAGGTCCTGATGGGTTCCTGGTGGATTTTTTCTTCTGGCTTTATGGATCTCTTCTAGAATGAATTTCTTGCAGTTATTGAAGAGTCCAGGATAAAGGGCATAATTCTTGTTGCCTTCAATACAATTTTTATAGCTCTTATTCCAAAGCATGATAGAGCTACTTCTCTAGATCACTTCAGACCCGTTTCTCTTTGTAACTATATTTATAAATTGTCTGCAAATATCATTTCTAAAAGGATTAGGGGGATTTTGTCTGAGTCTATGTCAAAAGAACAATTTGCTTTTTTAGAGAAATGACATATCCATGGTACTCTAGGAATTGCCCATGAAGTGGTTCATACAATGAAGGTGAAGAAAATTCCAGTTGCTGTTATCAAAGTGGATCTATCAAAATCTTATGATCATGTAAATTGGATCTTCCTTAGATTGGTGTTGTTCCAGGTTGGATTTGACCTTCCCATAGTCAACTAGATGCTATCTTGTGTGCAGTCTATTTCTTGTGTTGTTCTTATAAATGGATCTGCCTCCTCTTTATTCATGCCCGAGAGAGGCTTGAGTCAAGGATTCCCTTTTGATCCTCTTTTATTTATCATGGTTATGGAAGGATTCAATAGATCTCTTCTTCACGGAAGAGCTTTTGGAGGACCGAAAGCAATAAATATTAGAGGGGGTGTTTTTGTCACTCATATACTTTTTGTAGATGATATCTTGTTGTCCTCCGATGGATCAAGGAGGGATATCATGAAGATCAAATCTCTCCTGAAAATTTTCACATTAGATATAGGTATGGTTTATAATGTTTCTATGTCTTCTATCTCATTCATGAATCTAGAACAAGCTTCTATGGACTGCATTTTCTCTCAGTTCAATTTTACTCTGATAGATATCAATAATGGACTAAAGTATCTTGGGTTTATGATTAAGCCTGACGATTACTTGAGGAAATATTGGGCACAGATGGTCAACATAATTGAAAGGAAGTTGAATCTTTGGTGCAATAAGTGGTTGTCAAGAGGTGGTAGACTAGTGATGATGAAATATGTCCTTGAGGCTATTCCAGTATATTGGGCTTCCATTGCTTATATCCCTGTAGGCACTATGGAAAGTATCATAAAGATTTGATTTAATTTTCTGAGAGGTGGAGAGGGTCAGAGATATTTTCCTTGGATAGCCTGGAGGAAACTATCCATTCTGAAATATTTTGGTGGTTGGGGTTTAAAATACTATCCTTGCTTTTCTAAATCCTTAGCAGCTAAAGGTATTTGGAGATTGATCACTGGCTAGGGTCTGTGGGTTAAAGTAATCCATTAGAAGCATATTCATCCAATATCCATAGAATAATGGATCAGAACCATGAATAAGGCTTCCAAGTCTATGTATCCATTATTTGGAAGATAATGCTCAATGCATATGCCATCATTGGAGAATGGATTTCCTGGTACATTAGCAATTGCATAAAAGTCAAAACTGGTCAAGATCCTTGGCCATAATGTAGTGCGACATACAATCTCCCATATTTGATGATTGAAAGCTTGAGGGACAAAGTCATCATACATCTGTTTCAGGTTCAAGATATTGAGCATTCTTCCCTAATTAGACCGAGTTGGATTCTGTAGATGTTTTGGGTTTTGATGGTGGATTCAAAATATGTTGGGAAAATTTCATCAGGGATTTACAATCCCGTAATATTCACTTAAGTGCAAATGATGATTCTCTGCTATGGACCAGGAATGTTGCAGGTGGTACCTACCTCCCAAGCCAGGGTTATAAAATGGACAGGGAAGAAGAAGACATCCCCAAACCATTGTGGTGGAATCAAATCATCTAAAAAATATAATGTCCATTGAAGACTAAGCTATTTTTTTGGCTTGCTTTGAAAGGGAAAATTCCTGTCTAGGACAAATTGATCTCTTTTCTTGGTATAGGGGCCAACAAATGTTCTTTATGTCAGGATGCAACTGATTCCATATCCCACCTTTTCGTTCATTGTCCTTATCGTCAAACATGTGGGCTTATGCTTCCCTGTTCTATGGCATTCAGATTATCTAGTAGGGTGATAGTTTAGATGAAGCCTTTCAATTATGGTATAATAATGCCTCTTTTTTCGACTATAGAGATTTTCCAGTACTATTGGTGTGGGGAGTCTGAATGGACAAAAATAAGGCCATTTTTAAGATGTTATCATTCCAACATCCACTTATGCATCTAAGTGTGTGGCTATTTTGGATAATTTCCCTCAGTCTACAGGAATTTCTAAGACTAGGATCATCAGTGAGGAGGTCATTGATAAGTCTAGAAGTTGGTGCTATTTGGATGGAGCCTCCCAATGCAGACCTAAGGAGGGAGGGGCTAGAGGCATTATGTACTATTCAGATTCTATCTGGTTCAAATTTACAATAGGGATTGGGAGAGCTACTAACAACCAAGCTAAATTGAAGGCTCTCATATTGGTCCTAAAGATGGCACTGACTACAAAATTTCAGAATATTCAAGTCTTTGGATACTCCCTTCTAGTGATAGATTGGTTTAAGCTAAAGAATCCTCCAAAAAAATGTCATCTTAAGGCCTCTCTTTGAATACATCCTCATATACATGGGTTGTTTTCAGTCGATCACCTTCGAACACATATATAGAGAAAGACACCATGTCGTTGATTCTCTCTCCAAGCAGGGCATTCAGTTGATAGATGGAACACGGAGAGTGTGGAAAGGTAAAGATAATGCTATCAGTGATCATGGTCTGATCCCACATCCATATTGATGATAAAGGCAATTCTATTCAAACATTTTGATGAGCAGTTTTTAGTACAAACACACTTTATGTGATGTTGTTTTATTTTGTTATAGTTGCCTACTTCTTTGTTTTCAGGATAAGTTTAAGATCCAACTACAAGCTTTGAGAGGATCTTGTTAGATGATTATCTCAGAAAAATTTGTTATAAACATACTAATCTGAAAGATGTTTACTAGAAAATCTATATACCCATTTTGTATAATATGATTCATTTTTAATATAATAGATTATGTTTTTTTTTTTGGAAAAAAAGAAGCTATCTAGTACTTTGTTAATAACATAAAAAGGATTATGCATATGCCATTGATTATCCATGAATGCCACCTTGAGCAAGAAATTTATAATACAATGTTCCATGTAATTTTCTTGTTGTACACATTGATGTTATTATTGCCGTTATATTGCGATCAATGAAGATTGCAAGTGTCTACAAGTTCAATATGTATTGCTATTTAAATTTTGGTAAATTTTAAGGAGAATATGGAGATATGCTTTGGTCCACATATGCTATTAATATTATTAATATTATGTGTGTCTCACTATCTCTAGAGGCCTCCTTGGCTATTTTAAGGTGCCATGTAAATATATTATTTTACAAGTCTTGAGAAGAACACAAGGTAGCCTTTATTAAACTTATATAATTATAATATGTATTGTTATTTAAATTTTGGTAATCTTAAGGAGAATATGGAGATATGCTTAATATGCTAATAATATTATGTGTGTCTCACGTGTTGGATCACTATCTCTAGATGCTTCCTTGGCTATCTTAAGGTGCCATGTAAATATATTATTTTACAAGTCTTGAGAAGAACACAAGGTAGCCTTTATTAAACTTGTATATATGTAGTAGGTAGTGGCATATATGCTTTGCATGTTTAAACACTATTTTAAAATACCCCATTATTACTTTAATGTATCCAATAACTTGTATAAAAATAAAACTTTAATTAACATAAAAACACCATGCCTCTTCACCATTAATTTAAGACCCTAAGACTAAGATTCTATAATATCAATAATGCTAGACTTTTAAACACACAAAAAAAATTGGAAACAAAAATTAACTCATATAAATATTCTTTTCATTTGGTACAATGGGTTTGGTGTCTTTTTATGCCATTGGCTTGGTAGTTGTGTTATCATGATAATGTAACTATCTTATTTATAATATCTAATTTTAATTTTTAAATATTTTTTTATTTGGTACAATAGGTTTGGTGTCTTTTTATGTCATTGGCTTGGTAGTTGTGTTATCATTATAATGTAACTACCTTATTTACTAATATTTAATCTTAATTTATTAGTTACTTGTACTCCAATACTCCCTCTTAACTATCAAGAATTACAAAAAAGAAATGAAAAAAAATCATGTAGTAACTTCTCTCCTCTACAAATATGGAATCACTCAAATTCTCTATTATTCTAAATTCCCAAGTTTTTGAATTCCTTGAATTCTCAAACCCCTGAATTATTTTAAATTCCTCAAATTCCCAAACTCCCAAATTCCTAAATTACTTGGAGAGCAATCCATGTTGATTTTAAGCTTTCTTTTCTTTGAAAATTTAACTACTCAAATAAAAATTAACAATTTTTTATCATTCTTTGCCTTTGATTCGGGTTATGAGTTATTTTCACTTCCTTTAAGAGTAAAAGCTCTGCATCTGGTCTTAATGAAACTCATCAAAATCTCAAAAAAATATGATAATGTTTCTTAAACTCATCAAAATCTCAAAAAAATATGATAATGTTTATGTTGATAAAACGATAAATTTATCCCCCTTTTTTAGCAAGAAATAACTATTGTTTAAAGAAGAAAACATTCTATCGCTACCCTTTTTTCTTTCAAAGATAAGAGAATATTTTAACTATACTTTTTTGCATATGGCCATTGTATAACCACTCTCATATAATGTTAAAATTTTAAACACACAAACACAATTTAAGACATAATGAGTGAGTGTAGTCTTATTTTATATTATTATGGTCTTATTTTATATTATTGCTTGGTATTTATGTTATTTTCCTTTTGTAAGCTAGTATCCACTGGGATTTGAACTTGTGACCTTTTTATTTGAAACTTCTCATCTTAATTACTCATCACCAATTGCTCTACCCCGTGGGATGGTATTTATGTTATTATTATAATAGAACTATTTTATTAAACAATATTTTATTCTCAATTTATTGTAATAATTTAGCGTTGAAATCCAATTAGTTAAGCCTTGACTTTTAATTTTTTCAATCATTTCTAAAGTTTAACATAGCAACTTATTTTACAATTATTTATTAACTAAATTTATAATTGTTTTCATTGGATAGAAAGTTTGTGGTCTTATTACCGGCCTCTCAAGAAACGAGGAACATTAATCAATGATGTTAGATCATGCTATGAATATTATATGTATGTTAATTAAAGTTATTAATTATTAAGTGAAAGGGTGTAAGCCTTCACTATACACGCTCAAGCCTATAAAAGCGAGCCTCATTGTAAATTATTAATCATCCATCATCTAATATAATACCTATTTTACTCCATATTTATGGCTTATCGTATATACCAGATCTTCTGGTAAAGTTATTTGCGGCATTTGGAAATAAGTACGAAGCAGAAATAATACGCTTATTTCTGCTTCATACTTATGACATAAATTACGACATAAATTAGAAAGTCAAGAATCAGAGGTCGGCCAGTGTCGACAACAGATAAAAGTTCTTCAACAACAAAATGACGACTCTAAAAAGACACATAAGTCAGAGGTCGCGAAGAGTAATAAAGCATTATCTAACAATGCTGAAGAAATTTTTAGACTAAGAAATCATAACAAGATACTAGTCACAAAAATTAAGAAGTTGAAAAATAGTCGAAAGATAGAACAATCTATGGATGACATTGAAGGGAAACTTCTAGACAAGCAGGAAGAAAATAGTTGTATCAGAAGTCATAATGAAGATCTTAAGGAACAACTTAAGACATCTGAAGATGACAGAAAATCGCAAGTCGAATTGATTAAGAAGTTTCAAAATGATAATAGGCAGTTAGAAAACAAGTTGGAAAAGATACAGAACAAAAACTTAAATCCTCAAGAGACGAAAATACAACTTCCAACTATTATTATTATTATTATCTATTATTCAAATATAACTTTGAATATTATATGTATGTTAGATCATGCTATGAATATTATATGTATGTTAATTAAAGTTATTAATTATTAAGTGAAAGGGTGTAACCCTTCACTATACACGCTCAAGCCTATAAAAGCGAGCCTCATTGTAAATTATTAATCATCCATCATCTAATATATTATCTATTTTATCAAATGGAGTTATTTTCCATTGGAGGATTATTCGCTTGAATAATCACTGAGTATATCCGTCACGGATATAGCATTGGTATCAGAGCCATTTTCTTGGCATTTTGTGGATACTTGGTTTTTGGCCAATACTCGTCGGAGCTTCTTCGAACTAGGCCTTTGGCCATTAAATTCAGATTTTTTGAGAAAAAAAAAGAAAAAGAAGAACATCCATTGCCACTGCTTATCACATCCATTCTCCTCCCATCTACACCCTCATTTCTTTCATCCCACTACTCATCCCCCAACTTCATTTCTCCCCACGCTCCACTGCCTCCTGCGCCACACTCCACCCGCTCCTCTCGCTGCTCACTTCGTGAACCCCCCCCACGCTGCATACACTCACCCTCCAGCTTCCGCTCCCTGTGTCCACCTCCATCCCACACTCATCTCCTTACTACGACCCATCCACGCGCCCCCTCTCCCGCCCTTCTCCACGCGCCCCTCTCATACGCCTCCTCTCTCCCCACGTGTTGCCACTCCCACGCAGGCATCCCTCCGGCTGCACGTCCCATCCTCCGTCGACTCCTCCTTACGCACAGCATCCCCACAACCCATCACCCTCACCCTCCACTCCCCTCCTAACCACCGCGCCTACCTGCATGCCTCTCCCCGCGCAGCCCTCCACACCCCTCCAGCTTCACCTCCACGCACAACAGCCACCCCCACGCGCTGCCACCCCTTTGCAACCCTCTCTCTCCACCCTCCTCCGACGCTGATACCATCTCCACACCCATGAGTAGCTGCACCTCCCACTCCCTACTCCATCCTCCAATCACTTGCCACCCATATCCCCACACTCCAGCTACACCTCTGTGCAGGCGTTGCCCCACATCCCAGCTCCTCCTCCCTTACGCCCAGCACTTCGACGCAACTCGCTGCGTACTCCCGCCTCCCCTTCCAACTTCCGCTCCTCCTCCTCCCACCCATTTGCTCCTGTCGCTCCTCCTCCTCCCACCCATCTGCTCCGGCCGCTCCTCCTCCTTGGGCTATTGAAACCCTAACCTAAAACAAAAAAAAATTAAATATTAAACATTATAATATATTATTATATTTGTTTAAATATTTTAATTTTTGAAAAAATATATATATATTAAATTATATATAGTTTATATAAGACATAAATAACAATATTATTAATTAACTAATTAATAATTATTATTATTCAAAAGAAATAATTATTATTTTTGAAAAAAAAAAGGGTTATTTGACCTAATAAGAAAGAAGTCAAGATTTTGTGATAATTATCGAAGAAAAGAGAAGAACAAATCAAGAAGAATTCAAAGCAATCATCAAGAAGTCGAGACGTGCTATCATCAGAAAAATCAAAATCAAAAGAAGACTGATTATCGTTGAAAAAGTAGTCAAAGGAAGACAAACTTGAAAAAAAAAGTCGAAGACCATGGAAGCTGGGTTGCGACTACAAATAGAGAAATTAGAAGCCAAGTTAAAGCACTATCGAAAAGACAATGAAGAATTACGAGACATTAATACACAATCAGAAGTAAGGATTGAACTACATAAGATACAAGAACGGTTCAATGAACACACAATGTCCAACCAGAAAAATCACATAGAAAAATTATGTGCGCAAATCAAGGAATTAAAAGATGAAAGTGATTTCAATCAGAGGTTGAAAAATCAAGATATAAAGAAGGAAATAAATAATTACGAAAGCAGAAATAATACGCTTGAACAAAATCGTTAGCGACAAAGATGAAGAACTAATGCAGTTACGACATAAATTAGAAAGTCAAGAATCAGAGGTCGGCCAATGTCGACAACAGATAAAAGTTCTTCAACAACAAAATGACGACTCTAAAAAGACACATAAGTCAGAGATCGCGAAGAGTAATAAAGCATTATCTAACAATGCTGAAGAAATTTTTAGACTAAGAAATCATAACAAGATACTAGTCACAAAAATTAAGAAGTTGAAAAATAGCCGAAAGATAGAACAATCTATGGACGACATTGAAGGGAAACTTCTAGACAAGCAGGAAGAAAATAGTTGTATCAGAAGTCATAATGAAGATCTTAAGGAACAACTTAAGAGATCTGAAGATGACAGAAAATCGCAAGTCGAATTGATTAAGAAGTTTCAAAATGATAATAGGCAGTTAGAAAACAAGTTGGAAAAGATACAGAACAAAAACTTAAATCCTCAAGAGACGAAAATACAACTTCCAACTCAGATCAATGCTCTAAAGGCGACATTCGTAAACGAAAATGACATCATGAAAGTTCCTTATCGACACCCCAACCATAAAAACCGATATTTGAAAAAGTGGGAAATGTTGAAAGATAATGGTACTAATGTGATCAAATCTCTTGACGACACATCATTAGGGAATCCCATCAGTCCAAAACAAATCAATTTGGGATGGATTGATCCGTCGAAGTATCGGAAGTTATGCTCTACACTTAGCAGTTCGTATCGACATGTTTCATCAGCCATGACATCGCAAAGAACAATGCGACAAAATTATAAGGCTTTGTGGACAAAGCCTTTCTAAGAGAGTGGCAATGCTATGAATATTATATGTATGTTAATTAAAGTTATTAATTATTAAGTGAAAGGGTGTAACCCTTCACTATACACGCTCAAGCCTATAAAAGTGAGCCTCATTGTAAATTATTAATCATCCATCATCTAATATATTATCTATTTTATCAAATGGAGTTATTTTCCATTGGAGGATTATTCGCTTGAATAATCACTGAGTATATCCGGACACGAATATAGCAGATCAAGCATTAAAAAAAATATATTTAATTATTTTTTAAATAATTTTCCTCAAAATTTGAAAAGACAAGGATGCTTTCTATTGGAAAGGTACTTACTCATTTCTCATATTCACCCGAATCATTCAATGATTTATGGAGTTATTCCACTAGCATATACATAGGTGAAAAATAACCAAAGTTTCAAAGATTAAGAATCATGTATGCATTTAAAATTTGAAAAGACATGGATGCTTTCTATTGGAAAGGTACTTACTCATTTCTCATATTCACCTGAATCATTCAATGATTTATGGAGTTATTCTACTAGAATATACATATGTGAAAAATAACCAAAGTTTCAAAGGTTAAGAATCATGTATGAATTTAAAATTTGAATATACATATGTGAAAAATAACCAAAGTTTCAAAGATTAAGAATCATGTATGCATTTAAAATTTGAAAAGACATGGATGCTTTCTATTGAAAAGTTACTTACTCATTTCTCATATTCACCTAAATCATTCAATGATTTATGGAGTTATTCTACTAGCATATACATTGGTGAAAAATAACCAAAGTTTCAAAGGTTAAGAATCATGTATGCATTTAAAATTTGAAAAGACATGGATGCTTTCTATTGGAAAGGTACTTACTCATTTCTCATATTCACCCGAATCATTCAATGATTTATGGAGTTATTCTACTGGCATATACATAGGTGAAAAATAACCAAAGATTCAAAGATTAAGAATCATGTATGCATTTAAAATTTGAAAAGACATGGATGCTTTCTATTGGAAAGGTACTTACTCATTTCTCATATTCACCCGAATCATTCAATGATTTATGGAGTTATTCTACAAGCATATACATAGGTGAAAAATAACCAAAGTTTCAAAGATTAAGAATCATGTATGCATTTAATGGTTTGTGGACGCATTTAATGGTTTGTGTAGTGTAAAAATTCGGGACTGGAAAGATATGCTTTGAAACCGAACTAAACAATATGTGGTAGGGACACCTTGCTACTAAGAAACAAAAAAATGAGGAAAATCCGATGATAATTTTATCAGAGTAACAAGTACATCAAAACCCACTAACACCAACAACGCTATGGGAAGAAACGAATTAAATATGTAGCATGCCAATTAGCAGGCACATCCCTTGAGACACTTGACAACTTAACCTCTCTATCTCATTTCGACCTTGGGGGCAATGCATTAAGTGGTCATATACCTCCAACATTGGGCAATTACACTTACTTCGACTTTAGTTGCAATAACTTGAATGAAAGAATTCCAGCTGACTTGGGGTTGTTGCAAAAACTAGAGGACTTGCTTCTATACTCTGCTTAATGGGAGAACACCATTCCTCCATCTCTAGGAAACATCTCCTACCTGAAGGTTTTAAATTTGGGGCACAATTGATTGTCAGGGAGTATCCATATTAGTTGGGTAATTTGAGAAAGATCATGCAATGTATATTGATGGACGTGGTACTTTGGGTCGAGTACGTATGAGTATATTTAATCTTATTCTTTCTTAGTTAGATTTGAGTTCAAATAATCTCAAAGGTATCGTGCTGGAAGCCATCACCAATTTGAGCAAACTTGGAGATCTAGATTCGAGCAACAATGATTTCAAAGGTAAGGTTCCCAAATTTATAGGGAATTTGAGCAAGCTTGAATCACATGTATAATTCCAACATATATAAGAAAGCTTCAATCCCTCAAGTATATTAGTTTAGTTCAAATAACTTGTTTCAAAGTAACCCTTATTTTCTTTATTTTCTTACTTGTCTAAACTTATGATATGAGCTTAAGGTTTCACTATGACTTCATATTTGATCAGGCTACTCATTATAATTTTACTATTTATTACCTTACTATTTCTATTTCTTGCAGCCTCGTTTACCCCACAACCTTCAACTCCTTTGAAACCTATTTTTTTTGAAATTAGAAAACCCTAGTTCAACTAAACCCTCGAACCTTCACTCTTAAATTTCATCCTTTCCCTTCAATTCCCAAATGGTTTTATTGTTTTTGGTCTATTTAGAATAACACCATGGTGCTATCACTGCAACTCTATTTTTGGGACAATTTTTAAATACTCAATGACATGGAATAACATGTTTTTATTTTTATATTTTGAAATGATTATGCAGTTGTTCATAGCTATATAGTTTTTGTTTCGTCAATGACATTCTGTTTTCACATTTTCTAATAATTGCTGGTGTTTCACAGGTATTCTATCTCGATGGTGAATCTATCTCGGAGACCATCATCTCGCTTTCAATTCCCTTGCATTCCAGGAAGAAAAAAGCGTGTTCTTTGTCTCTTTCTTACATGTGGGACAATGCTTTTGGTGCTTGGCATCTTGGCTAGCTCTAGGATGTTATTTTTGTGAAATTTAGACATTGAAAGGGGATGGCCTATTTAATCCAAGCATTATATAGTTATTCTTTGATATTTTTGCATGATTTACGACGTTTGTGACGCATGAAAGGTTTGGTAAACTATAATCTTGATTAATCTGCTTTTTTTCATTAGCTTCATTTTATTCCCATGTACCAAGTTTTAACTAACTTTTTTCTATTCCTATGTCCCAATTAGTTTTGTCTTTTTTTTTTCAAAGAGGGATTACTCCAATTAGTGTAATTAGTTTGCAACATCCATATATATTATGTTTATATCTCAAACCTTTAGTTAAGAAGTTGGAAAATATCATTGGAATATTCACATCTCAATCTTTCGGTTACATCTAGATTTAATTTGAATCCCTAGTCTCAAAACTAGCCCAAACTGAGTAACTTTTTAATTTGTTGAGTTACTGACCGATCGATTGAGCCAAACTGACTTAACCCATATACAGTACCTAAGTAGTTTTAATTTGTCCATTCTTTAGTAATCGCAGGACCTACAAAAGTTTAAAAAACTGTACTTTAGTAACTCAACTATTATTTTGCTTATTTTGGAGATGTCTAAGCCCAACAACAACCATACGCTGCTTTTAAACTTATTATTTTTCAATTCTTGATACCGTTTCATAGAACCGACATGTTTTCTACCCATGTCCATATGCCCATGTTTTGTAAATATATTTACCATTTGACTTATCAAATTTTATCTATACTTTGACAAATTTTATCTATATTTTGACAAATTTTATCTATACTTTACAGGTTTTCTACCCCTGTCTATATGACCATGTTTTGTAAATATAGTTACCACTTAAATTATCAAATTTTATCTATACTTCGACAAATTTGATCTATACTTTAACAGGGACTACGCTAGCATGTAGCCTTGTTATTACGCCGAAGGCGTATATTAAGGGGCCGGCTCCCCTCGGGCTTTCATCGTCTGTTGACGGCCTATGGGGAGCCACCACCTGTCGTCTATCCATTCGTCAATAAACTCCATCGACGTGGACAATTTTAACCCATCGCTTACCCCGTTTTTCTTAGTTGTACAATAGTTTTTTTTAGGTTTGCTGGTTTCGAAAGATCTCTCTTCTCCACGCACCCACCTGTAGGACCTCTCCAATTGGGCCTCCTCTAATAATCCCGATGCCAATGTTGTTGTTGCGGATGCTGATGCTTATGTGCCTGATGATAAAAATTAGGACGAGGAACATGTAATTAGCTTATCTCATATCGAGAACACTGCATTAATTATCATAGTACAATTTGTTTTCCTATTGTCTGACTGCGAAGGGGAGGTATGCAACATCATTTGTGCACGGACTCTCCTTAGCCAGAAAGATTTTGTTGTACCCGAGGGAAATGTTTCCATACCTGGTAGCTCTTCTATGTCTTAAATCCTCTTTGTGAGATCTGCTGCAAGTGGATATCTAAACGTTGTTTTTCTGCTCAGAGAATTATCGATGAGTTCAAGAGAGAACACCTCCATTTCGAAACCGGTTCTCTGTACCTAGAATCCCTCACTTTGTCTCTTTAACACTGCAGTTACCGTAGAGGTCATCCACCGAAAAAAAATCGACTATCTGCCAGCGCACCATCTGTTTTTTCTTTTCTCTTTCGAAGTTGGTAGTCCAACTCTTGTGTTAACTACAGCTTCACAACCAATAGTTACGACAGGTGTGCCTTTCCAGGTGTAAGAATTGAATTGTCTTTATGTGACCCATTCGCAGTTTTAGCAGTCACTTAAATTTAAGTGATGAATGGAACTAGACAGTGGAAATTTATATGTGATCGCTGTGGTATATGTAAACCTCCCCTCGATGTTTTTTTTATAAATACAATATTCCCTTCTAAACGCCTTACGATGTATATTGGAATTTTTTCTCCCACCTCTTAATCACATAGGGAACCTGCATTATAGAACATCTAATGGTTGATACATTGGTCTGTTTAAAACGTAATCCACACGTATTTGAAATATAAGAAGTCACAACTATACTCTTAGAAATATAGATGGAGGTGACATCACATACATGTCAATATATTCCCTATCCTTGGTATGACCCTTTGAATAAATCTTATGTGTGTATGTCGGATTCAAGACAATGTAACGTCGAAGTAGTATTAAGGAGTATGTTGTTACCTTGTTGTGTGGAAAATCGTAACCCATATGGTGTCCTTAAAACTTGAATGACGCCACTTTAAAATCTACCAATAATGAATAACGGTTCCTTATTTGTAATAAACTGTGGCAGCTGACGTAGGGTCTACTTTTGATGGTTCGGCTGGAGTGTAACTTGCACTATCCATTGGGGATGTAACAATTTTAATTAGTTGGACAAAGTTCCAAATTCTATTCCATGGCATCTTTGAGCTTCATGCTTTAAAGTGCAACTAAAAGATATTGCCATTTTTATGAAACAAGCCTTTTGTTAGCTTCCAAGCCATGATGTCTTTATAGAACTTTACCATCTTACTAAAATGCCCTAGGTAACTAGCCATGGTAGCCGCTAGCTTACGAGGACAAAATTCCAAAGGATTAATCTTACTAAAATGCCCTAGGTAACCAGCCATGGTAGTCGCCAGCTTACAAGGACAAAATTCCAAAGTCTAATCCTTGACATAAAAAAATTAGTGTCATTTGTGTTCTTATGGTCACACAAAAATTTCCATATTCATAATTCCATGTAAGAGATAGGAGTAGTCTAAACTGTAATGGACTTAAAACTTGATGTCAATTTGCTTGACGTGGGCAATTTTTTAATCATGTATAAGTCTATTGGAATAAATATTATATGCACCTAAGAGTTGAGTCTTAGACAAGGTTATACCTTTCGTCTATGTAAGCCGTGAGGACAATTCTGTTATTGGTTTTTTATGACCTTCAGAGTGACTTGCTTATGTCACTTTTTTCTTATTTTGAGGAAAATGTTTTTTTTTTTCTCATTCTTTGCCAATAAGAGTTGTCTCATATTAATTTAATAGATTTTTTTTTTTATCAACATTAAGAAATAAATTCTTTATTATAACTCTTTGTTATTGTTTATCTTAAATCTAGTAATTTAGTTTTGGTCAGCTTTTACAAAAATATATAATGATATGGATTTTTTATCCCTTTCGTCTAGATTTAGGAGAGCCTCTATGATTTTAGAATATTGTATTTTACATATATAGCTGAAAATATAAACAAATAAAGAGTGAATCGAGTGAATAACAATTACCATCACTTAAAAAGTTAAATATTGTATCAACGGTCTAAGGTCTGCAGCCTTAATCCCAACGTATTAATTGATCAACGACTTGATGACTATGCTAAGAGCCCCACGAAAGATCATCTAGACACTGTCAAGTTGGAGTTGCATTTTCAAGGCCGATCATATTTGTGTTTGTGGTTTCTCGAGTTCGTGATAGTATCGTCATGTTGTTTAGGAGAGACAAGTGACACCTCCATCTCTTATAATGCACAAAGTAGTATCCCCCCACTTACGCTACTTTTTACTCTAAAATTAGTGATACCCGCGCTAAGAAAGCAAACCATGGAGATACGAAAGAAAAAGATGGATTTTTTTAAATGGGAGTCGCCTACATGAAGTCGTAATGTCAATCATACTCAATAAGATTGATAGCTAACAGGTAAATTAGTTCTTCAATGAGTGTAATCTAAGGATAAGATATTAAAGTAGAGACAATGACAAGATGAATTTGACTAAGGACACTATGAATGGGTCTATTAATTGTAATGCCAAGTGGAAAATGGATTATCTATCATACTCCTTTTTAGTTTTGTTAAGTCTATAATTGATAAATGTAATGTAGAAACTGACATTATATTATAAAGTTTCTTTTACTTTTGATATTGTTTTTATCTTAATAATGATGTTTAAAAATTACTATTTGGTTTATTATGTAAAAGGGTGTGCTTTTAGAATACAACTATGAGTGAGTTATATTTTTATCAGAATTAATTGGATTCTTCATACCAACCTATATTTTTATCACAATTAATTGGATTATTTATACCAACCTAAAAATGGTTGTGATTAGAATTATGATGTACAATTGCATGGAACATGACATCGAAGGCTTGTTTTTTCCAAAGAATATAGTCCTTCACTCGTCCACGTATTAGGTGTTTTAAGTGAGGACATTTATATCTTGTTAGTTTCCAATATATGTCTTCCTCCTCAATTTTCTAAATGAAGGGCGGTGATAACTAGCAACCGAAATATTAGTCAGTAATAGAAAAAAAACTCAATAAAAAATGATCTCAAGCACCCTTAAACTTTCACACATAAACATCTACCAATTAAGCTATCTCTTGAATTTTAATCATACTTAATTTAAAAATAATAATATATTATATATTATATATATTATTTTAAACAAACCCCATACATTTTTTTTATACTTTTTCAAACACTTTTATTTATTTTTAACATGACACTTTTATTTTATTTTTGCATAGTTGAGAGATAAACTATCTATAAAATTAACTACATTAAATTATATTATAGAGTATAATTGATATTTACTATTGCTAGATTATAAAATTTACAATGAACCACTAACACATATCTTAAGTATCCATCTTTTGTGGGTATCTTTAATTATCACCACATTAGAGTTTAGGGTTTTGTTACAATATTGGTATATGATATCTCATAGACTATATTGAATTATTACACATAGAGATATTTTCATATAGTATCGTAATTGTCGTAAAAATGATTATTGTTGTCGTTATATGTTGGTTCTTAACAAATATGAGAGACGATATATGACACAATGATAGTGTTTGATCTTGACACTTTTTAGGCTTATTTGTTTTTTTGTACAACAGTTTTGTGATGGTTATTACGAGGACTCTTTTGGTTAGTATGTATAGTTTTTTTTGAACAATTCCTTGCTTTTTGAGAAACATATCATGCCTCAGTTTTTGGCATTGATGTTTTAAGATCATAAGATCTATGTACAATGTGGTTTATCTCAATATATAAATTATGGTTTTTTGTTTTTTTTTTAAGAAAAAAAATATTAATAGCTTCACAATACCTCTTAGTACTATTTTGATTGTCAAAACAACAATGCTCATTATAATAGGTTATTAGAGATTATGTTGTTGTTGTGCTAACATATAAATAATTGAAGTAGAAAAGTGCACTAAACATCAACCATCACAATGGTGATCTCAAGTCACCCATTTTCCTAAAGACTTAATTAAATCTCATGTTAAACATTGTATGTATTTGACATAATTTTATTTATGTCAATATTTGTACGATGTTGATTTGCAACATTTTTACAATATTGTTTCTTATGGTATCTCAAGGCTTCTCTCATGGTTTTGACATTTTACAAAGTTGAAATCAAACATAAAATATGATCATGCTTTATTCCTTCATTTTAAACTGTGAGAGATTGTTAAATAATAAATATTATATTAATGTTTATTAAAACTAATTTAATTTATAGAACAAGAATTAAGTCTTTTTAAAACCAATTTAAAATATTCAAACATTTTCAACTATACACACACACAAAAAAAATTCTATTCCATTGCCATGTTTTTAGTTAGTTGGCAATATTACAATTAAACGTTTTGCAATAGATGGGCTCACATAGGGTCACAGGGGCCCATTGAATGGATGTAAGTGAATTTGAAGAAGTCTTAAATACAATACAAAAAAGTGTGTATTAAGGAAAAAAGAAACAAAGTCGAAAAGGAAGCATCAATGGAAGGTATGAAGAAATAAGGCAAATACAATAGAGCTTACATTCAAAAAATAGCTCAAAGGGATAAATGTATAATGTGAGGAGCACAAAGCTAATCCATATTTTGGCTTAGATAAGGGCATTGTCATAGAGTAGATGTGATGTAGGGGCATCCCTAGAGTAACGTATCAGTGAGAACGCTAAATGAGTGTCGTACTAAATCATAAAGAAGTGAGCACAATACATATGGGTGAAACATTCAAAGAAAATAGTGTTCAGATGCTAAAATCATGAAAATCACAACGAACACGACAAGAAACATGTAAAGTGAGAGTGTGTGGAAGAAATGTGCATCAAAAGAAAGTGCATAACAAAGTGAAAGTGAACAAAGTATGACTCAGGTGCATGTGGGTACATCCATGCATAGTAGATACATGGCAATGAAAGTGCATGGTAGTGAGCATGTCATAGTATGATGGAAAGTCACAAAAGGAGCTAAAGAGAACCAGAGGAAGTTGTAGCAACATAAATGTATTCAAGTAGTGAGATGGCAGTTGAAAATCATAAGAGTTAGTTAAAGAGTCGATGAAGTTGAAGAGTGAATAGGAATAGAGAAACAAAAGTATATTTTCTATTAGAGTTGGGTTAAGGGGCCCATAAGAAGCCCCAAGAGATATATATGTAGTGTAGAGAGTTAGTTGAGAACCAAAATAGAGCATTAAGGAACATTTTTTAAATCTGTACCTACATATTAATTTATAATAATGAGAATGAACATATCTTTTCCCAAGCTATGATCTTGTTCTTAATGTTGTTTCATTGCTTTGTTTCAACATGTGCTTTCTTATAGTGTACTGGTGTTATGATTTGTTTGTTACAAACCATTGTGCTTAACTTGGGAAGTTAAATTTACTGGAGAAATGAGATCGTGGTGCTCCCAATTGTGTCGATATGATGGAGCAAAAATATATTGTAATGTAAAATTAATGCATTGAAGATTGAAGATTTTGACACCAACCATACATGGAATCATCCATAAGTATCAACATATACATTGGAGATTGCACCAAACTAGATTGACTTCAACTGAAGGAGTGGGGAACACTCCCCTACCTACTTCGACAAATACATTATCTCACAATCAACAACTTGCATTTGACATAGTCCTACAACATTCACAAACACAAGGAAGTAAAGAGCCATTGAGGATGATCATCCAAGGAATTGTAGGCATAGATAAATCCTACCTTATAAACACCATAAAAAAAGACCTACCTTCTTAAGAAACCTCTAGCCATAGGCCACTACTACTCCTCTCCCCTACTGGAGTTGCAACATTTAACATACATGCAACCACTATACTTGCAGGGATATGGATTCCTATAAAGGACAAACCTCTATATGCAGGAGAAAATATTGGGATGTTTTTGTTGACATACTTTACCAGTGTAATCAGTTTGGAAACAATCTTGGATCAAAGGGGCACAAATGCCATCCAACTTCACTTTTACAACAGCTCTTGACAAACATCCACATTGACACACCAACCTTGGAAGACTAGAGCCTCCTCAAATCTAGAACTAATAGGTTCTTGTCAATAGAGGATTGTTCAAACTTTAACATAACAATTCTTATCTTTGCAATGAACATTCTTGCAAACAATCATAACAAATACATGCTCCAAGCATTTTCTATGCCTATTACATGATCTATCGCTGATTTCACCAATGGTTCATATGTAGAGAAAAATAAATATTGTTATGTGTTGGGAAGTGAGTAATATTATCTTGCAATTTATGGGTCCAATCATGAGTATTAAATGGTGCACTTGGAGTGGTCATGAAAATTGTATACACACTTGTATCTATCCCTCCTAATTTTCCATCATATGTTGTTGTGGCATTTGATCAATACATTGGCTCTCCATGGAACCAACCTCAACCAAAGCACATACCAATTCCACCCATAAATCGAAGTAATAACAAACAAATCCCCCTTAAGATGGATTTGGGCATTGACTATCCGTAAATCCCAAGGATTGACATTGGTAACAATAAACGTCGACCGATACGTTTTTCGGGAAGAGGAGCGCTCTGAGATAGCTGCGTTCTAGGGTTTCAGGATTTCGCTTGCAGCTGCCATGGCTGTTCCTGGGGGAGGGTCCCTCCCTCCCTCCTCGCCCATCTCTGCGGAAGAGGCCTTCAGAAGGCTCATCAACCCGAGTGGAATGAAACCTGTGGCCCCTGTGATTCCGAAATTCATAAAAAAATTGGATGAAATTCCTGAAGTCGAGCTACCAGCTGAGAACGCCATTAAAACTGCTCTAGCCCTCTCCACTTGAGGACTGGTAGGCCAGTTTATGGGCTTGTGGCCAACAGCGAGAACTACCGATAACTGGATACAACGAAACTGGAGGCCCCATCTGAAACACAGTGTGACGTGCTATCCAGTGGGAAGAGGCTTTTACATCTTTGAATTCATTACAAAAGAAGATAGAGATCTAATCTTCAGAAACGAACCCTACTTCATGGGATCTCAAGGACTCTACCTCAACAGATGGACCCCGGATTTTGATCCAAGCATTGACGTTCCAAAGGAGGTGCCGGTCTGGGTACGGCTTCCAAACCTGCCTGCTCATTGCTGGAACCCTGATGTGCTGGAAAAAATTGGAAACCGCCTTGGCAGGTACATAGATAAAGCAGATCCAAAGGGGCAATAATCGTGCGTCCGGATCTGTGTGGAGGTTGATCTAGAAGCAGGTCTACCAAAAGCACTCAAGATTTCCATCGGTTCCTGGCGTCACTTTCAAAAATTGGACTATGAGCAGCTGCCTTTCAAATGCAGGCTCTGCCATGAGCATGGACACTTTCAAAGATCTTGCCCAAAAGCCCAACCCCAGGAGGAGACTGAGGGTTGGAAAAAAGTCAAGAAAAGCAAATCAGCAGCCAAGCCCCAAGAAAAAAGAACCTCGAACTCAGGGCAAATTCCAGTGTCAAAAGAACCCACCAAAGCCAAAGAACCTAAATCAGGGAAAAAAGCAGCAGATCAGAACAATGTGCCCACATCAAACAAAGTAAACCCTTCTCAGGACTCAGTTACAGAAATAATTGTTTTGGATGATAATACAAAGAATAACCATGAAGAAACTCTAGAAGCTGGAGAAATCCCCCCGGAAGAAAACGAGGGGAAGTCACCCCAAGACCAAATAGGTAATCAACCTCTAGACTCCCCGAGAATCTCCTCTGACCCTGAGATTCCAAAAGATCTGGATCTCGAGCCCACCAATCTGGATTCTGAATCAGGGGGATGTACAGATGAAGCAGCCTCAGATACCAGCAGTTCACATGCTACCCCTAATTAGCGTGCCAAAGTTCTAGGCCGCAAATCAAAGAAAAAGAACAGGGAAGAGAAAGCCCTCCAAGACATAAACAAAGGCGCTCAACAAACCCTTGACTCAATGATCACCAGATCAAAGCAAGGCCAGGGCTCCAAAGGGGCCCCCACCCCTAAGAAAGTTTAAATGCGATACGTCTCCTGGAACTGCAGAGGCCTATGCTCCAAACCCAAACAAGAAGCTCTGAAGGACATCATAAAAATCAATAAGCCTGACATCCTCTTAGTTCAGGAGACGAAATTGGAGGATTCTAGCCTCCATTAAGTTGCATTCAATTTCTGGAAAAAAGGACCGGGGAAAGCCATCAGTTCTAGAGGAGCCTCGGGAGGAATATCCACTTTCTGGGACGAGTCCAAATTCAACCTTATTGAAGACCACTGCAGCATGCACTGGATCTACACCAATCTTCATCATATAGACTCCGGAATACAAGTAAGTCTCTTCAATCTCTATGTTCCAAATCTGGCCTCAGACAAAGCTCAATGCTGGGATTCTCTGGAATCCTATCTTTCTTTGCACTCTCCAAATAAAATCATTCTAGTAGGAGATCTTAATGTAACGCTTTCAGCTGATGAAAAGAAAGGAGGCTCCCCAATAAGAGACCAATCCAGAGAATGGGTGGAGGATCTTATCTTGGGATGGGACCTCATTGATATCAAACCTTCGGTGGGAAAATTCACCTGGACTAACAAAAGGCTGGGCCCGGGTCACATAGCGGCTAGGCTTGACAGATTTCTGATCCATTCCGACTTCCTCCTGCTCGGTCTGTTAGCTTCCTCCAAGACCCTCCCTAACTGTATCTTGGATCACAAACCCATCCTCTTGGAGCTCTCCTCGGAAACTAATCTGGGCCCTATCCCTTTTCGTTTCAGCCCTCTCTGGATACTCCAAGAAGACTTTCATCAAGTCGTCTCTGACTCCTGGTCAGTTCCTTTCCCAGGGTCCCCTTCCTTTTCTTGGGAACAGAAAATTAAAAGGCTGAAAACAGACCTTAAATCCTGGGCTAAGCGTATCACCTCCCCAACTACTGGCAGAATTGAATCCCAAAAAGCCTTGGAATCCCATCAACTCTCCTTGGAATCTACCACCTTCACTCCTCAGATTCAAGCTACTGAAACAAAACTCCAAAAGCATTTCTACCAAGCCTGTAGGGTAGAAGAAGAATATTGGAGACAAAAATCAAGGAGCTTGTGGCTAGATAGTGGAGACAAAAACACCTCCTACTTCCACAAACAAGCGGAGGCCAAAAAGAACTTCAAGGCTGTCACCGAGATCAACTATCAAGGCTCCCTGCTCCAAAATTTTAATGACATCAAAAAAGCCGCTTTCAACACTTACAAAGACCTTTTTTCAGCTCCAATTGAAGACCCTCTGAATCCCCTTGATCATCCTTTTGATACCATCCCCACCCTGGTCCAAGAGTCTGATAACAACCTTCTCACTGCTCCCATATCTATGAAGGAACTCAAACTAGCCCTTTTCCGAATGAAACCTGATAGTGCCCCGGGCCCGGATGGTTTCACAACAAGATTCTATACCAACTGCTGGGACTTGATAAAGCTGGACCTGCTTAGAATGGTCAGGCATACGCAAAAGACCAACAAATTGGGGGGAAGCACGAATTCTGCCTTTCTTACTCTGATCCCAAAAGAAAAAGGGGCTAATCATTTCTCCAGATTCAGACCCATCTCTCTCTGCAATCTGAGCTACAAAATTGTAACCAAAATCATTGCAAATAGACTAAAAAAAGTGCTGCCTCGAATTATTCCGGAAAACCAAGGAGGGTTCATAAAAGGCCGACAGATTCAGGACAATATTTTGTTGGTCCAAGAGGCCATCCACTCCAGCCACCAGTCCAAAGAAGGAGGCATGGTGATTAAACTTGATTTAGCCAATGCCTTTGATAGAGTAAATCATGAGTTCCTGTTCCTGGTTATGAAGAAATTCGGTTTCTCAGACCCTTTTGTAAAGTGGATCCAAGGATGCATAAGTTCACCCTGGATAGCCCCCCTGGTCAATGGACGACCCACGGATTTCTTCCAAGCCTCACGGGGCCTTAGACAAGGCTGTCCTCTATCTCCTCTGCTCTACGCAATCCAAGCCTCGGTCCTAAGCTTCCAACTGATCGAAGCCCAGCAAAGGAACGTCCTCCCAGGTCTCCATATGGCAGCTAACGTGAATAGGATCAATCATGCACAGTTCGCAGATGACACACTTCTTCTGGGAGCAGCAAGTATCCAAGTAGCCAGAAGATTCAAACATGAGCTGGATATCTACAGACAAGTCTCAGGTAGCAAGATCAACTTCCAAAAAAGCAAGATTTTTGGTTGGAATTGCACGACCAGAGAGCTGGGCGAGATAGCTAGAATCTTAGGAATGGAAGCAGTCCATGAATGGGATTCCATCACCTACTTGGGTGTTCCAATTGCTAAAGGAACTCCAAAAGCAAATCAATGGAATCCAATCCTGGACAAATTTAAAAACCGAATTCAAAACTGGGGCTCAAACTGGCTAAACCAGACAGGAAAGACAGTTCTCATAAAATCAGTCTTGATGAGCATCCCGATCTACCAAAATTCCATCCTCCTCGCCCCTTCATTGATTATCGAAAAAATGGAAAGATTAATCAGGAAATTCCTTTGGGAAGGAGGTAAAGGAAATAATCACAGACTTCATCTGGTAGGATGGGATAAAATTCAAAAGTCATACAAGGAAGGAGGTCTGCAATTTAGAAGTCTGGCAAGACAAAATCTGGCCATGGGGGCAAAAATTCTCTGGAATCTAGTCTCAGGCCGAGAAACTTGGAGCAAAAAAGTCATAAGGAAAAAATACTTCCCAGGTTCAAGATTAAAATGTCTTGATAAGCCACCTCAAAGAAAGAAAGGATCTCCAATCTTTACTCTCTGCACCAAGGTCCGAGAGCACTTCACAAGCCTCCTTTACTGGATCCCTGGCAACGGGAAAAAAATAAACCTCTGGGAGGACTCTATTATGGGAGACCAGCCCCTAGGAAAGGTTAATGAGATTGGAAATCTGAAAGCCTGGATGCAGCACAGAAACAAAGATTCACTTTGGGACATCTCCAGCTGGGAGGAAGAAGGAAACAAAAGCTGGAAAGATTGGAATCTTGGCAAGGTCCTTGCGGATCTAAAAGGTGAAGCTGAGATCCTGTTACAACTCCTTCAAGGTAAAGCCCCTCAATCAGAGACTGCCAAAGACAAAAGAGGTTGGGGTCACGGATCTGGCTGCTATACAGCGGCAGAGGGTTATAAATCTCTTCAATATGTGCACCATGCCCCCCCGAATCCAGCTAAGTGGAATTTCATCTGGACCTTCCCCATCATTCCAAAAATAGACTTTTTCTACTGGACGGTAGCACACAACAGCATCTTAACATGAGACACGCTAAAAAGACGTGGAATGGAAGGGCCTACAAGATGTCCCCTGTGTCTCATAGAAGAAGAATCATTGACTCATCTGCTGCTATCGTGCTCTTTCTCAAAAGAGGTCTGGGCGCAGGTTCTCCTCCCAATCCAAGGCAATTTTGACAACTATGAAAGCTTATCTGATCTCTTCTCCAACTGGATTAACAACTCCCCATTTGAGCTTCAAAAGAAAAACCTCCTCAAGACAATCTGGATGTGGATCCCCAAAGTAATTTGCTGGAAGATCTGGCTGGAGCGCAACAAACGTATCTTTAGAGATGAGGCAAGTTCCAGCTCCAGGGTCGCAACCAAATGCGTGGCCTTTTTGGGGGAAGCGACGGAATCTAAAGTAAATCTTTCCAACACAAGAAGCCTAAGTCCTTTTGAGGCAAGCTGGCTGGCTAAATTCACTCTAAAAGATGCCCCTGAAGCTATCTCTCCTTCAACTCACGAGAAATGGGAAATACGGATGGGCGATCCTGAGTTCCAAAAATGGAGAATGTCTCTAAGGGAGTACTGCCTCTTCTTTGATGGGGCCTCCAAGGGAAACCCTGGACAGGCTGGAGCGGGGGGAGTCCTCCTCAACAAAGAAAACGAAATCCTTACCTCCTTTGCCTGGGGCTTAGGGACGGATACAAATAACAAGGCTGAAGCGCTGGCCCTCTGGCAAGGGCTAAAGCAAGCCCTTGACAATAACATCTCTGAGATCACAGTGTTCGGAGACTCTCGGATCATAATCCATGCTATGACCTTGAAGAAGTTACCTCCCAAGATTAGTCTCTCTAGGATCCTGGGCAGAATCTTCATGATTGTTTCCAAATTCGGTAAAATCAAATATTACCATGTCCTTCGTGATCAGAATGGACAAGCTGACGCTGAGGCAAACATGGTCGTGCTCCTGGGCAGGAGTATCTTATCTATAAATGACAAAGAATCAGTATGCAATCTCCCTTAAGTCAAATAAGCTCTTGAGAAGGAATATTTTCTGGACTGCCGTGTTATTCGCTTGTCAGTTAAGCTCTATGGTCAAGATTGCTATCGAGCCGGATCTCCACTATAGCCTGATATCTCCGGACGATGTCACATGGTCTTGTGACTCATCAGGTCGCCCCTCCTCCCTTTTAATCAGCCCGAATGGGAAGTTCCTCTCATCCCTGTGCTCTATCACTAGCATATGCAGTAAGAAGCCCAGAAAGGAAAGCACGAGCATCTCAACATGGCATCGGTGGGATCTACATCTGGAGGCAAGTCTGTGGAGGATCGGCTGGACGAGTTACAACAATCCATTTATCTCCTCAAAGCCAAGTCAGAGGAGCAGGGAGGGCAACTGCGATCCAACATCGCAGAAGATCTCAAAAAATGGAAGAAGTTCAGTAAATATCTTCAGAATATCAAAGAGGAACTCAAAGACTCCAAGGGAGAAATTGCTTACTTCGAAGAAGTGGTCTATACCCATTTCAAGGACACGGCAAATACCTCAGGGAACTATGGGAACAAAATTGCTACCTTGGAAGTCGCTGTCCAGAAGATTTCGGAGAAGCACAATTTCTCTTAAGCTCTGTTTAGATCTCTTCTTCGTCCTCTTTGTGAATTTCAGAACTACAGTTTACCCTGGAACTACCTATGCAAGCTTGTCTTTTGTTATTTTGCTCTACAACTCTGGAATCTCTGGGCATTTCAAGTCCAAGAATTTTGTTAATCCAGACCGCGATATCTATGTAACCAAGCACCCGGTGGCTGTTTCACCGGTTATCAATTAAATCTACCCTATGTTTCAGTAAAAAAAAAAAACAATAAACGTCAAGGATTGACCTTCACACAATGCCACATGCTACAACATTAGAAGGAATTTGAATTACACCATCGTTGTCCTTCAAACGCTATGCAAAGATGAAAGACACTTCATATGTATCACATCGAAAAAAAAAGAGGCACCCCTTCATTCTATGTCCCTTTCATACTTAAAATTGTAGTCCTCAACCCCTGCACTCCCCCTACCAAATGGTGATTTTTACATTCAAAGGTAAAATTACAATCCTCAATCCTTGCACTCCATCTACGTACATACAACTTTCTTTCATTTTACAACATATTTAAATTCTTCTCGACGTTTCATTTCCCCGCTTTGGGGGTATGCTAATTATATATATAAAAGAATTTACGAAGCTACTATTTAGAACTATTAAATACAAAAGAGAGACCCGTTCTTATCATTACAAAAATCACGAAACCATCCTTTTGTCTTTCCTCAAGCAAATGGTGTGCATAGTTTAATGTAATATTTTAGGCAAAACGGTTTGACACTTTCCATAAAAATGATAAAAAAATCATTTAATCGTTTATTTATGATTATTTTAGGAACAAGAGACACATGGTGGTATGTACCTGCATGTGTTTTTGAGTTTTGCGACATTGAAGAGAGATATAAAAAATATATACAAACTTATTTTAGTTTTTTTTTTCATCAGAAAAAAAAAAAATTTACTTATTTTAGTTTTTTTTTTCATTAGAAAAAAAACATTTTCTTATTATTCTGGTTGTACTCCCAGGTTCAACATACATTCAAGCAGAGATTCAAGAACATACATAGAACCATCAAGAAAATAAATACTGACGGAATGTTTAGTCACTTTGTTATTTCTCTTGATAGGTATTTATACATAGAGAATGTGGTTGGAGCACCTACACCTACTTCAACTAACCATTCGTTAATTTCATATACATTAATTATGTGATGACTATTATAAAATCCTAAAGGCCCCACCAACATCTCCCCCACCCCAAAACTCTTCTTCGTCGTAAAGAGAACAATTATGCAGGAACAAACTTGACTTCTGATTTAGCCTCCGTCTTCAATTTGATAGTAGTCAGTTGAAGCCTCACCTTATAATCATCTGGCCGACATTCAACTCCATTGGCTCATAACTGTCAGGACTTTTGGTTCTTCTTTCTATACCATTTCTCTGCCTTCGACATCCAAAATCACAATCCAAGAAATGTTTCTTCATTTCTGCACTGTGGGGGCTCAGTTTGTTCAAGTGTTCTCATGTCATCATCCTTATCATGAATCTCTTTCTATGTGATGTAAGATATTCTATGCTTGAATGTCGTCTTTGTCGTCTTTGTCTGTCAAGAGGATTTAGGATGCCTGCAAGATTCATTGGACTACATGTTTTGATAATGGTCGATTACTAATTAACTTAACTCGACTCGACTAACAATAGTCAGCTAAGGACCAACTTGTTTTACAAAAATAAAAAAATCACTTGCATTCAAGGAGACTCACGTTTCATCTCTCCTCGACTTCAAAATTTTTAAAGCAATCACTCGTGCAGTGAAGACTCAGTATTGACAAGACTCCAATTACATTTGATTTATTAGACTCAATCGATCCTATTTGACACCCACCAACTCAAAAACAACCATCAACCACTCTTTACAATAGCCATAAATGTCAGCCAACAAGCGATTTGACATACGAACCCAAAATATATAATGTTGACCTCATGATTAATGCGACCACATTTTGCAAACGACAATAAGCGTTGACCCGACCACATTTTGCAAACGACAATATTGACCACATTTGAACTGGGTATCTTAATTGACTATTTTCTACATCGACCAGGGTTATGATCTATTGCGACCTTTATAGAGAAACTCACCAAGTTATTCTTCCTCAAATATTTACAACGATAATAGCTTTTACTAAGCCAAGTCACCAGTATAAAAATATTTAAAGGCAATACACTTTTTAAATATCACTACCCATCGGCATTATGTGATAATGTTCAGTCTTGTAGTCAATCAAGTATTGGTGGTTTAAGACTTCTTTGGTCGATAGTCGACGATAACTAATCGTAGAATCTTAACAACAAAAAGTTAAGTATTGACAACAAAACCCATAAAAAAACAAAACTGATCCCAATTACAATCCATCAACACTTAAACCCAAAATAAACTAACAACAATACTAAGTTTGTATTACAATGATACAAAACCATGCTTAATCAAAAGACAAAACAATGTACACTCACTGTTCAAACCCTCTATTTAGTGCTTCAAACGATAAGAAGAACAAAACTTTCGGAGACCACAGAGTCTTCAATAATTTATTCAAAGTAAAATGATTCATTAGGAAGATCCACAACTCTCTTTGAAAGAAAATCTACATCCTTGTTGATAATTTTGTAAATATGCAACAAAGATATATATGAGAATTATTCCATCAGATTCTGAATTCTTTGGCTCCATTGGTCTAGATGTAACACCCGTAGCTTAAATTGATCTCTAGTCCACTGAATAATCACATGAGAATCACCATAAACCTATAAAGGGATAATACCATTAAGTATTGCAAATTGAAGTAGACCCCACAAAGCCAAAAATTTAGCTTTGGTAGTACCATGACCACACCCCATCCATAGATTATAAAAAAATTCTTCATTTATTTTTAGAATCATTCCACAACCACCTGATCCAGATGAAGAATCTCCATAAAAAAAACCAATAACAGAAGAAAAATTGAAGGAAGGAGCATCAATATGTTTCTGCTTGATATTGCTCACCACATGTTGATATTCTTTGTACAAACCTAGGCCTCTCATACCACAAACATGTGCATTGGGGATATAATCCTCAAATAAAACTTTGTTCCTCATATTCCAAATAGTCCAACAAACAAAGATTGGTAATAATTATGATGAAAAACCAACTACCCCCAATACCTGAAACTGTCTTCAATACAAAAAGTGCCCCAAATCTGTGTTATATGCAAATATTCATAAATTTCCTTCCAAACCATCTTACTAATCTGATAAAAAATAAAGAGATGATCAACCTATTCACAATCCCTTTTGCATAAAACACATTGGTTAGACCCATACCATCCTCTCCTAACCAAATTATCCCATATCAACAAACAATTCTCTAAGCATAACGAGAAAAAGCATTTGAGCTTCAATGGAATCTTCCATTTCCAAATCTTACCATACCACCATTTAGCATCATTTTCAACAAAAGAATATACAATAGAATCATAAGCATCCTTTGCATTTACTTGCCCAATATGTTTATTCCAACACTAGACCAATTTACCCTCATCTTCACTGTGAGCCTGATACATGCTCTCTTTAATGTCATGATGTTCCATTCAACATCCCAATTCCCTTGAAGACCTAAATATTTAGTTTGGAACTATTAACAACCATTTGTTCTCATCTAAGAAGGTTTCTAAAATGAACTAAAGTAGAAAACCCAACCCAAATTCAGCCAAGTAATCCAACATAGATTCATATAACAAAAAATTTCCATCATTTCCTATAAAAGGATCAATTCCAAGCAAAACATTTTCACCATTACCTACTTGCCACGTGATCCAATTATTAATCGAATTAGATTTATATGGGTTTGCTCCATTTATATTCCTGAAATGATATTTCATTTGTATAGGGCCCATGTGACATGGGTTTATCCATACATTGGTTCGCTGGGTTCGGACGTAAATAAATATAGCTTAGATTTTTATGTAAGTGCTAATGATGTGTATTTCGAACAGGTCGTAGGCCTTGGACACTAATTTATCCATGTTATTTTACTGCATTTTGATTTGTCATATATATATATATATATTATATGTTGTGTAATATATACATATATATACACGTGACAATTTGCCCAATCCTCCTCTAGAATAGCATAACATAACATGGAATATTTAGTTTGCAGAATGAAAAATATTTTGAATATTAAGTTGACATGTAGGAATAATCTCATACATTAAACTTATTAATCTTAAACATCAAAATTGCATAGTAAAAAAAGCTTGAACACGTAACGAGATAGGAGATATAATAGTTTCTTAAAGCACATATAAAATAGTTAACTTGCATATTGTTATTTACTTGAAAAGATACATAAAATAGGAAAGGAACAATTTTTATTATGTCTAAAATATTTAATTTGTAGATTTTAACTAATTTAAAAAGATAAAGAAAATATATGACGAGGCACAAATATCCTTTTGATGTCGATTCTGGTTATAAGGACAAGATGACTATTGTAAATACAAACCATTGAATTTTTAAATGCACTACAAGATAACCTATATACAATGACATAATGTTCATCACACCCATTCAAGACTTCCCAAGAAAGATCCTCGTGCAGAGATTTTTCATAGAAAATGAAATTAGGAAAACAAATTACAATTATTTAAATGTTTTCTCTTGAATAACAAGAAGCTTATTTGACACAAGGTTTTTACTTGACAAGTAATCATGCTTGGATAGTAGGCACAATATACAAGCCCATTGGGAAATATCTGTGTACCAATTATACAAGCTATAACTGTGGGCAAATGAGAAATTCAAATTGTCAAAAACAATCTATCTAGAAATATTGACTAGAGACAACCGGGCCTTGGTATATTAGTGATGTTGACAATTTTATGTTGTTCACTTTAGTTATATTGTTCTTGTGGTTAGCCTCGTCAGACTGCCACATTAAAAAGGGATGAGTTTGGGTGCAGGTTCTAGGCAAATTTAACAGAATAGATACCTCTCAAATTTGTTAGCTAGTGAAAGTAATATGTTTTATGCTTCTAGGTATGTTTCTTGAAGCACTTTCAACAAAAGAATAATATTAAGTAGAATGGAGATTTTAAACAATAATAGAAATGATTGCCCACCAAGCAATTGAAATCAAATCTAGTTAAACAAACAACTTGCATATTGATCACATGGTATTACACATTTATGTGTTAAAAGTCTAAACACTAACAAGAAGCATTTTACAAGTTTTGTGCCTCTTCAAAAAAGGAAACCGTCTTTAAGTTGCTTAAAATGCTCACACAGATTAATGTAAAATCTCTAGTATGAAGGTCAACCAAACCCTTCATATTTACAAGTTTGAAAGTCTGTATACCTTCTCATGTGTATAACTATTTGTGATTATTGACATCTAACCAGATGATACTTTTAGTTGATCATTGGAAAAACAACCAAATTTCTATTAGCGACTGCTTTTGTCATTTGAAACTAATGCAACACAATAATTTAAAAACATCTTTTAAAAGCTTCAACAACAGACAATATAATCCTTCAGGATGCTTCTTCATATCCAACCCACAAAGGAATCATACCAACTTCATAAGAAAAAAACAATAGATTAGCTCATGGATCATGTTCACATAAATTGGCTAGATAGATTGCTTGGCTATATTGCCAATGTAATGAAGCCTACCTGGAGACTCTAGTATCTACACTTGTCTCAACTCTGGAAATGAAAGATTATATAATGTTATCATATTCAACCATAGCTCTCTCTTTCTCCACTTAATAAAGACACTCTTGGCTAATTCAAGAATGCAATGAAGAAAAGGGCTAGTATATAAATTTGCTCTTCATGAACATTACTCCAAATATGTTATGCAACACTCTTCTTGTGATTACGCAAATAAGACACTTTTGGTTGTCAGGAAGCTTCTTGCTTCTAGAGTGCCAACCAAGCTCTTATTGCTTTATTATGCCCTCATTTATCATGTCTTCTACAAATTTACAACTTGTCCTTCTATGCCACCTCTTCACAATGCAAGAAAATTTGTCAAAAATGCTTGAATGAGAAGGAAAAAGACAAACTTTTCCACTCTTGGATACACTTCAAAATCTGACTAGACTTGCCAACCAAAAAATATGGACTTCTAACCAAAATAAGAACCAAAATAAAAACCAAAATACTTTACAATGTACATTGAAATTTCCCAATAACAACCATTCTTCTTGGGTGCTATGAGAGCTTTGGTAAAATGGTTATCTACCTTCCCTGAAATAAAAGAAGATAAAAAGAGAATAGTTTTAAGTGATTTCTTAAAAAACCATCAATCTTGAAAGTATCGTGGGATTTGAGTACAACCTCTATGCAACACTAAATCCTTCACTTCTATGGAACACTTTAAATGCCACTAATTATATTTTTTTTATAAATTTCATTAACTTTCTAAATGTAAGTGATGATTGTAAATTTTAAATATCATCATTTAAAAAATATTAAAATAATAAATTTCATTATTGACATAATTAAAATTATGATAAAGATATATCAATGATAAATTTGAGTATGATTTTCTCCCAAAGCCGCATAGAATTTATTTATAATTCACAACTATATGTAAATCTTAAAACACTCAAGTGTAACATACTATATGATGCAATCCAAATAAAATCAAGCATCAATGATTCTTTCAAAAGCCATAAAAATATAAAGGCAGATCGAACCACAATTGGAATCAAATTTATTACCATTTTTAAATATAAATCTCAGGCATATTGATTCTTTCAAAACATAAACAAATTATAAACCTTATCAAAATCAAAGTTATTGCAACATCTGGCATATCGCAATTGCATACAATTTTCAATTTTAAAAAATGCTTGTAATATTGACCATATGCAGTTGCATACAAATTTCAATTAAAAAAGGCTTTTAATATTGACCATAAATAAGAGTTCAAGGGGATCACCATTAACTATGTAGAGCAACTTTTAAAAAGGATTATTTGAAAGCCAAATCTTAGACACTATAAATTTTCGAAGGTTACCTTAAAAATATATCTTACCAGAAATAAAACCAATGGATAGAATTGGAATCTCAGTCTCATACAGGGTGGATATGATATGATATGATACAGGGTGGATATGATATGACAGGAAAGGCGCTGAATTATTAGTTCCCAACGGGGGACTTATAGTTGTGGTGAAGGCATATTAGTTGGGAGGCTCGCGTCTGAAATTTTTTGTTTTACAAAGTTTTTCTATGTTTGATTTTTGGATGTTCTATAAGAATTTTTTAAATGTTGTTTTGTTGATCACTTATTTGTTTCGTGTAGTTGATGTTTTTGTGGGGTCCTGTGCCCTAGGATTCGACAACGAGTTATTGTCAGCAAAGTTTAATGCGATGTATTGTTACATGCATTGTTGTTGGTTTGGTAATTGGAATGATTGGCAAACATTTATTGCAGTAGACATTCTCGAAGGCTCTAGACTTGGGAAGAGAATGGTAAAGAAGTGGGTGCAAGCACACAAGAAAAAAGCGTCGGTATCCTCTCAATGCTATTACCATGGATCTCATTTTCTGCGACTCACCAACTTAGGGCCACTGCTTTCTGCAGATCCTCTCCCACAAGCTCTCCATCTCTGCAGTACGTTTCCACTAGCTATTGACACAAGCCACAATGGACAAGGACATTGCATCCAGATGTTTCAACACCTCCATCACAATATCTTCCTTGTATTGTAGTGGGCACGATGAATCGGGGATAATTTTAAGGACCCATACTTATTTAAAAGTGTATAAACCTTGGCGAATCTTACCAATTCTTAAAATGTCAACTATAAAATATTTGGCGATATTTTTTAAAATTATTTCAATTTCTAAGGATTTTATATAGTTTATATAATAATTTGGCGATTTTTAGAGCGAAAAAAGTTTACCCCATCAAAATTGGGCGAAACGGGGCTTCAAAAAATGCAAATTGGCGAATCTTTTTTTGGAAAAAAACATGGAAAAATAGCCCATGGGCTAAATTTCGCCCCTAAAATTATCCTTGCGATGAATGCATCGAAGCCATTCGCTCCAAGTGCAGATAAAAGAATACAAAGGATCTCAGATTCTCAAACACTACTTATAATCAAGAAATTTGGACTGTGGTAATGAAAAGAAATTGTGTAAGGACATATAGGTAGGAAGTGACGGGGAGAGTTGTACAACATTTGTAATGTAGGAGTGCTCTACAGTACCCAAACTACAGGTATTCATTTCGTTAATAGTTCAAAGCATATGCTAATTTGTAAGTATCGATTATTGATAAAATTCATTATTGCATATACTAATTCTCTGCCTTGTATACTTAACGAGATGGAAGATATTGAAAACCATGCCATATTCCTAGTACTTGCTTGGGGTGTTAGCATTTTCCTTTTTTGTTTGGCGATGTTGTTACCTCCAGTTCCGAGTAAACTCTCTTTACAATTTTGTCTAGAGTTGGAAATGTAATTGGGACTCTTTGAGTTCCTATTTTCCTTTTTAGATGCACTTGGATTGCATGATGGGCCTTATGGAAACCTACAATCTCTACTCGCGGCGTTTCTTCATGTATGTTTCGAAAGGTTTGTTCTTGTAACTAGAGTGATGATCAAAGGTTTCGACCTTAAGGGTTTCGTCCTTCTCTATCTATTGCTGCGTTTTCTTTACTTGTCCAGATTACGACTTGCATGTACAAGGACGATTATTATCTTCTAACCTTTTTTTGTTTTCCGTGGAATATTATATACTACAGGAATTACCTTGCGTTGTTTGTTAATGTGTATTTGTTTTGTTCAATTGTGATCATATGTCTTTTTTTTCAATCAGAAAAATAGCTATACTTTATTGACAAGTATAAGAAAGATAGTGCCAAAATACAACCTTCCGCACGAGGAAGAATCTTAAGAGACCGTCCCACCGGACTAAGAAATGACGCTCACACCCCTGAGCCAAGACACAAAGTCCCACAAAATACATGCTGCCCCCAGCCACATTGAGAAGATACAGCCCAACCAAAAGAGCCCAAGAAACACTCACCAAGAAAATGAACAACAAGTAGAAAGATCACCAACCATGAAGCACCAAACGGAAAGTGCACAACGCACACCCAAACAAAAACAAAAACACATGGATCAAAATAAGTAGATGCTGCCAGCTTCCCAAATAATATCGCTATCCTAAAATTCAAAAAACAGAGTACCTTCCAACAAACGAAAAGCACGCTTCAAAAAAGAGTCCACAAAAACTAGATACCATATGCCATTGTAGACACAGGTAGTCTATATTTTTGCACAAATGCTTTGCTTCACCTCCTTTCCCATCATGTTATAATTACCACGAGATGTTTAAAACCCTAACGGATTTTGGCGTGACTTTAATATGTAGTGTTTATTTAAATTGTAATTTTGAATGAATGTCGATTACATTTAACCTAACAATTTTAAATTATAATTTAATAATAATCTTAAAATATAATATAAGAATCTTAAAATAGTTAAATTTGTATTAAGAGTCTTATCGCTTAAAGCCGATCAAAAGTATTCAACTTAAGAATCTTAAATTAGTTAAACTTATATTAAGATTCTTATCGCCTTATGGCTTAAAGGCTTAAAGCTAATCGAATGGAGAATTGTTTCATTTATTGTAACTGAATGACCTCTCTACGGGTGATCTCAGGTTATTTTGTAAATTTTTATTTTCAATTATTTGTTTTTTCTGGTTATATTCAATTCTTTGACCAATATAAAATTATCATTACATTATAATTTTTTTTTAAATTTTAGAAAAATCATTTTAATATTAAAAATTTGAAAATTTTTACTTAATATTGAGAGTTAAAATTGAAAAAAAGCAAGTCAATGACTAGATTTGAATATATGATCTCCTAAAAGGAAAAACATATTCTTAACCCTTAGATCTACTTAAACAAAAACTTAAAATGAATTCTATAGTAGATGATTTACAATGAAATGTTTTTAAAAGCAATGTTTCATGTTAAAGTGATAATACGTCAAAAGTTCACTAAAACCAAAAGCCAATAGCTATTGCTAAAATCGATAAAATCACTTCCCGCAAATAACCATTGCTAACAACTATCCACAAATAGAGCAGGCGGCAATGTCGGGGATATTGCTATTTTAAGTTTTTTAAATTATTTTTTTACAAGTTTCAACATATACAGATGCACGGGTTCCTCTTTCTTGTAAATTTTGTCGAGGTTTTGTGGTATGTCCTTCATTTCATGTGCATAAGAAGTATTAACTAGTTTTGCAACATGACAATGCTTCATTTAACAATGAAAATAGATCAATGCGATCCCTCAAACCATACAAAATCTATAGCCAAACATCATATGTCATACTCCACTTAATATGGATATTTGTTAACTAAAACTCCCGACCTTATCCACATTGCGAATGTCACCATGCATAGAGGGTTTGAATGTTATCTATGGCATCTGAGGATTGGAAAAGCTTTTTGAGGTTAAGCGTCTAGCAAATGGAAAATCCAAGGACATTGAAGGATACTAAGCATAAATTTTGAAAATTGGAGTGCATGTCCTCATTCTACACATCCACAAACTCTTCAATCTAGCAGTCAAATAAGGTTTCCCTAATTCGTGGACTTAGAGCCTCATTATTCCTATATTTAAAAGCGATGATAAAAATAACAACTCTAATTATTGGACCATTATGATTATCCCTCTCTTAGTCAAGCTTTACAGTATCATCTTAGAAAAACAAATCAGTGTATGGCTAGAAAACGAAGCTAAGCCGACCAAGGGTTAAGAAAGCATTAGAAGACATCACTCTACCAGGGACCACCTTGTTACGCTTAGGATCATTGCAGAAGATTGTCGTAATAGTAAATCCAATCTATTCTGTTTCTTTTGGACATCACGAAAGCTTCCAATACTGTGCCTAGAAATAACTTGTGGAATAGATTAGAAGAGCTAAAAGTTCATTTCGCATTGAGAGTTGTTGCGATAAGGTTGTACGCGACTTTCATTTCCAAATTTAAGAGCACTGAAGGGTGGCCAAAATATATTAATTGTAATATTGGAGTTAAGCAAGGTTGCTCCCTCTCCCCTACCCTTTTTGGAATATACATCGATAAGATAGAAATATGTTTACACGAAGCGCTGGTACGATGTTAGCTGGAATAGTAATCATCCTCCTTCTCTATGCTGATGATATAGTTCTTATGGCAAGGTGTCCCTTTGATATTGATAAGCAATTAATGATTCTCAAATATTTCTGCACTAATATGGGTATGATTGATAATACCAACAGAACAAAAGTTATGATTATCAAATCCAAGAAGGTCACTTATGCTAATTTTGTTTATGACAATAGCAATTTGGAGGAAGTGTATTCTTACAAATATATCAGAATTGATATTCATCACAAGCTCAAGTGGAACTATAACATTTAGAAAAGGATTAATGGAGGGTGGAAAGCTTATTTTGGTCTTGAAAACAATTGTAAGACATCAAACCTTGTGATGTGGGATAAAAGGAAGTTCTTTTTTTGGGAACTCTTGTCATTCATGTTATCTTGTACGATTGTGAAGTTTGGGGTTGCAGAATCTCCAGAGAGTCTTGGACAAAGATTGAGCAAATCCAGAAGATTTTTATAACGTATAACCTCAAAATTAAAAGCAATACACCCTACCCTATTATCCTAATAGAAGTGGGTATCCCCCCATCAAGAGCATCTCTATGACTAGATACCTGATGTACAAGTATGGGATAAATAACATGGGAGACCATAGGCTTCCTAAAATCGCTTTAAAATCCAGTCAAGACCACTTGCGGCTCAAGAGATGATGGTATAAAGACACCATGGCTTGGTTAAACCATTGGGGGGTTGATGAAAATGTCACTTCGCAAAATATCAATAACATTAAAGATATTATCGCATATAAGTTTAAAGAGAAAAGTGGGGCGAGAAAGATTTAGAGGCTAAAAGAAAATTAAGATACTATAAGGATGCCATCAACCCTAACATGGATGATAAAAAATATCTCTTTGTTTTAACTAGTCCGAAGAAGAAAATTAATATAGCTAAGATAATAATGAATCATGAGCTGCATAGTGAAACAGGGCGATGGACAATTCCTAAAACACCATGGGTGGCAAGGATTTGGCATCTCTGTGAGACTATGAGCATTGATGATGAAAGTCACTTTCTCTTAGAGTGCCCTACATACACCCACAATCAATTTCATAATATTTGCTACGATGCAAAGCCCCCTAACCTTCTAACATGTCGAAACTATGATGACCTAGGAACGCTTCTTTCTAAGCCTTTTGAGCAAATAAATACAATTTACAACAAGCCAAATAATTCTTTTCTTTTCTTTTCTTTTAAGGTCTGATAGACCAAGTTAGTCTCAGTAAACGTTAACCATCATCATCATCACCACAAAAAAATTATTTGTAAAGTTGAACATTAGGCTCATATTACTAAGCACCCTGTACCTATAGACTAATATGCTTCACGGTCATTATATGTCCCCTAGGGACATAATAAATATCGTGTATAAAATTTATTTAAAATTTAAAATTATTAAGTATTTAAATGATCAAATCTTTTTAAATGTAACTGAATTTTTTTATGTTAAATCATAAAAAATTATATCTCAAAAAATTTATTCTTATATTTAATAAATCCAAATTTAATATAAATATAAATTAATTTTTAATTTTTTTATGAAATTTAAAATTCAGTAAACAATATTACCAAATAACTTTATTTAAAAAAAATTATTATCATATACATATTTACTTCACAACCTATTCATTACCTTAAAAAAAACCAATACTCTTGTTATTCACTTTATGACCAACACATTAATTAATAAATAAACTTAGTTATTACATGAAATAATTTAACATTATAGCCATGCTAATGAGTTTTGGGTTGATTGCTAAGCGAAGTGGTGATATCTTTTTTTTCTTTCTATTATATATATATATAAAAGTGGAGGTAGAGATTTTGGTTTGGTTGGAATGGGAATGTTTTGGTCTAATTATGTTTTAGTTTCATTATTAATTGTAGGTAGAGAATTTGTTTTGAATGGAGTGGGATTGTTTTGGTTTTATTATTAATTATGGTGTGATTTAAAGTTTAGATGATTTGCTTTTTTTATTTGGTATTTTTTCTGGTTAAAATCTGGTGAAAATTATTGAAATAACAGTTTTTCGTTGTTGGAATTGCATAATTCAAATGCCCAGGGATAATCGAGGGTGCTGAATCTATTTTTAAAACTAAATTGCAATTTCAACAACAGAAATCACAATTTCATGTATTGCCAGATTCTAGCCAAATTCACCCAAAAAAATGCAAAATGTCTAGACTTTAGCTCACTCCATTATAGGTGAAGATTTTGGTTTGAAAAGAATGGAATTGTTTTGGTTTCATTATTATGTGGAGATTTTCATTGGTTGGGAGGGTTTGTTTTGGTTACATTATTAATTGGAGTAGATATTTTGATCTGAAGGGAGTGAGCATTGAATATTTTAAAGATGCGTTTTTTTCATATTTTTCTTATATTTTTTTTATGTGAGTTATTTATAATTATTAAGATTGAATATAACTTTTAAATAAAATTAATAGTTAAAATAATTTAATATATAATAATTATATTTTTATAATATTTTAAGTTTAAATTAAAAGAAATGAAGTTTTTTTTTGTCTTATGAATAAATAAATAATATAAAATTAATTAATAATTATATCTATTTATAATTTTTAATTTTTTTTATTAAAATTTAATATGTATTTATTTGAGAATAAGCTTTTGTTTTAGTTATTATAATGCTAAGAAGAAAACAAATATTTTCTTTTGTAAGCTAGGTATGATTAGATTCCTTTAGAAAATAACTATACATATCAAAATGTCGCTGACGTGCTACTAGGGAAACCAGACCAACCACATAAGAGAATATTGTCATTTCTTAGTCTTTGCACTAAGAGAAGTGAGGTGCTCTCAGCCCGGTATAGGGGATATGTTGTCATGTTACATTATGTAATCTAACGTTCCCAAAATAAAAAATTAATTAAAAAAATTTATGCCAGCTCATGCCAGCGCATGCCAACTCATAAAATAAAAACATTTCTTGAAGTGTAAATTTTTTTATCTTAAATTTTACACATTAAGAAAAAATTTATACATAAAGAAATTGGATCCCTCTTGGTGCTTAATAGATCCAAGTTTAAGATGGATCTATGCCGGTTTAACTTTAAACTTAAAGTCTACCTTAATAGTAATGTCTATACTACTAAAAAACTTATGATAACCGCCCCTCGGTGGGCTTGTCTTTAGATAATAGGTAAATATTAAAAAAAAGAACATGACCTATGACTAGATCAACTATTTGTTTCATCAAATGGAAAAAAAATTGGTGGAAAATTTGGATTAGTGGTAGATGCAACAAATTCTAGTTCCACAGTGGCCTTGAGAATCAGATCCGTCTTCATATCCAGATTCTTGATATGTTCTTAAACCTCATCCAAATACAACGAAGCTTCATTATGATTTTCGTGAGTGGTCTTCAGGGCTTGACCTAGAAGGGCCTTCATCTTCAAGAAGAGAGCCAAAGTGTAATAGTACTTAGTTTCCTGAGGCTGAGTAGAACCTGCATTCGATACCTAGGCCTCCATTTCCTCTGCAATCTTCTCCAAGCTGATGTATTCCTGCTCCATTTTTATTCAAGTATCTACCCTTTCTATAGTTTTGCAACCTTTGCCAAAGTATAATTCCAAAATTGTGCCTTTGCTTCCTGCATGGCTCTAGGCTACAGACCTTTCCTACCAGTGTCTCTAGCCCCCCTTTCCAGCCTTAGATCTTGTCACGTACCCACCCATTAACCCGACCACGGAGGGGCATGAGTGATCTATGGGGTTTCTAAATTTCACCCCCACGACCATATTACAAAATTCATAAACATTTAAATGTGTGTGCATATGCATAATAAAATTACACAACAGAAGATAAATTCATCCCACACACACATCATGCATATAACAACATTTTCATCAGAGGCATAACAATAAAAATCAAACATAGTTAACACATCAGTAAATTAACAATAAACACTTATCTTTTAATTGAAGTCGTCCAAGCAGCTGGCTATGGAAGAGCAACGTTCCACCCAACCATATGCATTATGTCCAACACTTTATCTCTCTGTTGAGAGGCCACCCCCGAGCTAGGCTATGTATCCACTAAGGAAGAACTACACAGGCTCACTCACATCCATAGAAACATACTCTCATGCTAAGCCAACACACAGTTGGGTTTATCAAGCATACATAGAGGAAAAGGAGGTGAGTGCTAAGCTAGTGAGCTCAACCACAAATCTACAGGCATCTCAATTGGTCTCAGTAAGCCTTGGCACTCACTATACCTACCACACCCAACAAAAGGAATGTCTCATTCTCTGCTACACATTCCCTCATGTGCCCCTTCCCTCTAGTGTTATTCAGGGTGGGAATAGAAAGGTCTTAGTTTCTAAACATTCATAGATATTTTCCTACATTGGGTTTATCAAGCAATTCAAAACTCTAATATCTCTCAGACATCAACGGTCTCTCGAATTCTCTGCTTTCTGGCCATACTGATTTGCAGTCATGAAATTCAATTTTCAAGCTTCCAAATATGGGTTCTCCCATGTATTTTTGGGCTTCTATTACTCTAAAATTCACCTTAGGGTTCAAGTCTATGGATTCCCCATTGGATTTGCCGACCAACACGAGTTTCTGGGCATTTTTGACAGTCTAAAACAAGGCTCTTTCTCAAGTTGCAATTGCTGTTATTTCTCTTGTTGGGAATGTATAGCATACTCAGAATTGGTGTCCCATTTCCAAACAATGGAATGGGAGTGAAAGGAAACAAATTCCCATGAGGAAGATTGACTTCCGGGTACCCAAAAATGAGCCCATACTCAACCATACGAATTTCTGCAGTCATCCCATGCTCCATTAAATTCATGAGCTGATTTCTCAGCTGTCTTTTTACAACATAAATAAATATCAGCATGGAACTCCAATTAGGTAGTTGCTTACCATTTATGGCACAAGGGGTTCCCAGGATGACACTTGGAAACAAAGGATTGGATCCCAGACACCACTCACCTCTCCCTAGTGGATAAACACAACCCCCTCATTTTAGTTGCTTCCATAGCTATCTCTTAGACATTTTATTTGTATTATAATTATTTACATGGTGCTACATTTTTCCCATGGCCGATTGACACATGTCCAAAATATGTAAATACTTTCCTTTATAATCCGAGTGTTCACCAGCAGGGCCTTGGCCTTGAGCTCCATGCTATGAATCATACAACACATATTTAGAATATTTACATATCAAGGCAATAATTGGAAGGGTCAAAATAGGGATATTACATTCCCCCCCCCTTAAAACAACACCATCCTCAGTGTTCTCAAAACTGAACAAATATGGGTATGCCTCTCTCATGTCATATTCCAGCTCCCATGTAGCCTCATCAGGACCAAGGTGTTTCCATTGTACCTTTACCTGTATGGTGACTCAAATCCGGAGCAATGTTACCTTATTGTCAAGGATGCACATATGTTCCACTTGGATCTCTCCAGTCGGGCTCCACCTGAATCACATTCCAATCAATTACGTGATTATGATCATGTACATACTTCTTAAGCAAAGAAACATTAAATACATTATGAGCTCTCATGTTAGTAGGAAATGCAATCATAACTGGTCCTATCCTATCAAGGACTTCAAATGGCCCACAATATATTGGTTCCAACTTGGCACAACATCCCAACTTTAGGGAACTTTTCCTTGGTTTACTCTCAAATAGACATGATCCCCGACTTTAAATTTCGTATGCACTCTTTTCAAATATGCATAGCTCTTTTTCCTATCCTGGGCTGCCTTTAAATTCTACATGATCTTAACAATTTCCTATTCCATTTCCTTGAGCATTTCTAGCCCAAGTACTATTCTGTTTACTGGGTTATCCCAACTCATTGGTGTTCTACATCCTTTGCCATACAATGCCTCAAATGGACTCATTCCCAATGATGCTTGATGTCCATTATTGTATGAAAATTCTACCAAGTGTAGGTAATCATCCCACTTGAATGGCTTATCCATCACATACATCCTCAACATATCTTCAAAGACTTAATTAAGGTCTTATCAAATGCTGAGCTAAACTGCTCTTGTTATGGCCAAAACAATTTTTGGGCTCCAAACCTTCCTTGTTGGCCTCTGGGGTCAAGCGGGGTCGAACCTTCCTCGTCAGCCCTTCTCATAACTACATCTTGGAAACCCCGAAAATAGAACTCCGAAGTGGCATCACCGATGCCTCGCATACCTTTTCTTCAGAGATAAATTTGCACCCCCGCAAACTGACGAGCGACGTTTGACTACCGACGAACAACGACCACTGTGGACCTATACTTTGTCGCGCACACAGACTTATCTGTGCGTCCTATTGCTTGTGACACATTTTGGCAACTTCGTAGATGTGCACCACTGATCACTAACTGACGACCGATGATCGACGTCCGACTACTGCTGAATTATGAGCTCCGCGGACTTATACTCTCCTGCGACCAGGGACCTTTCTCCGCGCCCTATTCCTTGGGACACATTTTGGAAACCCCATAAACGCGCACTAACTAACGATGACTGTCGACCACTGCACACCTTTATTATTTCTGCACTGGCGAACCTTCCTCCATGGTATTTCCGCGAACTCCTCCCTATGGACTTTCGCGAGCTCTTCCCCACTGCGCCCACAGACTTTTCCCCGCAACTCCCCACAAATTCTCTTTGTGGTACTCCCGTGGATGCACACTGACGATGGATGACCGATGCCAATAGAAGACTATCGCGGATCTATACTCTGCGCTTCTTGCAAACTGTGGACGTTGTCCACCCGCATGCCTTCCAATGTGGCTGGTCCACGTGATACCCCTCTTTCCCACATGGAACGGATGGGGGTCCACCTCAAATTTTCCAAATTTATCATTTCCAAGAGTGGTAACAACTCACTAAGAAATAAATGTTGGGAAGACTAATGTTGGAGCCGTTTCCAATCAAAATACAACGCGTGGCTATGAGGTATCTGTTCAACGGATTCCCACCTGCCATTATCCAACATGAAATTTGAGGGTGCGTTGTGAACAATAACCATTGAACATGATTTCTTCTCTCTGTTAATAACTATGTAGGATCAAAATTCCCCCAAACTCCTTAATTCAATATGCTACTCCTATCATAAGCATACATATTAAATTCAAGGGATTTGTGAAGGCACCATCTTTCAATTTAAACCCACGATTTCAACCAAACATTATCATCACTTCCTATGAGACTTCAGTGTCCTGCTTGTGAGTGTGGATTTTGGCCCAAATAGCCCTAGTGCTGCAACCATCACTCTAATACCACTCTATCACATCCTCACCCATCAATTCGACCACGGAGGGGACATGAGCCATCTGTGGGGGTTCTAAATTTCTCCCCCATGACCATATTATGAAATTCATAAACATTTAAATGCGTGTGCAGATGCATAATAAAAATATGCAACGGAATATAAATTCATTCTACACACGCATCATGCATATACCGACATTTTCATCACATGTATAACAATAAAAATCAAACACAATTAATACATCAATAAATTAACAATAAACACTTATATTTTAATTGAAGTCATCCGAGCAACTGGCTATGGAAGAGCAATGTTCCCCCCAGCCATATGCAATCTGTCCAACACTTTATCTCTCTGCCGAGAGGCCACCCCTGAGCAGGGCTATGTATCCAATAAGGAGGAACTACACAGGCTCACTCACATCCATAAAAACATACTCTCATGCTAATCCAACAAACAACTAGGTTTATCAAGCGTACATATAGGCAAAGGAGGTGAGTGCTAATCCAGTGAGCTCAACCACAAAGCTACAATCATCTCAATTTGTCTCAGTCAGCCTTGGCACCCACAATACCTACCAAACCCAACATGAGGAAGGTCCTCTTCTCTGCTACATAGTCCCTCAGGCGCCCCTTCCCTCTAGTGCTATTCAGGGTGGGAATAGAAAGGTCCAAGTTGCTAAACCTTTAGATATATTTTCCTACACTAGGTTTATCAAGCAATTCCAACCTCTAACATCTCTCGGACGTCAATGGTCTCTCGGATCCTCTGCTTTCTAGCCATAATAATTTGCAGTCACGAAATTCAATTTTCGGGCTTCCAAATCTAGGTTCTCCCATGGAGTTTTGGGCTTCTAATACTCTCAAATTCTCCCCAGGTTTTAGGTCTATGGATTCCCCACTGTATTTGACGACCAACATGATTTTTTGGGCATTTTTTAGAGTATGAAACAAGGCTCTTTCTCAAGTTGTGATTTACGTTATTTCTCTTTCTGGGAATGCATAGAAAACTTAGAATTGGTGTCATGTCTCCAAACAATGGAATGGGAGTGAAAAGAAACAAATTATCATGAGGAAGATTTACTTATGGGTACCCAAAATTGAGCCCATACCCAACCATCTGAATTTTTGTAGTCATCCCATGCTCCGTTAAATTCATGAGTTGATTTCTTAGTTGTCTTCTTACAACAAAAATAAATACAAGCATGGAAGTCCAATTAGGTAGTTTCTTACCATTTATGGTACAAGGGTTTCCCAGGTTGATACTTGGAAACAAATGATTATATCCCACACACCCCTCGCCTCTCCCTAGTGGATAAACAAATCCCCCTCATTTTAGTTGCTTCCATAGCCAACTCTTAGACATTTTATTTGTATTATAATTATTTACATGTTGCTACATTTTTCCCATGGCTGACTGGAACATGTTCAAAATATGTAAAATACTTATTTTCTAAGTTGGGTGTTCACCAGTGGGGCCTTGGCCTTGAGCTCCATGCTATGAATCATACACCACATATTTACAATATTTACATATCAAACCAATAATTCCAAGGGTCAAAATGGGGATATTACAACTCTAGCACAACTCGCCATGGTTATAAGTGTGTTAGGTATGAAACCACAAAAAACACAAAGATGCAATCCCCAAACCCCAACCAAAGATAAACTAAAACACTTTTCCATGCACGCAAGAGCCGGGTTTCTTTAATCAAAATGAGAAAGGGGGAGTTGAAGTACCTATAAATCATAATCATCTTTGGATAATGCATGGTAGAGTCAGCGTAGTGGTTAGCACTTTGGACCTAGTTCTCCATAACAACCTACAAATTACCCACAAAATGCCATAATTCATGTTTAAGATTCATAATGGTTTCTTTATTTCACTTCAGACTATCACAAATTCGATGTGCTGTCAATAAAATGTTGAGTACTAGGAACCGTGCTGCTAGCTCCCATCTAGTATAACTTGCCCACTGTTGTCTACATCTACCCCATCTCTGCGTTGTCACCTTTCCTCTCTCCCTCCACCTTTCCCCTGTCACAATGTTGTCGTGGAGGCCTGTGGGCCTCATCCTACATCCCTAACACCCCATCCAGGGGGAGAAGAAAAACAAATTATAAAAAATAAGAAAAAGCAATATTACAAATCAATATGTTTCTTTTTAAATATATTAAGAATAAAATTTGGGATTGATTTTTAAAGTATCAAAATAAATATAAGACAAGTGGCTCCAATATAAAAATATGGGATTGATTTTATAATATTGTTGGAGGGTTTTATACCTTTTGAAAAGTTTTTATGATTATAAAATTTATGTTTTTCATTTTCACTTTTATAATTAGAAGTTAAATGATGACCTTAAAAGCTAAGGAATCACTTGGTTTTTATTATAATTTTATTTATGTGTTCGGAAATCTTTAAGAGAAGCATTCCTAGATCACCATAGTTGTTATGATCTCAAAGGTTAGGAAGGTCAATATTGTAACAAATATTTTGAAATTACGCTCTAATGTAGGTGTACAAAAGACATTCTTTGAGAGAGTGATCCTCATCTTCAACCCTCTTCGTGTCACAAAAATGATAAATGCTTTCATCCCACAACGTTTTAGGAATTGTCTAGCACCCCGTTTCACTATGGAGTTCATGATAGTTTGTTCTTATTTTGGCAATGCTGATTTTTTTTTATGCTAGTTATAACAAAGAGAAATTTTTGATATTCTAGATTAGGGTTGATAACCTCCATATAGTATTTTAGTTTTCTCTTATCCTCTAATTATTTATCGCACCACAATTTCTCCATAAATTTAGATTTAATAATACTTTTAATATTATCACTATTTTGAAGAGTGACCCTTCCTCAACTCCCCAATGATTTAGCCAAGACTTGGAATCTTTATGCAAACCTTGCTTAAGCCATATGTGGTTTTGATTGGAGTATGAAACAATATTAGGGAGTCTCTTGTCTCCCATGTTGTTTATCTTAATCTAGGACATTAAGAACCTGGTCGTAGTCATGCTCTCAATGGGGAAGAGCCTCACTTCTATGGAAATGATATGATAGGTGTATTGCCTTTAATTTTGAGATTACACGTTATAAAATGCTTTTGGATGTGCTCTATGCTTTTCCATTATTTTCTAGAGATGTTGCAACCCCAAACTTTACATTCATGTAACATAACATGGGTGACAAGAGTCTCAAAGAGGAGTTTTTTCTTATCCCAAAGTCAAAGGTTTGTTGATTTACAAATTTTTCAAGTCCATAATAAGCTTTCCACCCTCGATCAATCATTTTCTTAACGTTATAGTTCTAGTTAAGATTGTGATGAAGATAGATTTTGAGATATGTGTATGAAGTTATATGTGGATGTATATTTTATTCTTAACCATGTTTTTATTTTTATTAAATGATATTTTATTTATATAGTTAAATATAGATTATTATAGATTTATTTTTTTCCAATAAAAAATAATTATTTTATTTCTATTTCAAGAGTGAAATCAAAATATACATTGTCCAACCTAGCAACTCTTTCAAAATTTATAAATGTTCTTAAATCTAACCTATCTATCGTGTAGAAATATATAACAATCATCGATTATAATTTTTTTGACTAACACATGATATTTCCAGAAGATCTAAAAGCTTGAGAAACCACTCACACAAATAGATCGCAGATCAATAGACCGAGTTTTTACATGGTTAAAACCCTTAAAGAGTGAAACGGTCCATGACCCTAGCCAAATAGCTACTTGAGGAAATATATTATGCAAATGAAAAAAATGTTACATATAAATTTCTCACAATCGATAATCGAGCAAATGACCATCCATGCTCTTTAAATATAGATCATGGACCAATCGAGTGCTAAGCCATGGATCAATAGATGTTAAGATTGAGGTGAAGATGAACCGTCAGATCACTCTATGTCTAGAAAATATCGTGACCATCAGATTACATAATTACAAATGCATATTGATGCATACTAAATAAACACACTTTACCTAAAGACACATTATACCAAGTTGATCTTAACTAACTCCTAAGTGTATAAATATTCTAATCCCCCCCCCAAAGACCAACTTGGAATAGTATTGAAGGATTTACAAAAGTGACACTATAGGATAAGGAAGGAGGCATTGGAGCCTATCCACCCTTAATGACAAATCCTTATACTCTTAACATAGATCGAAATTTACAAAACTTCACTTATGTAAGGGAATTTGTGAAGATGTCTACAACTTGATCATTTGTAGGGAAAATGAGCACTTCGAGAACATGATACTGAACAAGCTTTATGATGAAATGCATATGTAGTTCAATGTGTTTGTTGCTTCGATGTTGAAATAGATCTTTGGTGAGATTGATGGCACTCTGGTTGTCACACCAAAGGGTAGTCAGATGCTGCTACTTGAATCCAAAATCTAAAAGGATCTGTTGAAGTCACAAGGCTTCTTGACTTGCATTAACTGGGACTTGATACTCTGCTTCTACTAAAGAAAGAGCAAGAGCTTGTTGTTTCTTACAAGCCCAAGAGACTTGTCAAAAAATTTAGTCTTAAGGTTTAAGAAATAAACCCAAGTGCATCTGGAGTAGCCATCAATGAAATTTAATCGATACTTGAAGCCAAAAAAATAAGCAGAAGGAAGCAGATCACACAAATCATTGTGAACGATATGCAATGGAGTCGAGGCGTGCCTAGAGGCAATCTTTTCAAAACTATCCCAATGATGTTTTCCAAGAACACACCCAGGAAAAACACCATCTATACAAGAGACGAGAGGCAAACTAGTCCTAATTTTTTGATTACATAGTTGTTGCAATGGGAAATAGTTGAAATGACCAAATCGCTCATTCCAAAGTTTGCTTAAGTCATCGCTATGAGAAACAACAATTGAGTGAAAATGTGATGACCCAAAGTTGTTGAATTTGTACAACCTGGTAATTTCATCAACAATTCCATTTGCTAGGACATGCTTGGGATCTTTGAAATCCTTGATTACAACTTGGTGAGGTGTAAACTCTACAGTCTTACCTTCACCACAATGAATGATTCAATGAGTGATTTGATAGACTAACCACAAATTGTAGGAAATTCTTGGAACACATAATACATAATTGAACTAACCATCATCTATCTGAACTATTCTAGATCCTACAACATTAAGATATCTATCATCACCAACAAATATTTTTTTAGTGTTACATTCATTTAGAGCAGAAAAGATGGCTTTATCCTTAAGCCATATGATAAGATGCTCCAAAATCAACGAGCCACTTATTGGAAGAAGAGGAAGAAGATGCATTGAAGGAAAAACCATAAGCAAAATGTGCATGTCCATGAGTTGCATAATTAGAAGATGAATCAAGGTTGATGTTGTGCTTCTTCATTGCTACTTCCAAGACTGCCATCTTCTTGAAACACTTGGATTCCACATGACCATATTTCCCACAAAAATTGCAATGACGCTTAGTCTTCTTCCCTTTTGATTTGGTTCTTTTTCATCATTGGAAGGATGAGATTGCTAAGAGGGTTTGGGATCCTTGGTTTTATTATTGTTACGAGGATTTTTTTTCTTGGGATGCTTGGACTTATCCTTTTGTTGTGCCACTAAGGTTTTTCTAGGTGTATCGACAATAATAATTACTACAAGATGTATGAGATTATCTTGCTCTCTAATCAAGGAGTCATAAAAAGATTCAAGAGTGGGTTCTATATAGTTAGCATCCAAAGATTCTTTCATGGAGTAAAAGTTAGATACAAAAATAGAATCTGCAGGATCAAGATTGGAAATAATAGCATAAATATATTTATCTTCTAGATTAGCTATTTTTCATTCTTCAACTAAGGTTCTAAGTGTTTTGAATTTAGATATGATAGTCTTGAATGCAAGAAAAATCACTTGGATTTAAACCAACCAACTTATTTCAAGTTGGTGACCTCAAATATCATTGTGTCTACCAAATATAGTTTCCAATTTTTTCCAAGCCTTATTTGGTTCATCAATTCCTTGAAGGTGGAGTCATAACTAATTAGAGACAGACATCCCAATTAATCCGTGGTCTTTGTCACATTTATTTTCTTATCAACATTAGTGGGTTTAGTTTCTTTTCCTAATGTAATATGGTAAAGTCCCCTACTTCATAACATCCTCCATACAAACTTTCCATGAGAAGTAGTTGGCACTGGTAAGTAGAATATCACATGGAGCGAACTTATTGTAATATGTAAGTAATATGGATTCAAATTTAGAAAATGATGGTATAGATGAAAATATCTCAAAAAATAGGCAGTTTAAAAAAACAACACTAAAATGGACTCTCGATGTCAAAGTTATGCCCTTTTGAAGAAAGACATAAAAAGGAAGGAAGAGACCACGTGGTAGGAAAAGGTTGATCCACGTGATGATGGGAGCAAAAAATGTAGTAAAGAAACCCCTCTTACAAACTTTTCCTACAAGCTCACTTTCACAAATAAGTTGCTTTAAAATAAGTGACCCACTTTTATAAAACAAGTGGGACGCACTTTTACAATGTAGTTACTTTATAACTTAAAGTTAAATGAACTTTTACAAAAAGTAACAAAAATAAGGATTTGAACCCAACACCTTTTACTTTTTAATACAAATTTCGACCAAGTGAGCTAAACAAAATATTTAGCAATATTATGGAGGAGAATGGGGGTGTGGGTGGTGTTGTTGTTGAGTGTGCCTACCTAGAAAACCTTGATTTTTGGTTTTTAAGACACTTTACACAACCAAACAACCACACAAAAAATAAAAAACAAAATTCTGAAACTGAAATTTCTTAGATTTGGGGTTAGTCCTTGGTTAGATTACCCAAAAAATGTAAGATTTCTCATTGTTTTTGGTTTACTGAGTTCACAAAAGGTGCATCGAAAAGAGCATACATAGTTATGAAAACCATTTACACTCTGTTTCTGATTTGTTGAGTTTGCATAGAGTGCATGAAAAAGACATACACAAACTAAAAAGGTAGAAATTAGGAATAAAATAGAAAACTAGACTAAAATATGAAAGAATATGAGAAAAAAAAAACTGTAAAAAATATACCTCTGGATTTGGTAAAATGGTTGTATTTTGGGCAAATGGAAACCTTTTTCAGTGAAACGAAAAGTGTTTACAATTGGAAAAAGCACTCCATACACAATGTAACACCTGTATCATCCAAAAAATGCACATAAATATTAGGAACTGGAAATCCTTGGATGCATATGGCAACACCAATTCAAGATCTTGATCATCAATGGAAGCAGAACTTCATAAGAGCTTTGATACCATGTTCACCTAACATATGATATTTATAGAAGATTGAACACCTTGAGAAATTTCTCACACAAACATATCAGAGATCAACACATTGGATTTTTACATGGTTAAACCCTCAAAGAGGGAAACAATCTACGACCCCAACCAAATAACTACTTGATGCAATATATTATGCAAAAGAAAAAAATGTTACATATAAGTTTCTCATAATCGATCATTGAGAAAAAGAACCTCCATGCTCTTTAAATAGAGACCGTGAACCAATCGGGTGTAATCCATTGATCAATAGTTTTTAAGATCGAGGTGAAGATGAACCGTTAGATGACTCTATGTCTAGAGCATATTGTGACCGTTTGGATTACATAAGTATAATGCATACTAATGCATATCAAAGAAAAACACTTTACCTAAAGACACATTATACCAAGTTTATCTTAACTAACTCCTAAATGTCTAAATATCCTAACACATATTTATTATATTAGAGAATTCTATACTAAGTTCATTGCTTAATAGTATTTAGATGTTTTTTTTCTAGTTTCGTGAGCTAAGAATCATGCAAATTGATGACTAGATTTATTTCTTTTGGTTTTCATTGTTTCATCCAGTTAGTGAATTATTGAAAATGATTGGAGATTCTAACAATTCTAATTTCTTTGCATCATTCGATGAGACCAGTTCTCTTTCCTAGTGTTAACTATATGAATTATGCCTTCTCTCCACCATCCAAAAGGAGTAGTTAGATATGGAGACTAGTGGTACAGGGATTGAATCCTTACTCCTTGCTTAATTCAATTGATATTGGAGGGACTTCATTCACTACTTGGGTGATGAGATATATGATTGGAGCAAATTATTATTGGCAGCAGCATCCTTTGTTATTTTGTGATGATACACATGTTCATGGATGCACAAATTCTACTTATCTGAGCCCCTTGAAGGCTTATTGTTTTCCTTGTTCCCTACTTGGTTCAGATTTTAGTGGAGGTTCTTCATTCACTTCTTGGATGAAAGAACACACTGCTGATTATTTTGATGCATATTACGTCCTTTTGGAGAAGCATTATAGGACAGGGGATCCTCACCTATGTCATTGGAGCAGATTTGATTGGTCACATGAAGCTTGTATGCACTTGGAAAATGGTGGTCTACTTACTTGGAGGTATAAGCACTTTCATGATTCTTTGATGAAGCATCTACTTGATGTACATTTTCATTATGTTGTTATGTACTTTGATGATATATATTTTGTACTCATGATGTTTGGAAGAATACATACAAGAAAATGGGATCCAGGAATTCTCTTTCCTGATGGTATGGGTTGGGGAGCACTCTTAATTGTTGGAGTGCAATACAAGCAATGGGACCCTGGGATAATTTTTAGTCCCATTGATTTCAAATTTTTGGGAAACAAGATGGGATATGGATTCCCCACTTAATAAAGTGATTTTAATCAGAGTAGTGCAGCAGCAAGCATGGTGGCTCCTCTCTAAAATATTCATGGAATCTCGAAGACTGAAAGTTGGGAAACTCAGTGGCAAATTTAAGAATTATGCAGTGGTATTAGAAGAGAAGTTTTGGGAAGCAAAATTTTGGAAATTAAGAAGCTTGTTCCACATAAATGTGTTGAAATTGCTTGAGGACAAGCAATATTGGGAAGGGAGGATTTGTCATGTCCCAAACTTTTGCATTGGGTCACAATGGCCTAAGCCCCTTGGCCATACTCATGATAGTTTGTCAAATTAATGCTAAGGGTCAAATAATTGATAAGAATGATGTCCAAGTTAGTAATAATGTGAAATTAGATCCAAATGGACAAGGTGGGTCACATTAAGAGAAATTCCCAATTCAAAGTTGTAATATACCCATCCAAATGAACTGCCATGGAGGAAAATTACGAGTTCCCTAGGTTGGTGGGTGGAAGCATTGGGATTTGAAATAAGAGGTATAATAAATGATGTTTGGACATTACAATAGCATAAGTATTTAATAAAGGAGCTAAATAAATATATACAAGGGAAAATCAAAGTGGCATTTGATCATGAAGACACATGGAGGAAGTGGGACCCGCACAAGCTAGATTTTCTATGCCACATGGCATTCTCCTCTTGTCAATTCGAATCCATGAGAATTCCAATGTTCTTGGGATGAGCTGGAAGGGAATAATACTTGGCATGAGTCAATGAGGTCGAAATGTAGAGGAAGAGTAACTCCCATGGAGGAGGAAGAGGCAATTTGGAGCTAGTGGGACACTTGGGCTAGATTCCCTAGCTCTATGACAACAATGATGAAGATGCTATGACACCTATGCCAAAAATCAGACCTGAAGGCTGACATATGACATATATGACATGTCAGGGCTAAAAATATCTTCCAAGAGGGTACTCAAGTAAGTTAGGGAAGCCAAAGAGACACCAATTCGAATTTGGAGAAGGAGAGGGCTATAATTGGAAGGACAAGTGGCATACTTGGGAATCTCTTCCCAACTTGAGTTGGAATGAAGCTCTTGGAAGTAATTCGACCCATGGAGGACCTTAGAAGTTTATAAAAGTCACAAACAAAGAAAAATAACAGCTTTTGATAATTTTAGAATTTGAATTTTGCATTTGGGAGAGGAGAGCTAGTTGAGTGCTACTCTACTTGCCTTAGCACCAATTTCGAGGGTGAAAGATTCCCATCCTAGTTGGTAATGTTAATTTTTCAGAATTTACTTCAATATGATCTAGGATCTTAACTGAAAGAACAACATGTACAACATATCTACATCATACCAATCATGGACACAATAATGCAAGCACACAAGAGACATAGAGTTTACTTGGGGAAAACCATAAAGGTGAAAAACCCCAATAACTTCCTCAGAGATAGATAGAGCAATGATACAACCCAAGCATAAGAGATATACATCTCCTAGCAGCAGCTTCTCCTCCTCCACAAGTGTGCCACTCTCCCGAGAGTGTGAGAGAGAATAGAATGATCAAATAGAGTGCCTCCCGCACTCTATTTATACTTGACTTGACTTGCCTAATAACCTTTACTAGGTCGGCCTTAACTTAACCACATAACATAATGCTAACTGGGCCGACCCCCAATAGGGTGGTCTAATAACCCTTTGACCCACATGGACGACCCCTAATAGGGTGGTCTAATAACCCTTTGACCCACATGAATTATACAGGGCCGACCCCAATAAGGTGGTCTAATAACCCATCAAGTATAAGTTACAACACTTACAATATAAATGACGACACTTCCGTATAGAGGAATAATAACATCTCTATAGGAATACAATATACATATATGTGAAATACATTCCGAAGTTACATATACATCAACACTCCCTCTTAACTAGGAAGGTATTTCTCGACACAGGTCTTCTAGCACAAGTCTTCTTCTCTGCATCATCATCAACGAATCATCGTCCTCGAATCATCGTCATCGTCACTACTGCTGCTATCTTAATCAATCTCTGATCTACTCGTCATAGGAAGTTCTACAGAGCCAGTCCTTTTTCATACTAGATGTAGGCCCACCACCTGCAGGTCTTGATCATCACTGGCTATACTGTGGAATCCTCAGGACTTATTACGTGAGTCAACAAAACCTCGAAAGAGCATCCAAGGACTGATTACGAGCACACAGCTCAACCTATCGGATCTCCCAGGATCTTTTACATGTAATTGCACAACCTGTCCATGACCACGGAGTATCATCCTGATACTCATAATCATACTGATCATCATCCACGAAGCACAATCCAGATGCACACAACACAACACTTACACTCACCGGCATGGAAGGACTTTCCTCTGACCATCCGGGAAAGGCTCAGCACTCACATCAACGCACATGGGAGAACACATATGCCACCATGTCGGAAAGGCTCTGCACTTACCTCAACGCACATGGGAGAACACATCTAACACCATGTTGGAAAGGCTCTGCACTTACATCAATGCACATGGGAGAACACATTTGCCACCATGTCGGAAAGGCTCTGTACTTACATCAACGCACATGGGAGAACACATCTACCACCATGTTGGAAAGGCTCTACACTTACATCAACGCACATGGGAGAACACATCTACCACCATGTCGAAAAGGCTTTGCACTTACATCAACGCACATGGGAGAACACATCTACCACCATGTCGGAAATGCTCTGTGCATATGTGTCTTCGGAACTCATCACACATAATCCAACTGATTATGTAATGTATCCACTTGATACATATGATCATCCTGATCATCATCATAGCATCATCCTGATGCATATCATCTAGAGTATCATCCTGATACTCATCACTGCATCGTCCTGATGCATATCTGGAGCAACATCCTGAAGCTCGTCATCGATGATCATCCTGATCATACAATGCATCCACCTGATGCATACATAGTATCCGCTTGATACATATCATCATACATGATCTACCTGATCATACAATGTATCCACCTGATACATATACAAATACATGATCCACCTGATCATACTTGATACATATCAACATACATGATCTACCTGATCATACAATGTATCCACCTGACACACCTACAGATACATACACATGATCCAACTGATCATATCCATCATCCAACATGATACATACATACATATATATAAATGATCCAACTGATCATCTCTAGCATCCACCTGATGCATATACAGAGCAGTAACTGGAGCATCGTCCTGATGCTCATCATCCAACACTTACATCCACAGCCATGGGAAGGATCCTCCTCTCACCATGCTTGGAATGGCTCCTGCAAATGTGTCCATCACCTCTTCCTCGAAGTGTCATCAATCTGAAGAACACCAAGCCTCTCTCTGAAGTACTCGAACTTCACTTTGGCTAGTGGCTTCGTCAGTACATCTGCAACCTGCTCATCTGTCGCAACATACAGGAGCTTCACTGCTCCTCTCTGCACCATATCCCTGATATAGTGATATTTGATCTCTATGTGTTTCGACCTATCATGGAACACCGGGTTCTCAGACAGCTTCACACAACTCTGGTTGTCACAAAAGATACCAGTAGCTTCCAGCGGGAGATCAAATAACTTAGACAATAGATTCCGAAGCCATACTGCCTCACAACTAGCCAAACAGGCTGCAACATACTTTGCCTCGGCTGTACTCAGTGCTACGCAGGATTGCTTCCTGCTAAACCAAGAGATCACACCTGATCCCATACTAAAGCAACACCCAGAAGTGCTCTTCCTATCTGCAGCACTGCCTACCCAATCTGAAGGTTAAACTTTTGATTCGCATCATACTTGAGCCCATAGTCAACTGTACCCTTCAGGTACCTCAGAATATGCTTTACAGCAACCAAGTGAACACTCCTCGGATCCGTCAGGAATTGGCTCAATGTGTTCACCGCAAAGCAAATATCTGGTCTCGTGTTCGTCAAGTACATCAAGGACCCAATCATCTGACGATACACAGTGACATCAACCAGATCAGATGAAGCATCACACAGAAGCTTCAGGTTCGATGCCATAGGTGTGGCCATGTACTTGCAGTCCATCATCCCGAACCTCTTCAGGATCTCTACTACAAACTTCCCTTGTCCAAGGAAGATTCCATCTGCACTTTGCCACACCTCCATCCCTAGAAAGTAGTGCATCATCCGCAAGTTCTTCATCTCGAACTCGGCAGCAAGCTTCCGCTGCGTGTTGGCAATCAATCTATCCTCACCTGTAACAAACAGGTTATCTGCATACAAAAGTAGTATCACTGGATTGCCTTCCTCAACCTTGTAGTAAAGGTTGGAATCCGCTTTACTCTTGGTAAAGCCCAAACTGGATAGAAAGCCATCTATCCTGCCATACCAGGTTCTGCACATATATGACTTCCCGTCATGTGTCTCAAAACCAAGTGGCTGCTCCACATACACTTCCTCTTCGACTACACCATTCAAGAAAGATGTCTTGACATCCATCTGGTGTATCTTCCATTTCATCACTACATCCAGAGCAAGTACTGATCTGATAGAAGTGTGCCTGGCTATAGGTGTAGAAGTCTCTTCATACTCAATCCCTTTTTCTGGGAGAAGCCACGAGCTACAAACCTCGTTTTGTATTTCTCCATGCTACCATATGCAGCATGCTTGATCTTATAGATCCATTTGGAAGTCACAGCAGACATCCCTTCAGGTCTTGGGAATGCATCCCAAACATCATTCTTCATGACCGACTGATCATGGCATTCTTCCATTACTTCATCCCAGACCCTGGGAACTTCAATATCTTCAATAGATATTTTTGTTGCTAGAACAAATGTTGTAGTCCTTCTTTTGTAGGTGAAGGTATACGATATTTCCTACAAAACAAGTTAAATTGCATGATTAGAAACATCTCATAGTTGTCAGAACAAATTCTTACACATAAAGAAATATGTCATACAGTCATGCAATTATTTTAGCCAATGCTTCAATACAACATTCATCCATATCCTGTAACTTTCTAGATGCCTTCCAATCTCTACCAGAACATTATTAAGAGTTTGCACTACTCCCAACATGTCAGCAAAGAGGTTTCATTCTAGATAAGTAGCAATGGAATGTTGTACAGTGCCATAGGCCACTTACCCATGTATATTAGTAGTATACTGTTCATCAATGCAACTATTCTAATATGCACAACCTAATTCTAGGAACATCAGTATATACATTATTGAATAGTATTATTTAAACGATCAAATATGCAAGAAATGATAATTCAAATACTTATCTTTGTTTGTTTGTTGGGTTGACTCCCTCTCAGTCTTTGCTTCCTTTTTGTAACTCCATTCTGATGTGGATTGTGAGAAGTGGTCAACTCCCTCTGAATATCTGCATACTTGCAGAAACTACTGAAGTGTGCTCCCTCTTGATCTTTGCTTCCTGGATTACCTGTCCTTGAACTTATATCCATCCTTAATCACTATGCATGCTTATTAGTATCATCATTGTGTTATCCTCGAGGTCTCATAGATAATCACACATTCATTAATATAATCTTAATACTATCAAAACACAATAATCTTAAACATGTATAGTCATGATCATTTCAAACACAGATAATAAACATTAGTATTCAAGGTTTCAGGGAAGACTTCTTTTACTCATGCATATTCTTATTTGATCATAGGACTCTTCTGGTTAGTCAAATCATCAATCAAGATAAGAGACATAATATGCATACACCCATGATTATTCAAACCTATGAATAATCATTCTCAATCATGCCATGTATACTTATATAAGAGATCCTATCACAAGATAAGATTCTAACTTGATATAGGAAAAACATACCTGGATTAGTATGTTAGCTAGTTATGTCTAACATACCCACATGATGTCTTCTTGTTCTCTTCAATGACTTGTGCTAGTAACCTGCATATCTCGTAAGTTAACCATTATAGAACCAAGTTATACATACCTCGTAAATAGATCTTCTATGTGATCCATGACAATGGATGAATCTTTGTCTTCATGTCACCATGATCATATGTTCTTGAACTAGAACATGATTTGTCTTTCTTGGTGTACCTTTCATGTTAGCGGACAACATAAACCTCATACAACACCACAATGCATTAGTACAATCATAAGTGTCAACACCCTAATCAATGAATATCTTCTATCATTCATTCATAATTTTATTAAGGTGATACGACAAGTCTAAATTTAATCAAGATTGTACTAACCATAATAATATGAAGACAAATATACCATAAACTTAATCATGAAAAAATCTCGAAACATACTTGGATAAGTCATACCTGTCGAGATTGCTTGTAATCTTCTTATGTAAGGCCTTAGCCTCATCTCCCTCTGAAACAGGAACTTCTTCACTTATGCAGGTGACCAATCCATTATCTTCTAGGATTAACCCAATCCACTTGATTTGCAGGAACTAGATCTGGAGCTGGATTTAGGGTTTGTCAGAGAAACCTTAAAAATTCAAATTTTGAATTTCAAACTTCTGAAAGGATAGAAAGATGCGCCTTGATGAGCTGATCAAGCCGGTATACTCATAATTTGAAAACTGCAAAGTTTCACCCCTCAAAATTGCCTTTGAAAATTTCGGATTCACTAGACATGACCTTGAACTAGGGTTTGATAAATCCCACCCTTCTGCCCAATCAAAATGTTCGATCCAAATCTCTAAGCTTCTATTTTTCTGAGGAGCTTCCAGTCGTGGTCATAGATTTCAAAAATTCTCATTTTTGCAGAAGCCCTAATTTTCCACTTTTTCCGATCAAAGTCCCGAACTAGGGTCTGATCAAGCCCGACTTTCTGCCAAACCAAAAATTCTGATCTTGGTCTCTAAATTTCGATTTTGATGAGTAGCATTCAGCCATGGTCTCCAATTACAAAAAATTCCAACTTTCTCCGAAACCCTAAATTCCCGAAGCCATGAATGAAGGTGCTAAAAAATAATTCTGTTTTGACATAAATATGTACTTGATTGTTTCTGGTGTAACTACGAAATTTCCAATGCATAGGGTCTGAAAATTCTACCTGTGGTATCCCAACTTGTAATTTTTCCAACCCCATAGGTCTGACCTCAATTGGATTCTCTGAGAGAGAGTTATTCCAAGTGTCGCAACGTGACTTGTTTATGGGATAAAACAGGAGATCGAACTTGTACGGCGTGCCATGTGTCACTGGTTCAATTTCGGCCTCTGCAAAAGTTACCTGAGAAAGTAAAGTCCATGCACTACCTGTCAATTTTTACGAAATTTCATTTGGAGCTTCCTAGCCCAAGTTATGACCTTTTTTTCTAGGTCACCTTTTTATGACTCATATCTGGAAGAGGCAGAAACCCTAGATTGTACAGATCATAAAACACAAAGTACAACGAATTAGAAGTCATCCTTTGGCCACGAGATACATGGGGATCTGATCTTCGACCTGTAAACGTTTCAGATCCGAAAACTTCAGCAAAATGGATTTATAGAGAAAGTGCTACGATGACTGGTTTTTGTTATATCAAGCCCTAGCATCGTAAGTGCAACAAGTGTCATACATGTCATACCATGCCTTCTTTCAGGCTAGCTGTGATACCATGTTAATTTTTCATAATTTACTTCAATCTGATCGAGGATATTAACTGAAAGAACAACATGTACAACATATCTACAACATATCAATCATGGACACAATAATGCAAGCACACAGGAGACATAGAGTTTACTTGGGGAAAACCATAAAGGTGAAAAACCCCAATAACTTCCTTAGAGATAGATAGAGCAATGATACAACCCAAGCATAAGAGATAGAAATCTCCTAGCAGCAACTTCTCCTCCTCCACAAGTGCGCCACTCTCTCGAGAGTTTGAGAGAGAATAGAATGATCAAATAGAGTGCCTCCCGCACTCTATTTATACTTGACTTGACTTGCTTAATAACCTTTACTAGGTTGGCCTTAACTTAACCACATAACATAATTCTAACTGGGCCGACCCCCAATAGGGTGGTCTAATAACCCTTTGACCCACATGACTTATACAGGGCCGAACCCAACAAGGTGGTATAATAACCCATCAAGTATAAGTTACAACACTTACAATATAAATGACGACACTTCCCTATAGAGGAATAATAACATCTCTATAGAAATACAATATACATATATGTGAAATACATTCCAAAGTTACATATACATCAACAGGTAATTGGAAAGGCCATTCAAACCTTTCATTTGGAGCTTTAATGGAGTCTTTATTTGCAGGTGTAAGCTACATGACAACTCGTGGTTTCTTCTAATGCATCTCATTCCTCCAACCATTTCCAGTTCTCTTTGCATATTCTTGATCCTTGAGGAAGGGCACTTTTGGTGAGCTATTGCTCTCTTTGGGGGAGCTTATAATGCCCCATTTATTTTGTAATAAGATGTATATGCTCTATTCTTCACACTTAGAAATGTACTGGGTAGAAAATCCAATTGGAATGATGTAAATCTGAATTTTAATGAACGAATGGTGCCATTTCCCCACTATCTTGATATATAGCAATGAAATATTGGTGAATTCGAATGGAAAAGAATTTATCTGATGTATTTATGATTAATGGAATTTCATTAATGATCTACACAAAGTTTCATGTTCAGTACTTAAGCATTTGGAGTCATCTTGCTCAGTTTTATACCATTTGAAGAAGATTTAATGCCATTTCCCCCAAGGTCGAAACTAGTGATTTTGTAGATGTTGGGAGAGGGTTATAACAGAATTAAAAAACTGAATAATGATTCAAATGAGACCTTAATATTTTAAATTAGACATCCTCTGTCTCTGTTCAGAAATTTGAGTGGGTTTGGAAGCATTTGGAGAGCCATATTCAACATTTACCCTGGGGGATTTGAACCTCAAATTGCTAGTAAAATTCGATACATTGACCAGAATATAAAAGGGGTTTGCAGAAGTCTTTTGATGGTCCTAAATAATCCTTGAACATCATAATCAAGTCCTAAAATCAGTCATACCACTCCACTGAATATTTTGGAGCATTTGGAGACCAAGAGACCAATACTAGTCAAAGAGAAATTGCTAGTCAAATTCCCTACTTTGTCCAGAACTTAAAGGAGAGTTGAAAAAGCCTATTGTTGACTCTAAAGCATCCTTAAAAATCATATTTATGTACTAAAACCATTCATACACATTCCGAGACAATTTGGGATCATTTGGAGCCATTTGGAGGTCAAAAACCCAAGACTAGTCAAGGGTCGAACTAGTGGAAAAAGTTGAAAATTTCACCTTTTAAAATAATTCCAAAATAGGGACATTACAGTTTCAGAGCAACAGATTTATCTATAATATTTTGCAGCTCCAGTTTGAACTGTTTGGAATTTTTCTCAATGCCTAATCATGTCTTTGTGCAATATACATGATTAAAAAACATTGCCTGTAGTGAGCATGTTCATTCAGTTTGGCTTTGTGGTGGAACAAATTGTAGCTAGATCATGGTATTATGAGTTTATATTATTGAATCTGTGTATTGAAGTACAAACACTTTGACATGACATTTCAACGCTATGGAAAATTTTCAAGATGCTTCCATGTGGACAATAGAAGTGCAAAGAAAGTGACGCTGTGAAGTAACCAAATACATAGAAATGAAGGACATTGAAATTTTCAATGTGAAGAATAAGTTTCAAGAAGTTGATTTTTTAACATAGACTACACCTTTTTCAAATCAAAGAAGATCAAGAAATTGCCAATTGCAAAAAAGAATATGTTGCAGGAAAATGGCTGTAGGAACTATAAAGTGCATGATCCATGCATGTAGGATGACACTGAGCAAAAACAAATGTTCTAACCAACCTACTGAGGAATTCAAGGTTATTACGTCTTTATCTAGGATGAGTGCAGATAATTTTTTGTCTAATGGATGACTGTTCATAACAATGGCTTATCATTTAATCCAAAACAATGGAAAGGAAAAAATGAGCTATGGAAATGCATTAGTATAGGTGACCAAAAGTGCAAGCACTAAGTTAAACAATTGATAGCGAGCAGATTCAATGATTCACAATGAGGTGCAATTGTTTATTTGCTTGTATTTTGACCATTCTAGTGCTATAATTCTAGTTGTAGCTATTGCAGTGGTCAAAAACCAAACAACATGAAACAAAGTCAACATTTGTAGCTAAAGCAGTCACCATAAATGGAAGCTAGGAATCCTTGATAATACAACATGCACCTGCATGGAACATTGGTTCGGTTTTTTTACAAAATGACAGTATTAAAAAGAGAAAAACAAATTTAGGCACATGATCAAGAATGAATATTGAATGGTCTTTTCAAAGAGCATGAACAAATCTAGAGCAATTTCCACAACGCATATTTTGACCAACAAAGATTTCTATGGAAAATGTCATTTCAACATAAGAAGAGAACGTTTGCAGATTATACTATGATTTATATAGAGACTATGATGAGTCAATGGAAGCGTATAAACAAAATGAATTAATTCGGAAAAATATCAAGGCATTGACTTGCAAAGGTATGTATAGCTAGCAAAATATTTGAACATAATGTTGCAATAGAAGAGATTATTTTTAATATGCTAGTTTCTGTATTTGATTCCAATAGAGTGGCAAATTGCCTATGGAAATTGAAAATGTGAAAAGAGAAGTTTGAAATGAAAAATGGAAAAAGTCAAAATGTTGTCAAAATTTTGGAAGAGGAAAGATATTAATCCATACCTTTTGGTCTTATTTTTTTACAATCCAAAATTCTATTGTTCATCGCCAAAGTGAAGAGTCCCCGATGGCTAAATCTACGAAGATTGTAAATTGTTGATGACACTATTTTGCAATATTGTTCATATGATATGGCTGTAATGGGTGGGAAAAATTCTTTTATCTACGTCCCTCAAAGTGTGCATTCGATCACCCCCTCTTCCACTTTGCAATGCAAATTATGTTAATATGTTGTTAGTGTATCGCGATTACAAAATGAGCATAATGTGGTACTTTGAATCATTAGAAGTTTGCATTCTGCGCACGTGCATGGAAATGGTGGCATAAAAGCATTTTTTTCTTTCAGTGCGCCATATATCTGTTCCAAATTGTGCTAGAGAAATAGAAAAAATGTGGCATTAATTATGAGGGGAAAAAAACCTGGGGTCTGTAAAATAAATAATATGAGAATCAAGTTCTGGAATGAAGTGTGCAAATTAGAGTCTTGAAATTGTTCTTGTAAGTGTGGTAGTTGCAAAAGGGTTTTTTTATTTTTAAAAAAATGTTTAGACATAATACAGGTGAAATGAATTGTGCAAGGGAAATTTTTTTACTGGACATGTTGGAAGACCATATTCAGACTACTTGCACTATTCAAAGAATTTAAATCAATATATCAATTGAAATGACATAAATCAAGTCCATTGATAGAGGTTGTAGCAAAGTAAATTTGCTTGTTCTATTAGACAATGAATGAGTTGAGTGAATACTGGATTAGTTTAGTGCAAAAAACAGGGAAAAATTAGCCATGGCATATGTTGTAACGAGAGAAGATGTATAACAATAGAAGTTTTGAAATAAAAATGCACAAGAAATTTTACTGTTTTTTTGCAAATTTACATGGTCTTTTTACATAAGTATGTAAATGGGCAAATTACATGGAAATAGATTGGCTATTCAACAATAATGCAAAAGCGGTTGTTTCAAAGTGCATTGCAGTAGACATAGCTTGTAACTCACCTGTGCTTTTGCTTCAATAATTGGAATCAAATTCTGAATCATGTACTCGTCATTGAGAGGATCAACAAATGTTTCCTGGCAATTCTTCATCAGATGGATTCCTTTTGGACCTGACCTGACAATATTTTTTAGGAGATAAATAGGTGGCTCATCCTGTGCAAGTTGTTGTTGCACTCGAACGGACAAACTTTTATAATTGTCATTAACCTGAAACTGTTGACAGATGAAAGAAATAGCAAATAGGAAAGGAAACCATGTGTAATGGATACAAACATATTTCAAACTAAGATTTTATTTTGTTTTAGCAAAGAACATAAAAATATCTGTATTTTGGAAAAATTTGAAACAAAAAATGAAGTATTTTATTTCCTTTATTAAATAAAAGTGATGGACATACAGTTGCATAGTCATTTGCAGTTTCACCATCTCTAATATAAAAGTCTAATTGTTTGTTGTTGTATTGGCAGTCGACAACTATGACGACAACATAACTAACAACGTATGTCTTGTTTGATGACACCAACTCATTGATTGTCATATCTGGAGGAAGAGAACACATTTTGCATACTTGTTCAATTGGATCAATGATTGTGTTTGGAAATATTGCTATAGAGTTTATAGCATCTACGCAAGATTTTTCCAGGAAAGAGGAAGCTTCCAAATCGATTTATCGGGCTGTCATTCATTGTGGTTGTGATTGTCATTAAACCATCTTTTTCAACAAGGTCTGCATGAAGAATCTTTGTCTTTACAGGTGAATTATGATTTTGATTATGTGCAGGACCATAGGCAACCAAAATATTTCCTTCAAAAACATTGCTATGTGCCATAGTGCATAGTTCTATAACAAATGATGGTTTAATTGCTACTTGTTTGAATATGCAAAGAATATGATATAAGAAATGAAAAAGAGTAAGCATCAGTTTCTTGCTATAATTTCAAGTGTGTAGCAGAATCCCTATAACGAAATAGTTTTACACGAGGGAAAAATATTGAGCTCTATGCACAAAATCTTTAGTCAAATTGAAGAATATAGTATCAAATGCAACAAAGGGAAAAAAAAAACAAGTGCAATGGAGCATCACCTCTTGGGACTATTTCTTGCTATGTTTGTAACAGGAGGAGAGCCAGCTGCCATTGAAGGTGTCTCTGCAATGTCTTGTGAGGAAGATACACTCGTCTCAGCAGATGGACAGTTTGATGTCGATGTCATTGCAAAAGTGTTTTGTTTCGAAAGAATCTGATTTTTGTCTCAATATTTGTTTGGATTGCTATTTTTTTCCTGATGGAGCTGCAAATGCAAATGAACCTGAGGCACAAACATATAATTCAATTTGTTTGTGTTTCACAAAGGAAGACAATGCAATAGTATAGTAAAGGCATACGTAAAAAGAGAAGAAGATATGCTATAAACGACCTTTTTTTGTAGGCTAGCTCTGAATTGAATCATTTAAACTGTGCATAGAAGAAGAAAAAATTGCATTGGCATATGGGAAATAGAACCAAGGACAAATGCAATTGACAATGAAAAAAAGGAGGTTCAGAACTTGCTGCAGGAAGTTTGGCAATGAAATAATTTTAGATTAAGTGGATACAGGTATCGTTTGAAGATGCTGAGTGAAAGAAGAGATTGTTACTGCAATGATAATCAGATCTCATTCAGGAAGCATCAACGAGCAATAGATAGACTAGTCAAAGAAGTGTTGCTTAAAGCCTATCTAGTGGAGTCTACTGTTTTTAAATCTGTGTATTTAATTATTTTATTTTTTGTTTCTTTGTCAATTAAAGAAGTTATGCAACATTGGAGGATTTTTCTCCTTTTTCATCTATAGCACTTGCAGCGACAAGCAATGCATTGAAGAGGACTGGGAAAAAAATGCAGATTGCAACACCAATACAATTGACAGGAGACGCCTTTATTTTATAAGAGCATTAAAAATATGATAGCTACATGTTTAGTTTGTTTGTTTTTTTTGTTTTTTCATGTTTGCTAAAAATTCTTGAAGCAAACGGCCGTACAAATGAATATGATCCATTTTATACATAAATATATATTCCATATATGTTCAAACCTAACAAGTTGTCAATGTGCAAAAGTGTTGATGACACCAGAGAAATGTAACAAAGTAGAGAAGGATAGTTGCATAAACAAATACAAATAACGAAAAGCAAAGAAAGCAGATCATGTTGCAGCTAAAGGAATTGACACCAGTCCAATAAAATGGCCAGACCAATATGCATCATAAATAGAAAAATAAAGCTTAGTAAGGTCTATATCTGTCCAAAAGTGATCGATCATGGAACCATAATTTGTTGTTGCTTTATTTGTTTTTAATTTTAGATGTTTCATTTCCATGAAGGATTCCAATTTTTATTTTTGACAATGTTTTCTTCAACATATCGATATTGAAGTCACTAGCAACAACAACAACAGTGCTTGTTTCATTTCTTTTTTTTGACAAAATACAATTCAAGACATGGAGTGCCATATTGAAATTGCAACAACTTTTTTTCTAACCCTTTTAGTTCGGCAAGAACTTTTTCTGAAATTGAGAAATTTTTATGTTCCAATCTATTAACAAGATAAATATATTATTTCATCTTTACACGAGAAAGGGAAGTGTAAACAAGGCCATGTTTTGTGACCCCTGTTGGGTTGAAAGCCAATTTTTCAAGTGTTAACCCTTGTGCTCTATGAATTGTTCGAGCACATGCCAATTGAAATCGAAACTATATACGAATGAAATTTCTTTTATTCCCAAGGGAGACGTGTGTTTCCAATATTTTGATAGGTGTCTAGGTGCAAATGATAGAATCAGTGTAAAGATATTGTATATTGGCACATGAAAGTGCACCAACCTTTGGATTTGCAAACTCGATCCAGATAATGTCTGGGGATGTCTTGCTATAATATTTGAAGACACCCTCAACAACATTGACAAGACCATATTCAATGCAGTAGTTTCCTCCAACCAATTCAAAAAGCATGCTTGTTTTCAACGTAATTGTAAAGGGAAGTTGGATTTTTTTTGCTCCATGAGAATTGATTTCAATCTAATCAATTTTGGTGTCTTGTGTGACAAAAGTAAAAGCTTATGTTTGTACAATTGACAACATTCTGGAATTGTGTTTGTCAACATCTTTTTTACAATAGTAAAGAAAGGGGAATGATGGATAGATTGGTGGTTGTCTATGACAATGTTTATTCAAATATTTGATATCATCAAATGTTTGGTTACATGTTCTTATTCTATTCAAAACTGAAATGAATGTTTCATTTGTTTGTCTTACAACGGTTCTAAGTTCATAATATTTTACAGAGTCAGTCCAAAAGCTATAAGGAAATATTTGTTGTTGAAAACTTGGAAATTCAAATATCCAAGAATCATGTACAGGTTCATCTTGGAAGATGTTGCCACAAAAAATAACATCAATATTTCCAAATGGTTTTGTTGGAGTGTGCAGGATTTCACGAAGTCGTTTATCTATGTTATAGAGAATTCAAGAGCCTATTAATGACACTCCATCAAGCAAAAGTATCCACAATTATTCAAATTCTTTGGTTATAATATCTACTGCATTCGAACTTAATGGCAACAAGTGTCTAGAATTCAAAGGAGGTCTAAATGCAGAGTGAATAGTAACACCATCAACATGGTATGTTTCTTTTCCAATCAATGCAGCAATGATGGCTTTTCTTTTCAATGGGTCACTACCAAGCTCCTTGTCATAGAAAAACACAAGCACATTGTAAATAGCTTTTGCAATATGCGTTTTCCCTGTACCGACACTTCCAGTGAGGAATAGATGAATTGGATTTGAAGGATTTATTTATATTTTTTTTCCTGGTTATAATTTATTTTACCATAGATTGTTGTTTGAAATTTAGATTTCTCCTTATTGCAATATATTCATCCATATCAGGGACAAATGGTTTTTCTACCATGTTGGATATCTTTAATTCTCTTGACGAGTTCAAAGGTCTTTTGTGTAGCAGCTCATTATGGATATCATATTGTTCAACAAAGTTGGCTTGGTGTCACGTTCCCTTCGATCGATCCAACACAAGGAAGGGAACATGACTATATATCTTGGGATTTTTACCCAAAACTTAGCCCCATTCATCATTGAAATTTCATATAAATAAAAACATGTGTGCAGATGCATACCCAAATAAACATGCACAGCGGAATTAAACTATCCACACACATTTCACATGCATTCAGTAATTCCATAACAATCATCAAATAATTAAAACAATGCAGAAGTAAAACACATAGAAAGAATACTTATCTCAATGTAATGTTGTCCCGAGCAACTAGCTATGTCGATGCAACGTTCCACCCAACCATAGGACAACTATGCTCATTAATCTCTCAGCATAGTTTCCAACCCCAAGATGGGCATGATTTCTACAAGGAAAAGGGGACTCTCAAGCTCATCACAACCTGAGTAACATCACATCTAAGCCAAACCAATCCATAGCTGGGTTTATTAGGCTAAATCTGAACCCTCCTCATCTCTGGATGCTTGCAATCAAGCTCAAGCCAAAACAATGTATATGCATAACCCATGTCCCAACATATTCTATCTACACACAACAATCTCAATGGTTGGGCATGGATAAATAGTTTTACTATGGGATATACAAAGACGGGGTTCCCATGGATTCTCCCAATTCGTGGCACACCCAAAATGAATTTTGGGAAGGGAAACCAACTCCAAGGAGCAAAAATGAGTTTCCCAACAGGTATGTGGGAATTCAGAGGGCAAAAACGACCTCCTAGTATCCGCAAAAATGGATTTATTTTCTTCCCCACAGCTTTGCAACACAAAAATGACCTCCCAGCTGTGGGAAAATGAGGGTAAACTCAGGGACAACGTGAGGGAAAACGCCCAGCTAGCCTCGAAATCGTGGGAGAGCAAAAATGATGGATGAAGAATGGACTGGGCAGAAAATTTGTGGCTTTTTTATTTCCCCGAAATCCAAACACGTTTTTCCAGAACTGATGGCTTGCCCATACCCGAATTTGGATAGCCATACCTCTACTTTCCCCAAGGCATTAACTACCTCAACCAAATCTAGGAAGAAATAAATGATTGGGTACAAAGGTCAACATGGGTAGTTGAGGGTTTATGGGTTCTCTCATTGACACTTGGCTTAACTTGATTGGCTCCAAGGGTTTGAATATTTCCCTTCCAATTCCTTGTAGAAATCATGCCCCCATATCTTGTTTCATTGCATAGCTAGTTGTGGGTATTTTATTAAAATGCATATTTACATGATATTTGCAATTCCATTGTGCCTGGCTAGCACGCAAACCATATGCATCACTAAATCGATGGCGAGGCCTTGAACTTGAGATCCTCACCATGATTTTATAACAATATTACATCCTTTACATTTTAATGTAATGGGGTCAAAATCGGGATATAACAATCCCCTCCCCCTTGGAATAACACCGTCCTCAGTGTTCCAACACTTAGGAATACATACCCACTTTACACATGTCCAAAAATTCACAAAATGTGGCAGGTTTGTCATGTGTTTCATCCCTATTTACTTTGAAATTTTAGGACCAAGTCCTTTGGCTTACACAAGCTTCTCCTGCTGGCTTTGATCTTCCAGCTCTATAGGTGGGCATTGCTCCACAGCAATCCCTTCCTTTTATTGAACTTCCAGCTAATCTACAAGTCTGGAATTTCATGGTGTTATCTTTCTTGCCGTCCTGGAAACTATTTGAGGAATATTTTCAGCCAAACCCCATAGCCCTTGGTCTACTGCCATGGCCGTTGTGCACAGTTGGCTCTCAATTTTCTCACTAGCAACACTTGGCTGGTAACAACTGCAATCAATTGTTTTAATTCTCACCTGTGAAATTCATCATGGCAATTCTCTGTTAGGACAAGCATACCAAAATATTAAAATTAGTCAATTATTTGCTCAATTGACATGGAAAGTCCATGTTTTACTCATGAGACTTCCACACTTTTCATGCTTTCCAAACATACACATGAACTCATTCATGTTCATCCTTTCACAGGGAATTAACTATTTCAGCATTCACAATTTATTTCAAGAAATTAAACATAATCTACGTTCAGTCATTCAACAATTTTCTATTTCTAAGATGCATCAGTCAAAAGGAAAGAGAAGATTAAGAGTTTCCCCCTCCTAGTCTTGTTCCAATCCAGAGCTACACCGCCACTGTGGTTTCATGCTCCTTATCCTATTTCACTTCAATGTGAATGCTTGACTTGCCCTTTCTTGGTTATGACACTTAGTGTTTAAGGTATGTCTACAGATTTTCAACCAGGGAACCCTTCCCCATTGTTGCCTACAGAACCTTTGGCTGCTAGGACCCACACAAGTCCACCAGCACTATCTTTCATTACTGCTCATACCGAGCTCTCCAAGACAGTCACATGTCCACATGCATCCTTAGGATTCCTTCATAGTCCTTGGTTCCAACAATACCTGCACTCAAATATTGAATCAATTCACATGTTTAGTTTATTTTCATAGGGTTTATCTCTAAACAAGAGTTTAAGAAATCATGTACACACGTATTTCATATTAAATAAGCAAGAAGCTGCAAGATAAGCAAATACTTATCCTTATTGGATGTCTTCACTTTTTTCCACAGGCTCCTTCTTTGCTTTACAAGCTTTCTATTTCCTGTGGATACAATAACGAATGTTGGGCTAACACACAGGCTACTCCACAATCATTCAAATAGGCAATGTCAAGCTAGTACGTCGACTGGGTTTATCAGGCATCCCATTGATCAATATGCTAATCTAGTACACCGAATGGGTTTATTAAGTATTTAAGGAATGTTTGGCCAACATGCCAATTGCTCCACAACATTCAATGCCCAGACAGTGCACTGACTGGATTTACCAAGTATTTATGGTGCCTTCAGGTTCCTTTCTTCCTGCAATGACCAAGGTTTCTAACAAATAAAAAACAATGTATCAGCTTGGTTGTCATAATACTTGTTCATGCAATTTTCATTATCCGTAAAAACAAATGAATGAAAATTAAATACTTATCTGTATTGGGAAGTTCCTTGCTACTCCACAAGTTTCCTTCTCTTCTTACAAGACTTGGATCACCTGTGGGGTGGATACTTGGCTAGCACACATCTTGCTCCACAACAACAAGTAGTTAATTCCCAACCAGTTCACCGACTAGATTTACCAAGCATTGGTGCTGCCAAACCAGTCCCATACCTCGTTTTTCCTCTCCATTTCCAAGCCAACACATCCGTCTGGGTCATCAGCCAATGGAAGGAAATTGCACCACGACCATTTCTAGGTCAAGGCTCTACTATGGAGCCATAGGCATATCCGGGTTTCTAGTCAGTCTCGGTATCCCACCTTACTACTGACCCAATAGATATTTTTATGCTTTCATCCATATCACCACACCTTCACACACCACAACCCTTCACACACACATCAACTCTTCATCCACACAAGGATGGAACTCCTCCTCCTATGCAAACCAGTGGTTCCCTCTAGGAACTCTATAGGTGACTTTCTTAACTACAGGCTAGCATGGCCCCACAATACCCGCTCACACTACATAAGGATGATACCCCTTTTCTACTACACATCTCCTCGTCCCTATCCATCCCTTCTGTTGGTTGTGGAGCCAGATCTTCTAGTCTCATAGATGATATTGTATTAGCCGTGTTTGTACCCCAGTTCTATATGATATGTAGGTGGACTGTACACTCACCCCAGCGGGGGGGTGTGGGGGGGCATCGCCCCCCCACGGGGTTCCAGGGGCAACGCCCCCGAAGAAAATTTTTGGGGCTGTTTTCGCCAGCTGTTTTGCGGGCCCATGGTTTTGGGTATCCCGTGGTATTTTCCCATTGTATTTCCCTTATAAAAGAAAGACATTGTAATATGGCTAGGGTTGATGTATTAGGTTTTATGCATTGTAAAGATCTTTGAGATCTGGAGAGAGACTGTGAAACAGAGAAGCGGAAGTGCAGCGGTTGTGCTGTAGGTTGTATCCCTTCGACTTGATGGACGGTAATAATAATAAGGACTGGCAAATTCAGTGTGGATGTAGCCCAAGTTGGGTGAACCACGATATATCTGTGTCTCTCTTGTAATGTGTATGTGTGATTATATTTGCATTTCTGTTTATTGTTATTACTCTGCGATCCTGTTTTTCTAACAATTGGTATCAGAGCCAAAGGTCTATTTGGCAGTTAAACCCGCAGGAAGCTAGGGTTTCTGGTTCGAGTGGGAGCAATGGCAGAAGAAGGAAATTTTAAGGTCGAGAAGTTTAACGGCCAAAACTTCGGGTTATGGAAGATGCAAATGGAGGACTATCTGTACTAGAAGGATCTATTCCTACCGTTGGGAGGAAAAGCAAAGCAGCCGACGACTATGAAGGACGAAGAATGGGTGGTTCTTGATAGAAAGGCTCTGGGAACAATACGGTTGAGCCTGGCTTCGTCGGTGGCTTTCAATATCTCAAAAGAAACGACAACAGAGGGTTTGATGAAAGCATTGGGTAAGCTGTATGAAAAACCCTCGGCTTCCAACAAGGTATTTCTAATGAAGCGTTTATTTAATATGAAGATGTCTGAAGGTGGATCTGTTACTGATCATTTAAATGAGTTTAATACGGTTACAAATCATCTAAGTTCTGTAAGTGTGAACTTTGATGATGAGGTTAGGGCTCTTCTAATCTTGTGTTCATTGCCAGAAAGCTGGAATAGATTGGTCATGGCTGTAAGTAACTCTGTCTCTGGTTCAAACACCTTGAAATTTGATGATGTTATTGGTGTTATTCTTAGCGAGGAAATGCGAAGAAAAAGCACAGGTGAGACATCAGGTAATGCGTTGACCATGGAGAGCAGAGGAAGACAAAAGGAGAGAGGAAAGAGCCAAGGTAATCGTGGAAAGTCTAAAACGGGCAGATCCAAGTCCAGACTGGGAAAGATAGAGTGCTGGAACTGTGGAAAGAAAGGACATCTGAAGAAAGACTGCAAATCTCTAAAGAAGAAAGGAGATGCACAGAAGGAAACTACCCAGGAAGCAAATGTAGCAGGTGATGTGTTACAAGATGCTTTGATTCTTGCATTAGATAATACTAGTGATTATTGGGTAGTAGATTCAGGAGCTTCATGTCATGCTACACCCCATAGGAAATACTTTCATGAGTATGCTCCTGGCGATTTTGGACATGTTTTATTGGGTGATGATGAGCCATGTAAAATTGTTGGAATGGGTAAGGTATGGATAAAAGTTAAGAATGGAACTGATTGGTTGTTGAAAGATGTTAGGCATATTCCTGCTATGAAAAGAAATCTGATCTCAACAGGGCAGTTGGGAGATGGCGGCTGTCTATCTACGTTCGAAGAAAAGTGGTGGAAGATCACTAAAGGATCAATGGTGATAGCAAAAGGAGACAGAGTAGGTACGTTGTATTTATGTCCTCATAATACTGACCATTCTATCTCTTTAGCTTCCACAGGAATAGATACAGCATTGTGGCATCATAGGCTTGGCCACATGAGTGAGAAGGGGATGCAGATTCTCCACTCAAGGAAGTTGCTGCCGGATTTGAAGCAGGTAAGTTTGGAATTCTGTGAAAACTGTGTTTATGGAAAACAGAAGAGAGTCAGATTTCTCAGGGTTGGGAAACAGAAGAAGAATGAAAAATTAGAGCTTGTTGTTGGCCCGGTTTTGCAACCAGGCTTAGTGCTATGGGCACCTGCTAACTAGTAGCAACAGTTTCAATAGAATTAAATAACAATAAACTAAACTAAACTAAACTAATCATGGATCTATGCAAGAATATAAGCAAATAATGTAAACATTTAAAAAACAAGAACAAGAAAATATTAAAGAACGAATTTGTATTGAAAAGTGGGAGGGCAAGCAAGTGCTTGCGATAATACCTTCAATGGTGAAGGTTAATGTTGAGCAACTCCCAAGATGAGTAGCTCCAAGCTCCAAGAGGTCTCCTTCTCCAAGGTTGCTTACAATGGCTAAAATGCTCAAGGGAGATTTCGGCAGCATGAGGATGAGATAATGGATGGATCTGAAATGAGGAGCCCCTACCACCTTTTTATAGGTTTTGGTGGTGGGGAATACCATTTGTGGTTTTGTGGAAACCAAATGGTATTGACCAACATGGTTTAGGTACTTTTCCCTCCTTTTTCCTTTTTTGAATAAAAATAATATTTTAATTCCCTTTTTAATATTTTTGGGAATTTGGACCCTTTTTGAGGGTTTTTTATGCTTTTCAGGAAAAATAATCTTTTTTAATGGAAAAAGGGGTGTACTCAAGTCTTTTGGTGACCTTTTGTTGGTTTCAGAGGCTCCGATGGTGAAAAAGTGGACAAATGGGTCATGTGAATAGGGAAATGAGCTAGTGAGCACTTTTTAGGTGTTAATAGATTGCCCCCTGATGTGTGAGGGCAGGAGCTCATCGTATGGCCGATAAACATCATAGTTCTTTTGTATTTTTTCAGGGGTTTGGGAAGGAGAAGAGACCGATTGGAGACTGGAGCCACGGCCCTTGGAAGCTGCAAGAAACAAAAAATATTACATGGCCTCAATATGAATGAGGTATAATCTCTGATAATGGACGAGGCGGGCATTCCCATGCTCGTATCAAGACATATACATAACAATTAGTCCCAAGAAGGGGGATATAATACATAAAGAATCTACTGGTACACCATAACGGTCCAGGGGGGACATTATTTTGGGATGTACTCCTGATCATAACGGATCTCAATAAGTGATACACTGGAATAACTGAGGAACTGCTGAAACTGAAGGTGTCCAACATCTGTAGGGACTTAATGACTGTGAGCCATCTTTGGGAAGTATCTGTAACTGTATAATCGAGGGAGTATAACACTAGTGTGCATCTGAATACTGTTTCCATACGCAACCCGGATATCTATAGGAACAGTGTAACTGGTTGTATCCAAAGGTAGACTCTCAAATGTGGAGGAGTCAGAAGGTATCTGGGGTCTTCGACTAATAACTGAGCGGACCAATGCCCTGTGCGAGTCTCAACGATGCGATCAAGGTGTTGAAGTCGAGCATGTGAGAAACAACCATTTGGAGAGGCACTGAGGACTTCTTCTCGAAATGATTCGTAGGCACTCATCATAAATGGGGATGAGTCCAAGACACAGGGACCTCTAGGTCTATCCTCTGGAATAAATGTGGTTGTCGTCGACAGAGGGAGACCAACAACTAACAAGGAAATGATGTTTCCTTGATAGGAGCGCGAGGCGTAGGACTGAAGTGTGGTAGTACTGATGGTAGGACTGACATACTTGTGGGGATGGGAAGTAACTGGGGTCATATAGTGGGTAGACTCAAACTTCCTTTGTTCAGAGCATGATGACATGGTTGACCTGGCAGCGTAGGGAACTGACTTGTAGGTGTGGGAATCATTGCTTTTAAGGATTGAAGGGTATGTATTGACTCTGGGGGGGAATCAAGCTGATGGGTGCTGTCGAGGGGTTCTCAGGGTGACATACTGCAGAATACTCTGAACAAAGGCGACCAAAATGGGGAAGCTGCCATATGAGTAGACGTGATCTATCGTGGCACCGAGAAGCACCGTTGGGTCCTTCTTCATAGTTTTAATGAGCTCCAAGAAGGGATAAAAGTGTGCTCTGAAATGGTACTGTCCTGTGGATTTTGTGAGCCCAGGACTGTTCGTGCTCATTGGTGCTTTCATTTTTAAGGAGTCTGAAAGCGATAAGAAGACTCTGCAGTGGTTGTGACTACTGTCCTGTTGGTTTTACGAGCCCAGGATGGTGATTGCTCGTGGTTGCTTTCATGTTTAGAGAATCTGAAAGCGGTAAGTGGACTCCATTGGTGTTCTTTTTCGTAATTTTAGTCTCCAAGGCCCGAAAAAGCATAAAATGATGCGGATGGAGAAATCTTCTAGCCGATGTGACTAGAGTATACCTTTTTCGTAATTAGTCTACGAGGTCCGGAAAAGGGGTAAACTTATACTAGGTAGACGCCCTTTCAGATACGTTTAACGAGCATGAAAGGAAGCAAGGTTGCTCGGCGATCTTTTCATTGTTTTAGGAGTCAGAAAAGAGCTTAACAGAAACTCCCTAAGTGTCTTTTTCGTAAAAAGGGATTGCTCGGCCCGAAAAAGGGATAAAATTATACCGAACAAAAATGGATAGATGGGAGCGAGAAAAGGTCTCAAGCGTCATCTTGTGTGTGGGATATTGGATCCGGTGACATAAAGATTGTCAAAAGGGGGGCTGCGGCTTTGTGGCACGCCAACCGAGGTAATGAGAGGGCATTTTGAAAAAATGGCCGAAAAGTATGGGCGTGAGAGCGAGAAATGATCTCAAGCATCATCACAAGCGCGGGAAACTGAATCCGGCGATATAAAGATGGTCAACCATGGAGAACGACGGATGTGGCACGCAAACCGAGGTGACGAGGGGGCATGGAAAAAATGCCCAAAAAATTGTATGTGAGAGCGAGAAATGATCTCAAGCGTCATCACGAGCACGGAAAACTGAATCCGATGATATAAGGCTTGTCAAAAATGGACGACGGCCGATGTGGCACGCAAACCGAGGAAACGAGGGGGCATGGTAAAAATGCCCAAAAAATCTGGGCATGAGAGCGAGAAATGATCTCAAGCATCATTACGAGTGCGGAAATATGAATCCGGCAGTGCAAATGGTGCGAAAAACAGAGGTTATAAGGACTCTGGAATGGTCAAAGCAAATAACTAGGTTAAAAAATTGCTACAAATAAAGGTGAGCCTACCAAGCCAATGATGCAGTGGTGGGGAGAAATGATGACCCGCGGGGGGAAATACTATCTGCATAAAATCAACTCAAATATACAAGTGACACGCGACCTCAAAAATGGTTGAGATCACGAATATGAAAAAGTGAGCAGGGTTAATGACATGCCCCCATGCTATGTGCATGGGGTTTGTGATTGTGGATCACATATGTGTTGGTTTGAACGATGGGCTCATTGAGGTGTTGAGATAGAGATGATGGGGAAGGTTCAAAATGATTGATCATGCCCCCTATCCCGGGGTCGAGGTAATCTATTATGCCCCCTAACTCATAGGTGTCAATGTGGTGCAGATGTTGTCTCAGAGAGAGATCAATAGGGCATTGAGCAACTGCTGGCGGGGTGTTATACCATGAGGCTGTGGGTCGTGGTGGCATACTGAAGTGATGATATGATGATGGGGGATTCCCTTTGTGGGGTGGATGCCCCCAGTATCTCCGACGAGGATCACGATGATGATGAGTAGGCAAGGTTTTGGGCCTGCCCCCATGTTGTGGACATGTGGTTTCCTGGTCGATTTGAAAGGGTTGAACCTGTGTGTCAAAGGGATCAATGGAAGGGGCCGACCAGACAGAGGGGTATCCATTGGAGATCGTATAAATGGCGGGGTCAAGGCCAGGCATTTCGGTATCTGACCAAGTAAAGACATCAGTGAATTCTTGGAAGAGTTGTTGGTATTCTCCGATCTCATGCTCACTGTGGGAGGTTCCTAATGTGATGGTATGAAGGGCACCAAGTGGGTCAGAGATGTCAATGTGGATGACGGGAGAAATATTGGCCATGGGATCCGTTAACCAGTCGATTTTAGTAGGAAGGAAATCCTTGGACTCAACCGCGAATTGGGTAGCGGTGGTGGATGAAGTCTCTTCCAGGAGGAAGTATGGACGATGGTGCATGTCTTCCCCGGGATAATCAAAGGTAGTAGGAGTCTCAAGAACCTCTTCATCATTGCGGGAGCTTTGAGTGGTCAAATCGAGTGATGAGGTAGTGGTAGTCGAAGAGATCATGTAGATGGTGTTAATCTCTCTGGATGATGATGATGCGGGAGGGTAGATCTCCTCGATAGTAGGGGGTTCCGTCTCTAGGTCCAAATTGTTCATCTCGTAGAGAGCTGCTCTATAGTCTGGGATGTCAGGACAGTTGTGGGAGTAGTGGCCGTAAATACCGCATATCGCACATGGGTGGTTGGTACGCAGTGATTTATCGCGAGGCATGGGGTTTGGATCGAGCTTGACCACCGAGATGTTGGGGTCGTCGTCCAGCATTTGCATGTGTTCCTGCAATGCAGGTAACTGTGGGCACTGATGGGTTGGATGGCCTAACTCATCACACAGCGAGCATTTTGGAGGAGCATGAAATACGGAGGGAGGTTTAACTGCCTTGGGTGGGGGAACCGCAGTGTATGGTTGTGGGCCTGACGAATGGAGGGGGATTCGTCGACGACGAAGGAGTCGTGATACCGGGAGGTGGTTGGGTAGAAGTAAAAATGGGTTGCACCGGTTGTAGGATGACATTTGGTGTCGGTGGAGGAACGGGAGGTGTAATATACCACACGGGTAATCCCAATGTTAACCCGGGGAGACTAAGGGTAGCCATAACCGGGGCGCTTACTACACCCGAAGGAGGAAATAGAAAGGGGATTGTGTGGATAGGTGTAACACCGATGTGACTAGGTACCAATGGTGGTTGACTACCGGGTGTTTGTGTATTCTGTGAAAGAGTACAGAGGTTTGCGACATGGGTCTCTGGTGACGGTGGTGGAATGGCCTGGAATGTAGAGGTCATTGGTGTATCTGAGTAAAGTCCGGGTCCCACAGAAGACACAAAGGAGGTAGTTGCACTAGAAGCGGGTTGTTCAATCATGGGAAGAACATTTTCGGGTGCTGCAGGGGCATTGGGATCATAGTAGGTGAGTTGGTCAATTTTGACCACGCGTCCCTCGTGGGGGAACATCATGGTGCGAAAAACGGATGAGGCGATCGCTTTCATGGCGTACATGTAACTGCGGCCCAGTAAAAGGTTATAATCGAGCTGGGCATTAATGACCTCTATGTCAATGAGCACAGTTTTCCCACCTAATTGGATGGGGACCTTGGGTAGTAAACCTTGAGGCTGAGCTGACCGACCGTCGTAGGCTCGCAATGCAGTGGTGGATTGCTGGAGAGTAGGGGATCCCAACTTCTGCCAAAAAAATGTGGACATGACGCATGTGGAAGCACCCTCGTCGATGATACATCGATGGATGACAAGATTCCGAATAGAAACAGAAACTTGGACTGCTATGGTGGAAGGCAGACGTGGTTTGGACTGGTCCAAATCAAAGGTCATTAATTTCGAATCATTTGGGTCAATCGCCCCAATGGCGGAAAGTAAAGTCTTGCGCTGCGTAGGACAGTTTTTCAAGACTTCTAATGCAGACATGGCTGCGGGAGAATGAGCTAGGTCATCTACTATGTTGTAATTTGACGCAGCCCGTGCATTGGGATTGTTGTTGATACGGCGGAGTGGGAAACGAGGTGCTTTAGATGCGCCATCGAGTGGAAGAGGTGGTATCCGTCACGTCTGATCGGTGGGATGAGCGTTAGTATCCTTATCTGCGGGGGGAGCTTCGAAGGTAGGGGCATACTAGTTCCGACGGGTTTGGATATTGACGTCGGCAGTGGACATCATTAATAAGTGGTGGGTGCCTGAATCAAACATGGGTTGATCAGGAGCGGCGTAAGTGATTTGTTGTGGTTGTACGTTGCCCTGTGGGGGGGCTAACGGCTGAGTGTTCACCACTCCTTGTGTTGGAAAAGGGTTTTGTAGCACCAAAGGTTGTTGTTGAGGTGGTGGAGGGTTGGGTGGCAGCTGAGGAGCCGCCTGCCCTTGACGATGGGCGTCATCTGTCCATAGTTGTCGAGCTCGCTCCAGATGTGGGCAAGCGTGGGTATAGTGGCCATAGACACCGCAAATATAACAAGGATGGTTTGTTCGTAAATTAGCATTTTTGGCTTGCTTAGGTGGCCGATCAGGATTTTGATGAGCAGGTGACGCGTTATTGTTTTGCGGAGGATGGGTAGGTTGTGGAGCTTGGTTATGGTTTTGTTTGTTTCCACGGTTACGTCCTCTTCCGCGGTTTGGTTGCCCACCCTGGTTGCGTTGGTTATTTTGGTATTGGGGCTGATGTTGTTGTGCGTACACATGCCCTTGAGCGTTGGGGGGATTCTGGGGAGCCGCAGGTGCAGGAGCAGGTTGCGGTGGGTAGTATGCAGGTGGAGCTGGAGGTGGTCCAGCTGCCTGTTGGGGTTGTTGGTACCCCTGAGCTGTTGGATGTGGTGGATTAGCTGGTGCAGCTTGCTGTGGGTACTGCATCTGCTGTGGCGAGAACTGAATGGGGTTCTGTGTCACAGGTTGGATATGGTATGTAGAAGGCACATATGCGGATGGCGCTTGACCATAGCAATGTTGCGGACAAGAGGGTCCATGAATGTGATGGGTCTGGTTTGTTGGAGCGTAAGAAGTTGTCGCTCCGAAAATGGATGTAGCCCTAGAGAGGTCTGGGGCGGGCGTGGTGCTCACCATGCCGAAAGGTTTAGGTTGGGGTGTGATTTGGCCAATAATGCCATCGGCGGCATGAGATGCCCCCGGCGCGTCACTGCGTGAAGAGTCGCATCGTGGGGCGTCTGGTATGATTGTGTATAGATAACCCGACTGGGCGTAAATGAGATCAAACTGTTGGGCTTTGAGGATGGCCTCTTCTTCAGACTGGGGTCTTTCAGATGCCACATCCTTCGCAATGAGCGGGAGGAGGGATTTTAGAAACCAATCTAAAAAGATACGGTCGTCTAACTTGATTTTGCAGAGGCTTCGGCGTCGACGCCACTCATGAATGTGGTCAGTGATATGGGTGGCCGTGTTCTGTCTGCAAGACAGTAGGATCTCGACTCCCGCATCATAGCGGACAGGTAACTGGAAAAACTGCAGGAAAGTTGAGGCGAGGGAGGTAAAGGTGGCATGCGTCCCGTGGGGCTGCTCGATATACCACTTAGCCGCAGAGCCAGTGAAGGTGCGTTGTAAAATCCGGAGGCGGATTGAGTCGTCCACTATGGAGTTGGAGGAACACCATAAATGGAAGGACATGATATGGTTCTGGGGGTCTTCACCTGCCTTGCCCTCAAACTTAGGGATGTGAGAGGGGAGTTTGGTGGGCATGTGAGGCCACGCAGGATCGTGTCTGATGGGGTCATTTGTGAGCCTAGCTAAGTCTGGCAGGTTCAGACTCGCCATGTATGGTAAGCTAGCAGATGTGGTGACTGGAACTGGGACATGCCTAGTCATTGTGGTATGATGTAGGGGTCCAGTAGCGCCTAAAGGTATGCTAGGTATGGAGGGTATGTGCCCTCCAATGGGTGTAGTCTGGTATGGGCCAGCGCCTCCAAGTGCAACATGGGTTACACTTGGGTTAGGAATAGCAGTGGGGATTCCTGGGATAGGGTTTGTGGAAACGAGAGGGGGTGTGACCCCTATGTTGGGTATGCCCATAACAGGTGGTGGCCCTGTGTTGGGAGTGCCTAAATGTGGAGTGTTGCCCATGTTGGGCATACCCAGGGGGGTGGTCGTTGCCATGGATGGCACTGCCGCAGAAGGGTCTGTGGATGTCTCACCTATGGTGCTGGTAAACAGTGGATCAAATGGTGTTCCAGCCATAATGGTGGTTGGTGGTAACTCTGTGGGGTTTTCGAATTCTACCTCCAAATCAAATGTGACTTGAGGTGTGTCAGAATCGGATGACTGTCTAGTTGACTGACGATGTGTCGAATCAAGGGATAAGGCTCTGCGTCCGTGACGTGGAGATCCAAGTGGACTAAACTCTGGGAGTTCGCCCTGTAGACGACGAGAGCGTCTAGAATTCTCAATGGTGAGAATTAAGTTTTTGTGTAAAAAATTTGTTTAAGTATCAGGTGGTGATATATATATAAAAGACTCAAAACCCTAATGCAACCAAGGGTGCAAGAAGGGGAGTGAAAAAAGAAGGTTCTCAAGCCAAAAAAAATCAACCTCAATAAAGGCACTTATTCTAGCAGCTGTGCTACAATAAGTGGAGGAATGCAACAAATGGTCAGAGTACCAACATGCAAACGGCTTCTAGAAAAAATAGGTGTAACTAGACCAAAGGTGGGTTGAATCATGCAAACACCTAACTAAAAGTATTGTGACTCAAACAAACGATATCCTCTGCAAGGTGATGAAATCCAAGTCAGACAATATGAGTGTTGAGACAACGGCTAGATATCCCCCTACCGGGAGGGACACCGGGTAATCAATCCTAAAAGGCTACTAGGATACTCCGTTCATGACGCGTTGAGAAAAGGTAAATCTGTCGTTTGGTCCTTTGATCGCAATATCCCAATACAGGGATATCCCGAGAACTGCGAATGGTAGCCCTTCGGTTACTGAATGGATTTCGGTATTCCACTCAGGCTTCCGGAACCATCCTCGCGACTTCAACCCTCCTAGGGGAGAGGCCTTCCCACAAACCGGTTGTGACCGCGCCAAAAAGTACTAAGAGATTTTAGCTCCCTAATTGGACAACTTCTATGTCTCAGATGTAATAACTGAGGGGTGTTATTGGAACACCTATCCCCCCAATACTACCTAGCTACAAAAGTTCTTTTAGTGTTCCCCAAGTGGGGTTAAAAGTGTGTTGAAATTAGTGTACGTTTTAAGGCTCAGTTCAATTAAGTGATCGAGTGAGTGCACGTGAGGTATTTGTAAACTGAACTTGAAAAAAGGGAAATGCTTTTCAGGAAATTTTCGAAAAACAAAGGAGCTTTTGAAAAAAAAAAGCAAATATTTATGACTTTTTCAAATAAATGGGAATTAAATGCTTTTGCAAATATGAACTCAAAAAACAAAGTATCCTCTGAATTATGAAAGCAAATAATAGACTTCTTTTAAAGAAATAAATGGACTTCTTCTTTCAAGTAAATTGCTAAGGGCAAGATTTTAAAGAAGTAAACACGAAAATTTTTAATCTAGATAAAAATGCAGAAATAAGTCCTTCTTTCACTTTCTTGAAAATTTTTAAGAAGATTTCTAGATATGCATTTTAAATAGTAAAATTTTTTTCAAGGCTGTAAAATATGCAGAATTTAATACTGTAAAAAATGTGCTATGTGGGCAGAAAGTACAGTAAAAATTAATTTTTAAAATCGGAATGGCCGAATGAAAAAATCAGCAGCGCGGGTTTTAACAGAAAAGCCGCGATGGACCGCGCGGGTTTCGGTCGCACAGTTGCGATGGACCGCGCGGAAAATGTCCGCGAAGCCGCGGTGTGTAGCGCACAAATAGGCTGCGAAGTCGCGGTGAACCGCGCGGAAAAGGGCCGCGCAGTCGCGATGTGCAGCGCGGTAAATGACCGTGATGCCGCGATGTGCAGCGCGGAAACCGGCAACAAAGCCGCGGTGAACCGCGCGGAAAAAAGGCCAAAAGCCGCGATGGACCGCGCGACTGTCAGGCTAAAAACCGTGAGGCGAAAGCAGTGTACGGGAGCCGAAAAATGAACCCGAAAATTGTGAATTACGGGCTGTTAATGGCAATAGATGTGGCCAAAACTTAGAGCAGCAATTGATCTGCTGTCTAAGATGGCAGATCTATGGATCTAAAGGTTAAAAACTAATAAAAAACTAAGATTAAAAGCAAAACTAGAGATCTATTGTTCAAAACCCAGCAAAGTCGCCAAAAACTGTTGGCCCGGTTTTGCAACCAGGCTTAGTGCTATGGGCACCTGCTAACTAGTAGCAGCAGTTTCAATAGAATTAAATAACAATAAACTAAACTAAACTAAACTAATCATGGATCTATGCAAGAATATAAGCAAATAATGTAAACATTTAAAAAACAAGAACAAGAAAATATTAAAGAACGAATTTGTATTGAAAAGTGGGAGGGCAAGCAAGTGCTTGCGATAATACCTTCAATGGTGAAGGTTAATGTTGAGCAACTCCCAAGATGAGTAGCTCCAAGCTCCAAGAGGTCTCCTTCTCCAAGGTTGCTTACAATGGCTAAAATGCTCAAGGGAGATTTCGGCAGCATGAGGATGAGATAATGGATGGATCTGAAATGAGGAGCCCCTACCACCTTTTTATAGGTTTTGGTGGTGGGGAATACCATTTGTGGTTTTGTGGAAACCAAATGGTATTGACCAACATGGTTTAGGTACTTTTCCCTCCTTTTTCCTTTTTTGAATAAAAATAATATTTTAATTCCCTTTTTAATATTTTTGGGAATTTGGACCCTTTTTTAGGGTTTTTTATGCTTTTCAGGAAAAATAATCTTTTTTAATGGAAAAAGGGGTGTACTCAGGTCTTTTGGTGACCTTTTGTTGGTTTCAGAGGCTCCGATGGTGAAAAAGTGGACAAATGGGTCATGTGAATAGGGAAATGAGCTAGTGAGCACTTTTTAGGTGTTAACACTTGTGCATACAGATGTATGGGGACCAGCTCAGGTACAATCTCTTGGTGGCTCTCATTATTATGTTACATTTATTGATGATGCAACTAGAAAAACTTGGGTTTATTGCATTAGACAAAAATCTGATGTGTTTGCTACTTTTAAGAAGTGGAAAGCTTTGGTTGAGAATGAGACAGGAAAAAGGTTGAAGTGTCTCAGATCTGATAATGGAGGTGAGTACTGCGGCAAGGAGTTTGATAGTTACTATTCATACCATGGGATTTGTAGAAAGAAGACAGTCCCAGGAACACCACAGGAAAATGGTGTGTCAGAAAGGATGAACAGAACGATCATGGAGCGTGCAAGGTGTATGCGACTGCATGCAGGGTTGCCCTTACAGTTTTGGGCAGATGCTGTAAATACTGCTGTTTATTTAATAAACAGAGGACCTTCAAGTGCTTTGGATGGTGGTATTCCAGAGGAAGCATGGACAGATAAAAAGGTAAACTACTCATTTCTGAGAACGTTTGGTTGTGAAGCATTTGTCCATATTGATAAAGAAAATAGAACAAAGCTTGAAGCTAAATCCAAGAAATGTACCTTTATTGGATATGGGGTTGATGAATTTGGTTATCGTTTATGGGATTATGAAAATAACAAAATCATCAGGAGTAGAGATGTGATATTCAATGAAAAGGTCATGTATAAAGATCAGTTGCAGGGAAAGAAACAGGAAAAGGAAAGCACAGAGTACATAGTGCTTGATGAAGTTAAAGAAAATGAAGTTTCGAAGGTGCCAGAAAATCAAGAGCAGCAACAAGTACCTGAAACTCCTGCAACTGTAAGAAGATCTACCAGGTTAAGTAGACTCCCTGAACGATACTCTCATTCAATGTATTATTTATTGATGACTGATTCTGGTGAACCAGAATGTTATGAAGAAGCAATGCAGGTGGAAACTAGAAAGAAGTGGGAGCAAGGCATGAATGAGGAGATGGACTCATTGGTAGGAAACCAGACTTGGGATTTGGTTAAGTTGCCTGCTGGTAAAAGAGCATTGCAAAACAAATGGATTTACAAGTTGAAGGAAGAAGAAGGAGGTAAGAAGCGGTACAAGGCCAGACTTGTTGTAAAGGGGTTTGCACAGAAGAAAGGTATAGATTTTGATGAATATTTTCTCCTGTTGTAAAGATGACTTCAATTAGGACTATCTTAAGTCTAGTGGCGGTAGAAGATTTGCATCTTGAACAATTAGATGTAAAAACAGCTTTCCTCCATGGGGATTTGGAGGAAGAAATATATATGCAGCAGCCACAAGGGTACGAAGTCAAAGGTAAGGAGGATCTGGTATGTAGGTTGAAAAAGAGCTTGTATGGTTTGAAACAAGCTCCAAGGCAGTGGTATCTAAAGTTTGACAGGTTTATGACAGAACAAGGTTATAGTAGATGTCATTCTGACCACTGTGTTTATTTCAAGAAGCTAGACAATGGAAGATATATTATCTTGTTATTGTATGTGGATGACATGCTTGTTGCAGGGTCTGACATGCAGGATATAAATGTACTCAAAAGGAAGCTAGCTAATTCATTTGCGATGAAGGATTTGGGTGCTGCAAAGCAAATTCTTGGTATGTGAATAATGAGAGACAGGAAAAATCGCAAATTGACATTGTCTCAAAGTGAGTACATACAAAAGGTGTTGGAGAGGTTCAGAATGCAGAATGCAAAACCTGTAAGTACACCTTTGGCTAGCCATTTTAGTCTAAGTAAGGAAATGTGTCCCAAGACACAAGAAGAGATAGATTACATGTCCAAGGTTCCCTATCAATCAGCAGTTGGCAGCTTGATGTATGCCATGGTGTGCACAAGACCAGATATTGCACATGCAGTGGGAGTTGTGAGCAGATATATGAACAATCCAGGTAAAGAACATTGGAAGGCAGTACAGTGGATTCTCAGGTATTTGAGAGGTACTACCACTGAGGCATTATGTTTTGGAGGTTCAGACACTGTTCTACAGGGATATGTTGATGCAGATATGGCAGGTGACAAGGATAGCAGGAGGAGTACCACAGGGTATGTGTTTACTGTAGGTGGAACAGCAGTAAGCTGGATTTCGAAACTACAGAAGGTTGTTGCACTTTCAACAACAGAAGCAGAGTATGTTGCCATTACAGAGGCTAGTAAAGAGATGATTTGGTTGCAGAGGTTTATGGAGGAAGTGGGTAAGAAGCAGAAGGATAGCAGACTGTATAGTGACAGCCAGAGTGCCATTCACCTTGCAAAGAACTCAGCATTCCATTCCAGGACTAAACATATACAACTCAAGTACCATTTCATACGCTCTGTTCTGGAAGATGAACTGTTGAAGCTGGAAAAGATACATACTAGCCAGAATCCTGCAGACATGTTCACAAAGGTAGTGACCAGAGAGAAACTGAGTTCGTGCTCGGTTTCAGTTGGCCTTCTAGCATGGAGGTGAAGAGGAGAAATTTTCCAAGTCCAAGTCCAGCAAGTGCAACAGCGGTGGAGTTGCTGTGATCAGTCTCCAAGTGGGAGATTGTTGGTTGTGGAGCCAGATCTTCTAGTCTCATAGATGATATTGTATCAGCCGTGTTTGTACCCCAGTTCTATATGATATGTAGGTGGACTGTACACTCACCCCAGCGGGGGGGTGTGGGGGGGCATCGCCCCCCACGGGGTTCCAGGGGGGCCCATCCCCCCTGGCTGGGGGGTCCGGGGGCAACGCCCCCGAAGAAAATTTTTGGGGCTGTTTTCGCCAGCTGTTTTGCGGGCCCATGGTTTTGGGTATCCCGTGGTATTTTCCCATTGTATTTTCCTTATAAAAGAAAGACATTGTAATACGGCTAGGGTTGATGTATTAGGTTTTATGCATTGTAAAGATCTTTGAGATATGGAGAGAGACTGTGAAACAGAGAAGCGGAAGTGCAGCAGTTGTGCTGTAGGTTGTATCCCTTCGACTTGCTGGACGGTAATAATAATAAGGACTGGCAAATTCAGTGTGGACGTAGCCCAAGTTGGGTGAACCACGATATATCTGTGTCTCTCTTGTAATGTGTATGTGTGATTATATTTGCATTTCTGTTTATTGTTATTGCTCTGCGATCCTGTTTTTCTAACACCTTCTAGTATTCTTTAGTGTGAGCGTAGAAATGTTACCAATGCCCGCACAGTCCTCCTAAGTACCCTTTCTTCACTTTGCCTCTTAATGTGCAACACCAATTGCATCTGTGTAAGCTGAAAACAAGAGAAAGATAAGCAAACTCATCAATATCGCTTCTCTAAAATTGTAACCATATTTCATAAGATTCACTATCAAGTATTGAAACACTAGGAATGCGTCCATTCCCTTAGGGTGTAGTCAATATTGACAACCTTATCATAACCCAACACCAGAAAGGTGTGCACCCCTCTCTGATGTGAGCCATGTAGGTCCTAATCACACTTCAATCAATCTCAAATTATAATGAAAATAATAAACACGTCCTTCATATTAACTCTAGTAACCAAACATGCATATTCTTAGCTAGTGTTACAGAATATTTATGCATTTTCAGATGTATCTTTTCTTCATTTGAGAAGAACGGGGCTCCCTTCTCTGAGTCAACAGTCCTTTGGTTATCCACCCCAATATTTTCACATTCCATAACCCACATATGCCTTCTTGGCATAATTTTACCATCTCACTCACATGGTTTTCCAACATGCAATGCAACTTAGATGTTATCAAAATTTACAAGGGCATTTCACCCGAAACCCATTTCCAAAGCATGGGATCCTTCCCATGGAGTTTGGATTCTGCAGGTCATCACACATGGTATTCTTGCAATGTGTATTCCTGACACACTCCTCAAACAACCAAACGGTCAGTAGCATTTAACAATAAAATTCAAATTTGATTTCCCTAATCAATCAGTGGCATTAATAATTAAATTCAAACATGAATTTACAATTCTGTCTCCTACAAAAATTGATCGGTTTAACCATGATGCCATCCTCATATAGTTTGGATCCTATATGTGGAATCACTCTGTCCATTATGGATTTATGCTTGCTACCATACATGAACATCCACTTACAACATGTCCTCCTGACACAATTATAGAGAAACCAAACAACCATTAATGATTATTAGCAAAATTTCAAACCTGAAATTTACAAATCTGTTCCATGCATAAGTTAAATTTCAAAACCATGAGAACCTTCTCATAACCTTTGGCTTCTACACATGGTAGATCCCGGTCTTCAATATGGACTTATCCTCATTTCCATACTCAAGACATTTCTACCTGAAATCTGAAACTTTCAATTAGCCAAACACGTTGTGAGTATCTTATGCAAATAATCTTCTCATTGCTACAATAGTAACTAAAGTGATCTCAGAATTATAACACTCAAGAATTCAAACACTTTCAGCTTTTAACATTTGAAATGCAATGATATATATATATATATATATATATATATATATATATATATATGCATCATTATCATAATAAAATTGCAAGGCAGAGTCTCATTATCCCTACAATTTAAATAAAAACTCCAATATTCATTACTTCACAGCCATATTCTTTTTATGCAACTCTGTCCTTTCGAAAGAGAACTTGGTAGACCATCAAACATGACTACCTTCTTCATGCAATTTCCTCCTACATTCATAGCAGCTCATGAAATGATCCCATAATTACCCCTAATTCATCAGTTCATCTATTAGCCAATTGCAATGAAACATACATAACATAACCATGCATTCACACAATGCATCTTAACATATGCATCCATACATGCATTCACCTTTACAACTTTGCACAACTTTTCATGTGCATTCACTCAATGCAACCACAATATTTATAAAATCTCTTAATGCATATCCACTCAATGCCACCTTGCAGTGATTCAGGAATACTATACTGTCATGTCATTCATTCTATCACAACAAGATCATAAGTCCTTACTTGCTTTGGTTATTAAACTCAAAATCAAGATACACAAATGGCATGATATAATTTCATATGAATGCATTGAGGTTTCTAAGAAACTATAGGGTGTAAGGCTCCTTGCCTTCACTTACCCACACTTAACCATACTCAGTACGATTACATTCACATTCAGGTACTTAGTACCACATGCAAACAAAATCAACATAGTTTAAACATAGTTGACAGGATCTTACCAAATCCTCTTTCAACATTCATGCAATTAAGCAAAATTAACGATTACCTGCATGGCTGTGATTAACATAGCTTGATGTTACCTGGTCAGTTGGCCTCTTACCAAGGCTACACAGTCCTTTTTCCAACCTTTTGATCATGAATCATTACTCCATCCTTCCCTCTCAAGGTTTTCTAGTCACATGATGTGTCTTCTTTGCATTTTTAGTCATGCTTTTATGGTCTGATTCCTACAACCATTGTCAACAACTTTAACCGTCATCAACCATAGTCAATATCATTAATGGGCTATTGTATGTGTAACTTCACTACCTTTACCCATATGCAACATCATACTCATGCATAAGAAATTCACATGAACTATGCCATGACTTTCTAATCATGCCCACTAATTCATATGCATTTAATCTACTACTCTTGAATTTTTTTTGTAAATCTTTCAATTTCGCGTAATCTGGTGCATAAGTTCCATGAAAATTTTAAAATGCTGAAATTATCTATTTCGACGGACTTATGGCTTTTGCTCTGACCTGTTTCAGTGGATTTGGCCATTTGTCTCCGATTGGCACACTTACCATTCTGATGCCGACCTGTTTTAGAGAAACTTTCAATGTTACGCCGATTTGTTTCGGCGCACATCCCGCTTTGTCGCTGACCGACGAACTTTTCATTTTTTGGCCGACCATTTCGGCGAGTTTTCCGCTTCTCGCCGATCGGAGGACTCATCCTTTTCCGCCAACCATTTCGGTGCAACTTGCAATTTGTCACCGATCGACGCAACTTACCATCTTGCGCCGACCATTTCGGAGAAACTTGCGATTCGTCGTCGTTCCGTTTCGGTGCAATTTCCAATTCCTCACCGATTCAACGGACTTTTATTTTATCGGCGATCGACACGTTTGCTAACTTTTCGCCGCCCGTTTTGACGACTTTTCCATTTATGTCCGATCGGCGACCACATCCTTTTTCGCTGACCATTTCGGCGCAAGTGGTGATTTGTCGTTGATCGACGCAACTTTCACTTTTGTGCTGACTGTTTCAGCAATTTTCCAACTTCTCACCGATTTAACGGACTTTCCATTTTGGCGCCGATTGTTTTGGTGCACTTGCCTCTTTTCCGTCGACCATTTCAACGACTTTTCCCATTGCGCATCGATAAATAGACTTATCTCTTTTGCGTCGAAATGCATCAGTGGCCCGTTCACTTCTTCGCCGATAGTTTTGGCACTCTTGTCGATTTTACGCTGACACAGACTTAGCAGAAAATCAAAAAACACTTAGAAAATTTTTCAAATTTTGAAAATGTTTCTTAATGATCAGTGCTGAGTAGGAAAAATGCTTACCTATGTAAGTTACCCTATTAGGCCCATATAGGCCCAATTTTGTAACCATTTCTTTGATACCACTCTATCACTTCCTCTCCAATCGATCCAACGCAAGGAGGGGAACATGATTATAGATATTGGGCTTTTTACCAAAAACTCAGCCCCACTCATCATTGAAATTTCATATAAATAAAAACATGTGTGTAGATGCATACCCAAATAAACATGCACAACGGAATTAAACTATCCACACACATTTCACATGCATTCAACAATTCCATAACAGTCATCAAATAATTAAAACAATGCAAAAGTAAAACACATAAAGAGAATACTTACCTCGATGTAATGTTGTCCCAAGCAACTAGCTATGTTGTTGAAACGTTTCACCCAACCATAGGCCAACTATGCTCATTAATCTCTCAGCATAGTTGCCACCCCCGAGCTAGGCATGATTTCTAAAAGGAAAAGGGGACTCTCAAGCTCAACATTTCCTCTTTGCTAGAATTCATTTGTGAAGAATTAGTCATTTACTTTACCAAAGAGAGAATTATTTTTCAATATCAAAGATTTCAATGAATTCATCCCATGTCTATAGTATCGGCTACAAATCACCGGGTGTTGTCTTATCAATTCGTCAATGCCATCATTGGAGAACAATTCAGAGGAGTTATGAATATTTTTCTTTTTGAGATTCTCCAAAGCATTGCACAAAGTTTTCCAAAGATGTTTAGCAGTTGTAAAGTTTACAAAAAAAGTTGGTGGTCCCAATTGCCGGATCATTGAAAATAGATCTTTCTTCACACTGCCGAAATAGGCAGGAGACGTTCGAATAAATTTTAGTGTTCGATATGGAAATGGAGATTTGATGATTTTCTCAAGATTGGTTTGTGATTTGACATCTTTTTCTTTTAATCATTTCCCTTTCAATTCTCCTATACGAATAGATATCCAAGAAGTGCTTGATATTTGGCCTATAACCACCTTTATTGTTTTGAAGAACAATTTTGTAGGGTGTGCTTCAGTGTCCATGCTTTCTTGTTGTAGCTCCCATTGAACCAATTGTTGGTATAAAAAACATTCATACATGATAGAAGGTTAGCTACATCCATAGAACAGTGTTGGGAAATTTAACTCTTCAGAGAAGCTGCCTTGGAAAATTCCCAATGGTCGATAATTTTCAAAAGGCAATTTCTATAAGCTTGTTATCCAAATCATCAATTATATGTGTTTCTCCATATCCATGTACCAACGTCTCTGTTATGGGATCCATTTCTGTTTCAGAATCGATCTCATTGGTTGCTTCCAAGGATGTAAAGTTGGCACATGCGCCAATTGAATCAAGAATTGAGATTTCAATGGACTCTTTCTGTGCCAATGCATTGAATTTTGCTTCCCAATATGCAATGATGTCAACATTTTCAGATTTGTAAAGTTCCATATCACATAGAGATTTCAATGCAACCATGACAATATTTGGGCGAACATTTCCATATATGTAAGCATTCTTGTATTCTAATTTTCGCTTTAGCATAACTGCAATGGTCATGTCATCCTCAAGGTTTCTTAGCAATGTTTTTTGAACTTTGTCTAGAGAACAAGGGACGTTTATCACTGTACCAGTCAACCCTAGTTGATCTCTTTTATAACCCAGCATCAGATCTGGGAAAAGGCGATTCTTGGTGAGACAAGCCTCTCTTCCAAAGGCATCAACATATCTACAGAGTGCAAGGAGGTGTTACGGCGAATGTTCAACGATGTTGCAAGTACTGGTATTTCCGAGTTGGAAACCTTTTTCTTGCAATATTTATAGATGCACATGCCCAATTCAAAAGAAGGTGGCATATTCATCCATGGCAAGGATTCCAATGCAATGAAGGTGTTTTCATTTATGCGTCAGATATATTTTTTAAAATGAAAATGTTTGAAAATAGATAATGCATGGATATGTGTATCTTCAATAGCCTTCAAGTATTGCATAGTTTTTTGTTCTGCTTTTTGTTTTTGTTTTTCTCTTTTAGAATCTTTGAGCGAAGCAAAGCGCATAGTATTTTTTATTGAACGCAAGCTTATGAATGGTTACTTCACCTTTTCTTCAAATATGTCTTTGTTTCTATTCATTCATTTTTCTTCGACAGTGGATGAATATATGCCCACGGTTGAGACTTTTTTTTTGCTTAGGAAAGTTTTTTCCAAGGGAAGTTTTTTTTCATTTTGCGAGGTGTTTCTTGCATAGGATAGATCGGTTGATCAATGGAAATTTCCTTGTCAACAACATTGATTGAAGGCAATTAATGTTGCTTTACATTTATGTTTTTCATTGGGTGAGAGCATAGGATTTTTTAGTTCAACTTTTCCATGGTGGAGAATCTTGGTTGAGGATTCGTTTGGAACAATGGATGGAAATGTGAATGGCCTTTATCTATTTCATGATGCAAAAGAAACATAGCTTCAAAAGAGTTTTGGTCGAATAATAACAATGTTCAAATTTGTGCAAATGTGTGCTCCAAAGGAAAATGTTAACTTCCAACATCTCGCACTACCATTGAACTACAAATTGGCCACCATCTATATGGCCAATGCAAAAAGGATCTTCCAAATTCATGACAAAGGTTTCCAAATTAGACACAAGACATGTTTCTTGTATTATGGATGCACATATATATGTAGCTAAACAATGCAACGTTGTAGCGTCATTGCATTGTATGCAATTGAAGAAAGTCTGTGCTATTGTCTTTCTAAGGCTCATTGGGTCAAATCTGTTTGTCAACTTCGAAATTGACTCAAACAAAGAGTCCCAACAATGGCATTCAATTGGGAAGAGAATATCGAATCCCTGTTGCATTAACATATCTGTAAAAGCATCAATCTCAACAAAGTTATTGTGAGGAACATCCAGCAATTAATTAATGAAAATGCACGATATATCAGAAATAATAGAACACATAAGAGATTTATTAATCGCAGGTGACTTTGAGGGGGGAACCTCCTTTGAGCAAGCTCATTACAAATAACTCGTGGATGGATTCATTGGCCTCAACACGTACTTATATACTAAGTCTATGCGTCTAATATTGTGGATCAATACCATGGAACATATAATACTACGCGATAAGCTATGGAACATATAATACTATGGAACATATAATACTATGGGATAATACAAGCTATGGATCAATACCATGGAACATATAATACTACGGGACGACTTACAAAGCATATGTGTCCAACAAAAATATACTAACAAAGTAAAGAGAAGGGTTGATATAGGTTCCTAACATCCCCTCCCCCTTAGAAAAAGCTCTGTCCTCAAAGCTTTAGATGTGGAAATTGGTGCTGAATCTAAAGGAGTAGTTCCCATGTATGTAATGTCCCCAGCTTGACCCTATTGCATTAATATTGTAAACGATGTAAATATTGTTATTTATTCATGGTGAGGGCTCAAGGCCAAGGCCCCGCCATTGGTTTATCGTTCTATGTATCGAAAATTAGGATGGATGCATAGAGTTCATGTGCTAGTAGTGCACAATGTAAAAACGGACATCATGTAAATATGCAATTTTAATGAAAAACCCACAACTAGCTACACAATGCAACAAAAAAGATGGGGGCATGATCTTTACAAGGAAAAGGGAGGGAAATTATTCAAACCCTTGAGCCAATGGTATTAATCCATGTGTCAATGGGGAAACCCATAAACCACCAACTACCCATTTTGTCTCATGTACCCAATCATTTAATTCTTCCAAGAAATTGGTTAAGGCAGTTAATGCCTTGGAAATGAAGAAGTATGGGCAAGCCATTTTCGTGCAGGGGCAAGCCATCAACCTGGAAATTCGTGTTTTTGCTTGTGGGGCAAGAAATCACCCACGAAATGGTGCCCAAGCCATCCTGAATAGGCAGTCTTCACTCATTCACGCAGTTGGAGCTAGCTGGGTCTTTCCCTACACGTTTTTCATCCAAATCCTGCATTTTCTCCATGCCTGGGAGTTCATTTTTGCACATGTAGTAGCCTGGGAGAGGAGAGCCACGATTTGGGGATTGTATGGAGGTCGTTTTTGCCCCCGAATGTCCAAGGACGTTTTTCTAAAAACGGATTGGCTTCCCAGGGTTGTTCCCCATCTTCCCATTTCGTTTTTGTGTGTTCCCACGTTTTTCTGAGTGAATTGAAACCCCATCTCATGCATCCCACTGTGGAAATCGTTTTCCTCATGCCCAGTAATTGTGGTTTTGTTGTTCAGTGCATCCCGTTTTAGATTTGAACCTGTGAGCAGGAGCTTCAAGAGTGGAAGAGGACAGATTTGGCTTGATGAGCCCAATGGTGTATCCATAGCTCCATGGTTGAGCCACTAGCCTAGTAACTCACCTCTGCCCACCTCTTAGCAGCCTGAGAAACCCAACTGCTAGTTGGCTTGGCTGATTCTAGCATACCTTTGGCTATGTGAGAGCCTGTTTCCCCTTTACCTTGTGGAGATCGTGCCCAGCTCGGGGGTGGCAGTGGTGCCGAGAGATTAAGGAGCACACTGGCCTACGGTTGGGTGGAACGTTGCAGAAGCGTAGCTGGTTGTTTGGGACTACGTCGTTAAGATAAGTATTCTCTTGTGCTATCTTTCAATTGTTTAATTGATGAATATCTTGAATGTATGATGGATGTGTTAATGAATTTACTACTGCTGTGTATTCAAAGGTTTTATTCAATTGCATATGTTCATCTTCTTCTTAAATCGAATGTTTAATGACTGATTTATGGGGCTAGATGCCCGGTTTAACCTCACGATCCTCTCCATCTAGCTGGTAGGATGGGAGGGGACGTGACAGAATGGTATCAGAGCTTTAGGTTCAACACTACGGCTGTTGGGCCCTTCACAGAGATACAAATCATTGTGTGTTCATGCATTTTGTATTTGGAACTAAAATGCATTAAAGAAACCTCAAGATCGCATGACTGTTGGGGATTTTTGCAAGTTGCTTGCATTGATTGCATTGATTGCATTGATGGCATTCTATGAAATAGAGAAAGGAACATGGGCAACCTTTGCCATCTTATGCTGTTTTGTTATTTCATGCTAACATGAAGAAGTGCAAATTCTTTTCTTGGAATACTGTGTTGTTGCAAAAATAATGATCTCTGTTTGTTAAAATTTCTAAGTGTTTTCGAAAATTCGTTTAAGACTGTTTCGGGGAGAATTCCTGAATGTCTTCCGCAACTGCGGAAGCATTCGGTGAATTGCCCCAAAACTGCGGAAGCATTCCGCAACGCGGAGGAATTCGGGAAGTCGCCCCGATATTTGCGGAAGGAATTCCCTTCCGAAATTTTCGGAAGGAATTCTCTTCCGAAATTTGCGGAAGGATTCCGTGAGTTGTCCCACAACGCGGAAAAAAATTCGGCGAAATGCTCCGAAAAAGCAGAAAATTTTCTAAGTGACGGCGTGAAAAGGAATTTTCGGAAGGAAATCTCTTCCGAAATTGCGGAAGGAATTCTCTTCCGAAATTTCGGAAGGATTCCGTGAATCGTTCCGCAACGCGGAAGAGTTCGGCGAGTCGTTCCGAAATCGCGGAAGACTTCGGCGAATCGTTCCGCAACTGCGGAAGACTTCGGCGAATCGTTCCGCAACTGCGGAAGACTTCGGCGAATCGTTCCGAAAATTGCGGAAGCATTCCGCCAGATTGTTCTGAAAAAGGCATTCCGAAAACCGCCCCGAAACCCGGAAGCATTCCGCGAACGGCTCCGAAATTGCGGAAGCCTTCGTCGAATGGCTCCGCAATTACGGGAGCATTCGCCGAATGGCTCCGCAATTGCGGGAGCATTCGCCGAATGGCTCCGCAACTGCGGAAGCCTTCGCCGAATGGCTCCGCAATTGCGGAAGCGTTCGGCGAACTGCTCCGCAGTTGCGGGAGTCGTCGCCGAACCGCCCCGCAACGGAGGTGAGCCGAAAAACACCTGAACGGTGGGAGCATTCTGCCAGCCGCCCCGCAGTTGCGGGAGAATATAGTGAACCGACCATCGTGGAAGGATTCAGCGAACTGCCCGTTGCGGCAGGATTTCGCGAACCGCCCGATGCGGCATGATTCGTAAAAAAAAAAAAAAAAAAAAAAAAAAAAACGAGGGCGCTGCCCCCTTGACCCCCTTTCTTTTTCCCCCTCATGTGTCTTTGTTTGTGATTTGACGAATTGTCAGTATGGCATTCTTCCCACGTGCATGAAGTAATTTGTGAATTTCCGAGAATATAATGCAACTGTGTAAAATGTGCAGAATGGGAGTGAAAGTTGTCATTTTTGAAAGGATGCAGTTCCCGCACCTGATGTCAGAATGGAGCATGAAGACAGGCATTGGAAAGCTTGTCCAGCAGGGAACAATGATGCATGACCAGAGTTTGAAGGAGGTCTACATATATCATAGATATTTAGTGCAGAACGGTGCCAGCGGCTGTCTTGACAAACAAATCTTGTTGTCAATATGGGCAATTTCTACAATTGCATGATATGGAAGAGGAATTCCATGTTACGATAAGGGATCGAAAGGGGAAGAATTTCTTAAACCTCTGTTTGTTATCATACTTATAATTATGAAATTGTCCTATGGCATGAAAATGTTGAAAATGTAAAGGATCACATAGATGTATATGCACTAGGTGGCATCTTAACAAACATTGCATAGTGCATATAGAAATGCTTGTGCATAAATGGGATATTGCATATTGGTAGAATAATGAAGTCTGCATATGCAATGAACTACTAATGAAGGATATTGTGGTTGATAATCACTATTGATGTTGGTATTGGTTGTAGGACCAAAGATAACAAAGAACATGGCTAAATGTGCTGAGGATATTGTTGCATGAAGCCAACAACCTTATGCAGAAAGGATGGCGCAACAAATCTGTGATCATAAAGTTGGAAAAAAAAAGGGACTAAGCAACCTTGGCAAGAGGCCAACTGATCAGGTGACATCAGATGATGTTAATGGTAACCATGCAGGTAATGATTATTGGTGCCAAATTGCATGAATGTTGAAAGGGGATTTGGTAAGATCTCTTCAACTATGTTTGAGCTATGTTGAGCTAATTTGCATGTAATATTGAATATCGACTGGGGCTGTTAACCTACCAAGCTTGGTGAGGTGTGGGTAAGTGAAGAGGATGACCCTTACACCCTATGACTGTTTAGAAATCTCAATGCATTCATGTGAATTTATATGATGCCATGCGTATGATTGGTTATGCGCTTAATAACCCAAGCAAGTGAGGATTGGTGGTCCTAATTATGGTAATGCAGGTTATATGAGATAGTCATGTTTCGATCATAATATGCTTGAATGCATAGTACTCATGAAACAATGCAAGGTAGCATTGAGTAGATGTGCATTAAGAGATTTTATAAATCTTGTGATGCATTGGATGAATGCATAGGTATGATACATATGTCATTGCAAACTAAATAATGAATGATATGACTGTGAAATTGGATCTAGAGCTTATGAGAAGGAATATCATGGTTGAGAGCTCTAAGTTCTGTTAGTAAGAACAGTTGTAAATCTCAGATTGGTAAATATTTCGGATTTGAAATTTTGCTAATAATTGCTAATGACTGTTTGGCTTATATGAAAATGTGTCAGGGGGACATGCTGTAAGTGGATGCTCATGTATGGCAGCAGGCATAAGACCATAACAGGCAGAGTGGTGTCCCTTACAGGAGCTAAACAATATGAGGATAGCCTCATGGATAAGAAAACTAATTTCTGCAGGACACAGAATTGTAAATTCATATTGAATTTATTTATGAATGCTATTGATTGGTTATGGAACAATCGTATTTGAAGCTTATTGTTAAATGTTGCTGACGGTTTGGCTATTTGATAAAGTGTGCCAGGATGACACATTGCAGGAAGATCATGTGTGATGGCCTGCAGAAGCCAAACCAGATGGGAAAGACCACATGCTTCGGAAATAGGTTTCGGGTGAAACGCTATTGATAATGTCTCAGCCAAACCGCATGACGGTAAACCATGAAAGTGAGATGGTAAAGCTATGCCCAGAAGGCATGTGAGACAAATTTTCAAAATGAATGAGTATTCCGTGACCCTAGACAAGAACATGCATGTCTAAATTATTAGGGTTAATACGCAGAGCATGCTCTATCTTATTTATATCATTGCAGATTGCTTGAGTATGATTAGGGCCTACATGGCGCACATCGGAAAGGGGGTGCACACCTTTTCTGGTGTTGGGTCATGATAGGGTTTTCAATATTGACTACACCCTAAGGGAATGGACGCATTCCTGGTGTTTCAATACTTGGTAGTGAATGATATGGAATGTGGTTAAGAATTGAACAACAATACTGATGAGCTTGCTTATCCTTCTTGTGTTGTCAGCCTACACAGATGCAGATTGATACTGCACATTAACGGGCAGAGTGAAGAAGGGTACACAAAGAGACTGTATGGGAATTAGCAACCTATCTATGCTCACGTGAAATATTACCAGGAGGGATGGACAGGCCCGAAGAGCTGTGTAATAAGAGAAGGTATCATCCTTGTGTGAGTAGGGGTCATGTTAACCTGCAGTCAAGAAAGTCACCTATAACGTTCCTAAAAGGAACCACCGAATTGCACAAAAGAAGGAGTGGCGTCCTTGTATAAATAAAGAGCCGATGTGTGTGTGAAGGGTTATGGTGCAAGAAGGTGTGGTGGCATTGGTAAATGCATGAAATCTTTATTGGGTCAGCAGTGGGAGGGCGGGCGCTGATGACTGACTGAAAACCCTGAAATATCTATTGGGTCAGCAGTGGGAGGGCGGGCGCCGATGACTGACTGAAAACCCTGAGATGCCTATTGGGTCAGCAGTGGGAGGGCGGGCGCCGATGACTGACTGAAAACCCTAAAATATCTATTGGGACAGCAGTGGGAGGGCGGGCACCGATGACTGACTGGAAACCCTGAGATACCTATGGCTCCATAGTAGAGCCTTGACCTATGATGACCAGTGGCGCAGTTTCATTCCATTGGTCGATGACCCAGATGAATGTGCTGGCTCGGCACTGGAGAGGGCCAACCAGGTATGGGACTGGTTGGGCACTACCGAATGCTTGGTAAATCCAGCTGATGGGGAGGTGTACTGGTTAAGCATTAACTATATCCAAGTCCATAGGCGATCCCAAGGCTTGCAAAGCGAAGCAGGATCCTGTGGACCAAAGGGGAAACGCACACTACAGATAAGTATTCATTTTCATTTATGTATTGTTTGGAATAATGAAGATTACAGGTGTAAATCTTTTAACAGCTAAGCTGATACACTATTGTTTCTTTGTTGGAAACCTTGGTCGTCGCAGGAAGGCAAGACCCTGAAAGATTATGAATTGCTGGTAAACCCAGAAAGTAAATGAGTGGGCGATATAAATTGCTGGTAAATCTAGAGAGTAAATGAGTGGGTGATATAGATTATTAAAAAAATCCAGGGAGTAGCTGGTTGAACGCTATAAAGTTCTTGAAAAGTCCATAGAGTGACTAGTTGGGCATTAACCACTTGATATGGTCAAGCAGCGTGTACGCTGGCCCAACACCCCTTAAACAATTGATAAAACCAGTCAGAGCACTGGCCTAGCATATTGCTAAAGGAAGTGATTGATAAACCCAGTCAGCGTACTGGACTGGAATTGCCGATTCGAATGATTGTGGAGTAGCCTATGTGCTGGCCCAACATTCGTTATTGTGTTCACGGGAAACCCAAGGCTCGTAAAGCAAAGAAGGATCCCGTGGAAGAAAGTAAAGACATCCAATACAGATAAGTATTCAGTTACCTTGTAGCTTCTTGCTTATAAATATACGTGTGTATATGATTTGGTTATGATTTCCTAAACTCTTGTTTAGAGAAAAAACCCTATGAAGATGAACTAAACATGTGATTTGATTCAATGATTGAGTGTAGGTATTGCTGGAAGCAAGGACTATGAAGGCATCTTAAAGATGCATGTGGACATGTGACCGTCCTAAAAAGCTCAGTATGAGCAGTAATGAAAGATGGTGCTAATGGAACTGTGTGGGTCCTAGCAGCCAAAGGCTCTGTAAGCGACAATGGGGAAGGGTTCCCCGGTTGAAATCTATATGCAGACCTTAGACACTAAGTGTCATAGCCAAGAAAGGAAAGTCAAAGCATTCACATTGAAGTGAAAGAGACTAAGGAGCATGAAACCACGGCGATGGTGTAGCTCCATAATAGAACAAGACTAAGAGGGAGAAACCCCTACTCTTCTCTTTCCTTTTGATTGATGCATTTATAAAACAAAAGATTGTTGAGTGCATATCATGGCTGAAAATAGATTGTGTGTAATTGCTTGAGATGAATTGTGAATGCTGAAGTAGTAAATTTCCTGTGAAAAGATGAACATGAATGAGTTCATGTGTATGTTGGGAAAGCATGAAAAGTATGGAAGTCCATGAATAAAGCATGGACATTCCATGTCAATTAGGAAAATAACTGACTAATCCTAAATGTTTATGTTATGCTTGTCCTAACAAAGAATTCCCATGATGAATTTCACAGGTAAGAAAGTGAAACAATTGGTTGCGGCCGGCACAAGAAAGTATTGCTAGTAAGCAAAGTGTGTTCAGTTGTGCCCATTGACCATGGCAGCAGACCGAGGGCTATTAGAGTTGGCTGAAAGTCTTCTTCAAACAATTGCCAGGACCCAAGAGAATCTTGGGGAGATGCTCAAGCTACAGAGGCAACAGAATGAGATAAACCATGAGGCTTTGCAGGACTCTATTCGTCTGCAAAAAGAGGTAAAAAGCATTATGGGAGCAATCAGCAAGGGAAAGGAAAGTGGGTCAATGAAGAAGCATTCATCCAATCGTCCGATTAAGAAACGTCCCAGGTGGGAAGAGTCAAAGGAAATGGACCGGGAAAAGGTAAAGCCGCCAATGAAATGTTGGGGATGTGGAGGAAATCATTGCCTCTGTGACTGCCCAACAAGAGAATATCAAGGGGGTAGCAACCATAAATTCCCTAGGTTCGTGGACCAGTTGGAAGGAAAAGGAAAAGAAGGAATTGTTGTGGAACGACGTCCTCATGCAGAGCTAGAAGGTCCTAGCCAGCAAAAGAAGCTTGTAAAGACCAAAGGACTCATTCCTGAAAGACCCAAGTAAAGGGTGAATTGCGGGACAAACCTACCACATTTTTGTGAATTTTGGACATATGTAAAGTGGGTATTTATTTTCCGAAGTATTGGAACACCGAGGACGGTGTTATTCCAAGGGGAGGGGAATGTAATGTCCCCAGCTTGACCCTATTGCATTAATATTGTAAACGATGTAAATATTGTTATTTAGTCATGGTGAGGGCTCAAGGCCAAGGCCCCGCCATTGATTTATCGTTCTATGTATCGGCAATTAGGATGGATGCATAGAGTTCATGTGCTAGTAGTGCACAATGTAAAAACGGACATCATGTAAATATGCAATTTTAATGAAAAACCCACAACTAGCTACGCAATGCAACAAAAGAGATGGGGGCATGATCTTTACAAGGAAAAGGGAGGGAAATTATTCAAACCCTTGAGCCAATGCTATTAATCCATGTGTCAATGGGGAAACCCATAAACCACCAACTACCCATTTTGTCTCATGTACCCAATCATTTAATTCTTCCAAGAAATTGGTTAAGAAAGTTAATGCCTTGGAAATGAAGAAGTATGGGCAAGCCATTTTCGTGCAGGGGCAAGCCATCAACCTGGAAATTCATGTTTTTGCTTGTGGGGCAAGAAATCACCCACGAAATGGTGCCCAAATCCATCCTGAATAGGCAGTCTTCACTCATTCACGCAGTCGGAGCTAGCTGGGTCTTTCCCTACACGTTTTTCATCCAAATCCTGCATTTTCTCCATGCCTGGGAGTTCGTTTTTGCATATGTAGTAGCCTGGGAGAGGAGAGCCACGATTTGGGGATTGTATGGAGGTCGTTTTTGCCCCCGAATGTCCAAGGACGTTTTTCTAAAAACGGATTGGCTTCCCAGGGTTGTTCCCCATCTTCCCATTTCGTTTTTGTGTGTTCCCACGTTTTTCTGAGTGAATTGAAACCCCATCTCATGCATCCCACTGTGGAAATCGTTTTCCTCATGCCCAGTAATTGTGGTTTTGTTGTTCAGTGCATCCCGTTTTAGATTTGAACCTGTGAGCAGGGGCTTCAAGAGTGGAAGAGGACAGATTTGGCTTGATGAGCCCAATGGTGTATCCATAGCTCCATGGTTGAGCCACTAGCCTAGTAACTCACCTCTTCCCACCTCTTAGCAGCCTGAGAAACCCAACTGCTAGTTGGCTTGGCTGATTCTAGCATACCTTTGGCTATGTGAGAGCCTGTTTCCCCTTTACCTTGTGGAGATTGTGCCCAGCTCGGGGGGTGGCAGTGGTGCTGAGAGATTAAGGAGCACACTGGCCTACGGTTGGGTGGAACGTTGCAGAAGCGTAGCTGGTTGTTTGGGACTACGTCATTAAGATAAGTATTCTCTTGTGCTATCTTTCAATTGTTTAATTGATGAATATCTTGAATGTATGATGGATGTGTTAATGAATTTACTACTGCTGTGTATTCAAAGGTTTTATTCAATTGCATATGTTCATCTTCTTCTTAAATCGAATGTTTAATGACTGATTTATGGGGCTAGATGCCCGGTTTAACCTCACGATCCTCTCCATCTAGCTGGTAGGATGGGAGGGGACGTGACAATGTAGCATCCTTTGGTTGCAGTCTGTGCCGCTGAATTAATACCTATGTGATGGATCGAGAGAGAATATGACGAGTGCACCTAGTGAGGTTGGCCTCCGACTCCAAAATGATGGATCCTTCATTATCCAGTTATGGTAAAATAGTTTGTGCACTGATGTTGGTGCCAAGAACTTTCTTTAGACAATAGACATGAAATATTGGATGAATGCAGGAAGAAGAAGGAAGTTCCAATTTATAAGCAACAGACCCAATCTTTTGAGGAACCTTATAGTACCTATAGAACTTTGGATCCAGCTGATGATGGATGCCCTTTGATTTTCAGGGAGGATTTCTTGTAAATATGTAGACGAAGAAAAACCATATCACCTACTTGAAAAGTGTGCTCAAAACAATGTTGATTGGCTTGTTGTTTGACTCTATTTATTTCCATGTGAATATTGTCCTGCAAAATGCTTAGAATCTGATCTCGGGTTCGAAGAACCGTGTCAACTGCCTGAACTGGTGAATTGCTGGGGGTGTATGGAAGAAGCACTGGTGGTTCCTGACCATAGATTGCTTCATATGGAGTCATTTTAGATGTAGTGTGGTAGGAGGTATTGTACCACCATTCAACGAGAGGGAGCCACTTTTCCCACTGATGCTGTTGTTCGGAGGTGAAGCAACGAAGAGAAGTGGCCAAAAATTTGTTGATAACTTTAGTCTGACCATCTGTGTGTGGGTGATACCCTGAACTCATCTTCAGTTTCGTGCCAGTGTGGCAAAATAGTTCTGCCCAAAAATGACTCATGAAAGTTGCATCGTGATCCGAGACAATGGAAGAAGGGATTCCATGAAGACAAAAGATATGGTCCAGGAAAATCTATGCGATTGAGTAGGCGGTATAGGGATGGCCGAGGGAACAAAAATGACTATATTTAAAGAGGCAATCAACCACAACCAAAATCACTGTCTTCCCTCCATATTTAGGTATCCCTTCAATGAAATCCATAGAAATCTCTGTCCAAATCCGTGTAAGCATGGGAAAGGGTTCGAGCAATCCTGAAAGAGTGTCATTTCACCCTTGTTGCACTGACCGATATCACATTCAACCACCATCTATTGAATTGTCATTTTCATTCCCTTCCAAAAGAAGTTACGTCGTGCTCGCTCATACAATTTGAGGAAACCAGAGTGCCCCGCCGATGGAGAAGTGTGGAGTTCATAGAATACAACTTGTTGAATATTTGTGCTATGGGGAAGCACCAGATGACCCTTGTATCTCAGGGAATCATTATCCCAAGAGTAATGCGGTACAACAGAAGGGTTGTTGGACAACCATTGGATGATTTGAGATAAGTATGAGTCATTTATATAGCCTTGTTGAACAGATTGCAACTAATTTTCAATAGGCATAGAAATAGTTGAAAGAGAAACTTGGTCATCAAATGTGCAAGAAGGAGAATCCGCCACAAGATTGTTCGTACCCTTCTTGTAAGTGATCTCATAGTCATAAATCATGAGTTTTATGACCCATTTCTGTTGTACTGGGGAGGAGACCCATTGTGCCAGGAAATATTTCAAACTCTAGTGATTAGTCTTTATGCAGAAAATGATTCCCTATAATGTTAAATTTTCAGAATTTACTTCAATCTGAACTAGGATCTTAACTGAGAGAACAACATGTACAACATATCTACAACATATCAATCATGGACATAATAATGCAAGCACACAAGAGACACAGATTTTACTTAGGGAAAACCATAAAGGTGAAAAACCCCAATAACTTCCTCAGAGATAGATAGAGCAATGATACAACCAGAATACAAGAGATAGTCTTCTCCTAGCAGCAGAGCCTCCTCCTCCACAAGTGCGCCACTCTCCCAAGTGTGAGTGAGAGAATAGAATATGTAAAATGAGAGAGACACACTCTCTATTTATACACTAACTTGACTTGACCTTTACTCAACTAGGTCGACCTCAACTTAACCACTTAACATAATGCTGACTGGGTCGATCCCCACTAGGGTGGTCTAATAACCCTTTGACTCACATGGCCGACCCCCAATAGGGTGGTATAATAACCCTTTGACCCACATGACTTATACAAGTCCGACCCCAACAAGGTGGTCTAATAACCCATCAAGTATAAGTTACGACACTTACAATATAAATGACGACACTTCCGTATAGAGGAATAATAACATCTCTATAGGAATACAACCACTTCCGTATAGAGGAATAATAACATCTCTATAGGAATACAACCACTTCCGTATAGAGGAATAATAACATCTCTATAGGAATACAATATACATATATGTGAAATACATTCCGAAGTTACATATACATCAACACTCCCTCTTAACTAGGAAGGTATTTCTCGACATAGGTCTTCTAGCACAAGTCTTCTTCTCTAGATCATTGTCACTAGATAATCGTCATCGAGTCATCATCATCGTCACTGCTGCTGCCATCTCAATCAATCTTTGAATCTACTTGTCATAGGAAGTTCTACAGAGCCAGTCCTTTTTCATACTGGATGTAGGCCCGCCACCTGCAGGTCTTCATCATCACTGGCCATACTGTGGAATCCTCAGGACTTATTATGTGCGTCACAAAACCTGGCTACAGCATCCCAGGCTATTACAAGCACACAGCTCTACCTATCGGATCTCCCAGGAGCACATTACATGTGACCCATCACAAAACTTGGCTGAAGCATCCCAGGCTGTTACGAGCACACAACTCTACCTGTCAGATCTCCCAGGAGCACATTACATGTGATCTCACCACAAAACCTGGCTGAAGCATCCCAGGATGTTACAAGCACACAACTCTACCTGTCGGATCTCCCGAGAGCACATTACATGTGGTCCACCACAAAACCTGGCTGAAGCATCTGAGGCCTTTTTCATCCTGTCCAGATCTCCCAGGTGCAAATTACATGTGGTCATGGAAAAACCTCGCAAGAGCATCCCAGGACTTATTACGGGCACACAACCCAACCTATCGGATCTCCCAAGGACATATTATATGCCATAGGACAAAACCTCGAAAGAGCATATGCCAGATATCCCAGGGCCAGATTATATGCCATAGGAAAAACCTCGAAAGACTATCTGTAGATCTCCTAGGGCCAAATTATATGTCCTCCCAGAGAAAAACCTCGAAAGAGCATTTTTCAGATATCCTAGGGCCAAATTATATGCCATAGGCAAAACCTCGAAAGACTATCTGCAAATATCCCAGGGCCAAATTATATGCTCATCTGCACAACCTGATCCACAGCCATAGAGTATCAACCTGATACTCACCATACATCATCCTGATGTATACATGATCATACTTATCATCATCACTGCAACATCCTGCTGCAAGTCATCTGGAGCAACATCCTGAAGCTCGTCATCCACGATCATCCTGATCATATCATGCATCTACCTGATGCATACCAAGTATCTACTTGATACATATCATCATACATGATCCACCTGATACAAATACAAATACATGATCCACCTGATCATACATGATACATATCAACATACATGATCTACTTGATCATACAATGTATCCACCTGATACATATACAGATACATGATCCAAGCATCCAACATGATGCATATACAAAATACATACAAATGATCCAATCGATCATATCCAGCATCCAACATGATGCGTACATACATAAATGATCCAACTGATCATATCCAACATCCAACATGATGCATACATACATATACATATAAATGATCCAACTGATCATATCCAGCATCATCCTGATGCATATATAGAGCAGTAACTGGAGCATCGTCCTGATGCTCATCATCCATGATCTTCCTGATCATCATAGCATCGTCCTCTTTAGATCATCTCATCGTCCATGAAGCACAGCCTAGATGCACATCATCCAGCACTTACACCACCGACTTGGGAGAACGCATCTACCACCATTCAAGGAAGGCTCCAACCCTTACTTTTTCACCATGGGAGAACACATCTACCACCATGTGAAAAATGGCTCAGCAATTACATCACGACCAAGGGAGAACATATCAACCATGTCAGAAAATCTCATGTGCATCTGCATCTTCTAGACTCATCACTTCCCTTTGGAAGGAACCTTGATCTGAAGTGCACCAAGCCTCTCTCTGAAGTACTCAAACTGCACTCTGGCCAACGGCTTGGTCAATACATCTGCAACCTGCTCATCCGTCGCAACATACTCTTCTTCAGCTGTACTCAGTGCTCCGCGGGACTGCTTCCTGCTAAACCAAGAGATCACACCTGATCCCATACTGAAGCAACACCCAGAATTGATCTTCCTATCTGTAGCACTGCATGCCCAATCTGAATCAACATAACCCTGCAGGCTAAACTTTTGATTCGCATCGTACTTGAGCCCATAATCAACCGGATCAGATGGAGCATCACACAGAAGCTTCAGGTTCGATTCCATAGGTGTGGCCATAGCCTTGTAGTCCATCATCCCGAACCTCTTCATGATCTCTACTGCATAATTCCCTTGTCCAAGGAAGATTCCATCTGCACTCTGCCACACCTTCATGCCAAAAACAAATAGTGCATCATCCCCAAGTTCTGCACACATATATGACTACACCATTCAAGAAAGCTGTCTTGAAATCCATCTGGTGTATCTTCTATTTCATCACTTTTATATTTCTCTATGCTGCCATCTGCAGCATGCTTGATCTGATAGTTCCATTTGGAAGTCACAACAGACTTCCCTTCAGCTCTTGGGACCGCATCCAAAACATCGTTCTTCATGATCGACGGATCATGGCATTCTTCCCATATCCTGGGAAATTCAATATCTTCAATAGATAATTTTGTTGCTTGAACATATGTTGTAGTCCTTCTTTTGTAGGTGAAGGTATACGGTCTTTCCTACAAAACAAGTTAAATTGCATGATTAGAAAAATCTCATAATTTTCAGACAAATTCTTACACATAATGAAATATGTCATACAGTCATGCAATTATCTTAGCCAATGCTTCAATACAACATTCATCCATGTTCCACAACTTTCTAGATGCCTTCCAGTCTCTACCAGAACATTGTTAAGAGTTTGCACTACTCCCAACATGTCAGCAAAGAGGTTTCATTCTAGATAAGTAGCACTGGAATGTTGTACAGTTCCATAGGCCACTTACCCATCACATGCATATTAGTAGTATATTGTTCATTAATGCAATCATTCTAATATGCACAATACATATCCTAAGTCTAGGAACATGAGCATATACATCATTGAACAATTTTATTTAAACAAACAAATATGCAAGAAATGATAATAAAAATACTTATCTTTGTTTGATTGTTGGGTTGACTCCCTCTCAGTCTTTGCTTCTTTTTCTGCAACTCCATTCTGATGTGGATTGTGAGAAGTGGTCAACTCCCTCTGAATATCTGCATCCTTGCAGAAACTACTGGAGTGTGCTCCCTCTTGATCTTTGCTTCCTGGATTACCTATTCTTGAACTTATATTAATTCTCGATCCCTATGCATGCTTGTTAGTATCATCATTTTGTTATCCTTGAGGACTCATACATAATCACACATTTATTAGTATAATCTTAATACTATCAAAACACAATAATCTTAAGCATGTATAGTCATGATCATTTCAAACAAAAATAATAAGCATTAGTATTCAAGGTTTCAGGGAAGTCTTCTTTTACTCATGCATATTCTTATTTGATCATAGAACTCTTCTGGTTAGTTAAATCATCAATCAAGATAAGAGATATAATATGCATAAAACCCATGATTACTCAAACCTATACCTTCATGATTCTTCTAGTTAGTCATATCATCAATTATGGTAAGAAACATAATATGCATACAACCATGACTATTCAAACCTATGACTTCATGAATAATCATTATCAACAACGAAACAGTATAAGATCCTAACACAAGGTAGGATTCTAGCTTGATATAGGAAAAACATACCTGGATTAGCATGCTAGCTAGTTATTTCTAACATACCCGCATAATGTCTACTAGTTCTCTTCAGTGACTTGTGCTAGTAACCTGCATGTCTCATAAGTTAACCATTGTAGAACCAAGTTATACATACCTCGTAAGTATATCTTCTATGTGATCCATGACAATGGATGAATCTTTGTCTTCATGTCACCATGATCATATGTTCTTGAAGTAGAACATGATTTGTCTTTCTTGGTGTACCTTTTATGCTAGCGAACAACATAAACCTCATACAACATCACAATGCATTAGTACATTCATAACTGTCAAAACCTTAATCAATGAACATCTTCTATTAAGGTGATACGACAAGTCTAGTAATTAATCAAGATTGTACTGTAATGATAAACATATGATAAACTTAACCATGAAACATACCTGTAAGCCATACCTGTCAAGATTGCTTGTAATCTTCTTATGGAAGGCCTTAGCCTCATCTCCCTCTGAGACAGGAACTTCTTCACTTATGCAGGTGACCAATCCATCCTCTTCTAGGATTAACCCAATCCACTTGATTTGCAGGAATTGGATCTGGAGCTGTAATAGGTTTTGTCAGAGAAACCCCAAAAATTCAAACTTTGAATTTCAAACTTCCGAAAGGATAGAAATATGCGCCTTGATGAGCTGATCAAGCTGGTATATTCAAAATTTGAAAACTGCAAAGTTTCACTCCTCAATTTTGCCTTTGAAACTTTCGGATTCACAAGACGTGACCTCGAACTAGGGTTTGATGAAGCCCACTCTTCATCCCAATAAAAAGGTTTGATCCAAAGCTCTAATCTTCTATTTTTATGAGGAGCTTCCAGCCGTGGTCACAGATTTCAAAAATTCCCATTTTTGCAGAAGCCCTAATTTTCCACTTTTCTTATCAAAGTCCCGAACTAGGGTCTGATCAAGCCCGACCTTCTGCCCAACCAAAAATTATGATCTTGGTCTTTAAATTTTGATTTTGGTGAGTAGCATTCAGCCGTGGTCTCTAATTACAAAAATTTCAACTTTCTCCAAAGCCCTAAATTCCGGAAGCCATGAATGAAGGTGCTAAAAAATAATTCTGATTTGACAGAAATATGTACTTGATTGTTTCTGGTGTAACTCCGAACTTTTCGATCCACAGGGTCTGAAAAGTTTTCCTGAGATATCCCGACCTGTAATCTTTCCATCTCAACAGGTCTGATATCAATTGGATTCTTTGAGAGAGGGTTATTCCAAGTGTCACAACCTTACCTGTTTATGGGATAATACAGGAGAGCGAACTTATATGGCGTGCCATGTGTCACTGGTTCAATTTAAGCCTCTGTAAAATTTTCCTAAGATATCTCAACCTGTTATCTTTCCATCCCGATAGGTCTGACCTCAATTGGATTCTCTGAGAGAGAGTTATGCCACGTGTTGCAACGTGACCTGTTTATGGGATAATACAAGAGAGTGAACTTGTACGGCGTGCCACGTGTCACTGGTTCAACTTCAGCCTCTGAAAATTTTTCCTGAGATAGTACAATCTGTGTACTACCTGTCACTTTTTATGAAATTTAATTTGGAGCTTCCTATCCCAAGTTATGACCTTTTTCCCAAGATCACCTGATTTTGACTCAGATCTGGAAGAGGCAGAAACACTATATTGTACAGATCATAAATCACAAATTACAACGAATTAGAGGTTTTCCGTTGGACACAAGGTACATGGGGATCTGATATTCGACCTGTAAAAGTTTTAGATCCAAAAACTTCTCCAAAACGGATTTATAGCGAAAGTACTACGATAACTGGTTTTTCCTATATCAAGCCCTAGCATCGTAAGTGCAACAAGTGTCATACATGCCATATCATGCCTTCTTTCAGGTTAGCTCTGATACCATGTTAAATTTTCAGAATTTACTTCAATCTGATCTAGGATCTTAACTGAGAGAACAACATGTACAACATATCTACAGCATATCAATCATGGACATAATAATGTAAGCACACAAGAGACACAGATTTTACTTAGGGAAAACCATAAAGGTGAAAAACCCCAATAACTTCCTCAGAGATAGATAGAGCAATGATACAACCAGAATACAAGAGATAGTCTTCTCCTAGTAGCAGAGCTTCCTCCTCCACAAGTGCGCCACTCTCCCAAGTGTGTGTGAGAGAATAGAATATGTAAAATGAGAGAGACACACTCTCTATTTATACACTAACTTGACTTGACCTTTACTCAACTAGGTCGACCTCAACTTAACCACTTAACATAATGCTGACTGGGTCGACCCTCACTAGGGTGGTCTAATAACCCTTTGACTCACATGGATGACCCCCAATAGGGTGGTCTAATAACCCTTTGACCCACATTACTTATACAGGGCCGACCCCAACAAGGTGGTCTAATAACCCATCAAGTATAAGTTATGACACTTACAATATAAATGATGACAATTCCGTATAGAGGAATAATAACATCTCTATAGGAATACAACCACTTTCGTATAGAGGAATAATAACATCTCTATAGGAATACAATATACATATATGTGAAATACATTCCAAAGTTACATATACATCAACATAATAGGTATGTCCACCACTTCTGTACTGCATGCAAAATAGCCATTATTTTCTTCTCATATGTAGAGGAGACTAAATTATTACCAGAAAGGGCCTTGCTAGTGAACGCAAGGAAATGTTCATCTCGAAGGAGAACAACACCAAGTCCATTGTCGCAATCATCACTCTCAATAGTGAAGGGCTTGTAAAAATCGGGCATAGCTAGAATAGGTGTAGTACACATAGCTTGTTTTAGTTTGTTAAATGTACACTCAGTAGCATGTGTCCATGTAAAATCATCCTTTTTCAAGAGAGTGGTTAATGGAGTTGCAATATTCTTGTAATCCTTGACAAACTTGCGGTAGCAGCTAGTCAATCCTATCGGTTCATCAAAGACACACGCATATCCATCCAAAATTTGTTGTAGATCTAAAGGAGTAGTGGAGACCGCTGAAGGTTTCATCTGAATGGAATGGAGCTGAGCGATGACACCATGTGAATTCTTCTTAAGCATATTTTCCAGGCGATGTGAAATGAAGATGCTGAGAGACCCTTGTTGTAATCCCTTCAATGTGTGTGTTTTTCCCATTGACTGGAAATTGCATCCAAAGTTCAGCAAAATCCCATAAGATGGGTCCAAGCGTGTGTAATCATTGGGCACCCAAAACCACATCACATCCTCCTAAGGGAAAGGAAAACATGTTAGAGAACAAGTTATAATATCCAATAGATATACGAACAGTGTGACACTTCCCCTTGCAAGGTAAGGTTCCCCCATTGGCAATCATGACTTCAAGCTGGAGCAAGGATGGACAAAAAAATCAGCCTGTTTGGCGCTCCGACGGTCAATGAAGTTATGAGTGCTACTAGAATCAATGAGTATTGTAAGAGGGAGCTTCTTGAAGTAACCCTTGAACCGCATTGTTTGTGGGGTGGTGACTCCAGCTAAGGCATGGAGATATATCTCTAGATGGTCGTCCGGAGAAGGAGGGTCAACAGGAGGTTGCTGAATGTCGACCTGATCATCTACTGTATCCTGAGCTTCTTCACAAATTTTAGTTGCAGGAAGAGAATCCACATCCAAGAGATAGATATTTTTCTCAACACATCTATGTCCCTGAGTGAATTTCTCATCACAATTATAACAAAGCCATTTTTCTCGATGTGCCCGCATCTCTGCTTCAGACAATTGCTCGATAGGAGTTGCTTTGGGATTTGACTTGATGGGAGGACTTTGGGAAACCATATTTTTGAATGGAACAAAAGTGGATTTGGAGCGCTGTTGGGCTGTGATCTTGTCCTCCGCCAACTTAGCCAATCCTATGACTTCCATCATTGTACTGGGACAAAACATTTTAACCTCAAATCGGATATCATCTTTCAGACCACTGAAAAAACAACTCCTATAGAATTCATCAGACAATCCTTTTGTGTGATTGGCTAGTTTCTCAAATTCTGTCTGATACTCTCTCACAGTGCCAATTTGGCGAATTTTAGTGAGTGCTCCTGTGAAGTCATCAAAAGCATTAGGATCAAATCGTTGCAAAATGAGTTGGCAAAAATCTATCCATTTTGGCTCTTCATGAGCCTTGATGTACCAACGTAACCATTGAATGGATTCATGTTCCAAATGAAAGGATGCAAGTGGAACTTTGTTGACATCAAAAGTATTATGCAAACTGAAATATTGTTCTGTCCGATATATCCATCCAGTTGGATCATCACCATTGAAGTGAGGAAAATCAAGCTTCGGCCCACAAAAAGTGCTTGAAGAAGAGAACCCAGTGTCTGGAGAAGACTTTGATTGTTGTCTATTGTTCATGGATGAAGGCTGAAGATGGAGGCCGAGATTTTTTCCATCCAGATCTTGGAGTTTGGTATTGAGGGATACAAGTTTTTCCTCCATGTTTTTTGCTCCTGCACGGGTGACAACCATAACCATGTTTTTTTTGGGGGGGGAAGGGTAGAAAAACAAAAACTTCTTTAGTAAAGGAAAATTTGGATTTGGGAAAAACTTTGATGGTTAATTGGGGTTTGACTAGGTTTTGGACACTTTCTTATGGACAAGGAAACAAAAAATGGAAATTTCAGAAGCAGGGTGAAAGAATGAGAAAATTTGTCAAAGAAGGACAAAGAAGCAGAAATAGGAAATGAACTCTATGGCAAAATTTGAAGGCGATTGGGTGAAAATCGAAGAAGTTATGGAAAACCCTAAAAATAGACAGATGTGAGATTTTTTTTTTTTTTTTAGAATTTATCTGCAACGGCTCTGGATAGATGTAATCTACTATTTATCAGCTGGTAATAGATATGGAACTTGGGAATGCTCGGATTCCTAACGGTTCAGGGGATTCACTTGGTCACCGATGTTGTATGAAGGCTTGAATATTGGGGCAGTACCCGTCACTCCACGGCTCAGGTAAAACTGACAACCACTTTACCACAAATGACAAATCTTGGTTTACCTCACGAGTGGAAACTAGTCAATCAGGTATGGGTCGTTTCCCTTTTCAATGGAAGGTCCTCTCAATGGGCCAGCTACTTCGAGGTTCCCGTGGTACTCCTCACAATGATTTTTAGGGATATTCCCAAGTACTTCCCACAATTAAGAGGATAGGGATTATTCTTGGATCCGAACCTGCAATTGAAAGAAACAATACATATGCGAAAAAATATTTGGTAGAAATTCCACCCAACAAGCCCAAGAAAGTGCTCTGATACCAGATGTGAGGAACCTCTAGCAATTAATTAATGAAAATGCACAATATATCAGAAATCACAGAACACATAAGAGATTTATTGATCACGGGCCACTTCGAGGGGGGAAACTCCTTTGAGCAAGCTCAATACAAATAACTCGTGGATGCCTTCATTGGCCTCAACACATACTTATATACTAAGTCTATGCGTCCAATACTATGGATGAACACCATGGAACATATAATACTACGAGACGACTTACAAAGCATATGCGTCAAATACTATGGATCAATACCATGGAACATATAATACTATGGGATAATACAAACTATGGATCAATACCATGGAACATATAATACTACAAGACAATTTACAAAGCATATGCGTCCAACAACAATATACTAACAAAGTAAAAAGAAGGGTTGACATAGGTTCCTAACAGTTATTTGAACAAGAGCTATTCAAAATGCCATATGACAATTGATGAGGAGCAGGGTAGAAACATCGACTTGACTTGTAGGAAATCAATGGTTCAAAGTGGCCAGTAGATGGTGTGTGATCATGGAACAAATGTTGTAGCAATAGCCTGGAAGGTTAGAATTGAAGTGGAGGTATTTATTTTTTCTTGTTAAGGACCAAATAACAATAGGAGTGTTTAACCATTTTGCAAACCGCTTTACACAAAAGATATCACCCCATAGGCCATACACATTGTGTTCATCTAGATGTGAAGCAGATTGAAACATATGTTGAAGATACACATTTTTGTCCACCAATCCATGTAACTATGACAAGTAGGCAGGTGCAAGTTCCAATTTTTATGAAGAAATTGCAGAAGGGTCCCCCTGTGCAAGGCGAAGATGAAAGTGATTTACAATTGCTTCTCTTATTTCTATGGAGGTATAGCGAAAATGCAATAAAACAACCAATGCATCGAAGATGCAATCCCCAACCTAGAAGTGGAAAATTTTCAGTCGGAACAAGTGATTTGTTGAGAATGCAACATCAATTCCATCAACAACTTCATGTTTTATTGATAGAGCTCTTAGTTCACGACCATGGGAATGGACAATTTTCACCTTTTCGATGCCATAGGGAGATGCAAAAGGAACATCTGCAACAAAGAGACTAGGCACAGAAGGAAAAAAGAAGAAGGAAATGAGCCAATGTATCCAATGAGTAAAAGACAACAACATATTGAGACTAGCAATAGAAGAAAGACAAAAAATAAAACGAAAAAGTGTGCAAACTGACAAGTAGCAGTAGGCATAATGCATTTTACTTAAGATCGTAGTCAGAATTCAATTTCTGTTTTTGCAAGTGCATGCTAGATTTCTTGATGCTTTTACAACCAAAAGTTGGGAATATGTACAAGGAGCAAGATCGCATATTTTCAAGTCAAATTAATCAGAAGATATATTGATTTCCAATGAGACAGTGTGCAACATATTTCTCATTTCTTTGTTTATATCTATGTTGTACCTGCTAAGCAAAATAGTTATAGATTAAATGTATCAAATTGCCATTTCTAGACTCCTTCTAAATATGCTATTATAGCATCATAGCTATGTAGTATTCATTTTGTGTGATGGTGAAACAAATAAGATTGATACAGGGCCTTCGAGGTTTCTTGTTCTTTCTTGTGCCCTGCAACATAGGAACCGGTAAAATAAAATGGACATGTCTTTGAGCTTGCAATGTTAAAGAATAAGAACATTGCATGGTCGAAAGTTGGGCATGATCTAAATTGCAAGGGAAAATTAGGAACTTGGGATTGTGAAAAGGGGTCCACAAGGATATAAGAATAGTAAAGCATTATTCCTGATGTGAGAATTGTATTTATAGTTTCTCCATATCTATTCAATTCAAGACTTTAATTCAAAGCAAGTAAAATGACAGAACACATCGGTGTTGAACAAAAGAAAAATCTTAATCTATCTCATTATCTTTTTCCTCTATAGATTGCAACAAGCAGAAAGAATCCATGATTGGATTCTTGTTCGAGGCTACACCTATGTTTTTTGATCGACTGACATTCATATAAAAAATGCTACAAATAAATTGAAAAAGCATAATCCAAAAGTGAATTTCACCACAGATGCCATTAATGATTACAAGAAACTGTTGTTTTTTTTTCTTTGGACAATATGTATTTTCAATGGTTAAAAATCCATGTTTCGTCCTTGGAGGTGACATACTGAAAGTCAAAAGGAGAGGATATCCAAACATTTATAGATGTGGAAGACAAAACATTGTGTAGAGTCATTTGCGTGTTGCATGCACAAGGAGGCAGGACATCTAGTTTAGCCATGGCCACAAAATTGATCTATGCAATTCTCAATATTATAAAACCATAACTGTGAAATTCTAGATCACAACAAATCATAGAGTTGAGAATAAATCACAGTGAAAGAATGAGTAGAAAAGATGAATTACAGTGAAAATTGTAGTGAAAAGCGCAGTGAAATTAATCATGCATTGGAACTCAGATGGAAACATAATTGTGTGTTATTATCCATTAATCAATATAGTCAATAGATATGTTAGAATGGAGAGAATTATATTATCATATGATAATTTGAATCCATGTCAGTCTAGCATAGGAATTGTCACCAATGGAGTGCTTCAGAAATCCCAAACTCAACTCAACTCAACAAAAACTCACTTAATTGAAGCTACTGTCAGTTAACTGACCAAGGAGGGCGCATTAGTGAGTTCTGCATGCAAAGTATGTGAAAAAAGGGTGCATTAGATCACAATTAGTGGTGATCAGAGCTAAAACCCCCAGTAGAGTTTAGGGACTTAGGTGGAATGAACTAGAACACATACTTATCTCCTAAAATGTAGGGAACTAACTCTGGTGGGCCTAAAATCATTCATGTGGGGCGCATTAGGTGGATAATGGGTCCTAGATGACATCTGCACACCACTAGGGGGGAAATAACATCATCAACTACTAGGAAAATGTAAATAATATTAAGTAGGATAAGGATGGAGTATTAATTATCCTAACATACCCCCTTAATCCAAACTTGGAAATACTAGGCCCTAGTTACTGAGACCAAAGGTCACCCATACAATCAAATAAATGATAAAAAGAAATGTTCATGAAACTAAGGAAATGGGGGAAAACCTCATGGGAAAAATATCCCCCCTAAAAGATGAACAGCAGGAAACTCAAACAGCCTTCACACCAAGCATAGAAGGAAAATATATTCTGAGTGAAAGACTTTTTAAAAATGTAGGCGATATGCTCATATGTAGGATAGTAATGCAGGTGTTGGATTTGGATATGGATTTGAATCTTCTCCTTTGATGTACCTCCCACTATTTTGAAGCTGCATTTTCCAAAAAAAGTCTTTCAGAATCCTTTCTTGCTACTGAAGCAAATGACTCATTGTAGTCCAGACCATGAACCTTTGAGTACCCTCTATCAACCAATCGATATTTGAACTTGGTTGTAGATCCATCATGGAAAGTCTCTTTGAAGTATTGTGGATCAAACCCCACCATCATGTATCAACTCTCTAAGAGAAGTGGATCTGTATGACATAGTGCAAGGTTTGCATCTCAATACTGAGATTTAGTTCTTGTATAGTCAGATGGATCCCTAGTTATGTTCCCAACAACTTCAAGGACTTTATGAGCCCATATTGGCCTTGGCCATGGATTGGGAGTAGGTGTTGGATCTGCTTGAACTTCATACTGAATTTCAATATTTTGGTCCTCATCTTCAAAATCTGAGACTGGATCATCAGAAGAGACATCATTATGATATTCATTAGATGCAAATGGAGTAGGAAGAGAGCATGGAAAAAAGTGAGAGAATTCATATGCCTTGGAGGCATGGTTTTCAACCCTTTCGCTATTAACTTCCCATATGAGATCTCTGCAATCTCAACTATGTCAGGTCCAAAAATAAATTTCTTCGGTGAACTTGTGTGTGTCAATTGATAAACAGATAAAAAGTTTGCAGTCAAAGAAGTCACATACATAACATTTTTTAAATTTCCATGCTCTAGTTGTATTGTTCCCTTCCCTTCAACGGATATATTTGAATTATCTCCCATGTGAATACTAGGACCATCATTGAGATCTAGAGAAGAAAATGATTCTTTGGAGGAAACCATGTGGTTGGAGGCTCCAAAATCTATGAGGAAGGATCGTGATTGTGTGAATCCATTCTTCATTGCATGGAATCTCTCATGATCATCTATCTCACTTCCAGAATCAATCTCCCTTGCGCCTTCTGGGAGGGAAATGTTGTGTTGTTCAAGAATTTTGGTCATTTGATCTATCTTCTTCTTCATGCAAGATCTCTATGGATGGTTTCCTTTCTTGCAATAGGAACACTTGGTCTTATCAAACCCCTTTTGCTTATCCTTCTTGGAGCTGGAGGATACTTCTGATGGATTAGGATTCTCATATGGTTTTGATTCAAATTGCTTATTTTCTTTCCCTTTCTGCTTCCCTTTAGCATTCACACTTTTTGACTCGCCAGCCATAAGAGATTGATTTTTGGAGGCCTTCAAGGTGCCCATTTGAATTAGTTTTTATTGTTCTTCGATGGGATATTCGATGAATGCATCTAAGGAAGGAATTTTCCAGTTGGGGATCGAAAATGTCCCAGAATGGAAGGTAGAAAAAAATATTGAAAATTATGGACCAAGCTTGCTTATGATGGATAGAACCAACTGCTAATCCTTCTTCTCAATGCCACATTGTTTGCACTGCATGACCAAGGATTTGAATTTAGAAAATAACTGTTGTATGGTTTCGAAACTGCTGGGTTGAAGAGAAATTAATTCATTCTCCAGAATATGGCCCCTCATCTCATCTTTCTTGCCAAAGAGAGTCTCAAGATTCAACCAAACCTCTCTTGCAGTCTTCAATCCTTCAAGGTGGAAGAAAAAATATCTGGAAGTATGAATACACATGAAACCAAATGCTTCATCTAATCTGTTTAGGTTCTTGGCCTTCTCAACAGCTGCTTAAGGTTCGAACTCCTTGTCCATTATGACCCTGTACAGACTCTTGTTGCACAACAACATATTCATATCATCCCTCCAATCAAGATAATTGAAGGGTGTTAGGATCCTTGGAGACAAAGGAACATTTGAATTCTCCATGTGAAACTGTTGGAGCGAATACAAACTGAAACTGCTGCTATTGCTTCATTGAAAAACCTTCAAAATTCTGCAAAAAACTCTCAATTTTGGAGATAAACGTATACTAAGCATTGCTTTAGGACAATAGGCACTTTTATCTAGATCCTTCACACCTAGCTAGACCTCAAAGGATTTCTCCAATGAATTCAATGCAATGGCACCAGGATTTGCTGAGGAAATCCAGAGGCTTCTGGTGTACTACTAAAAGCAGTTGCTCAACCTACACTCTCTAAGCTCTGATACCATGTGAAATTCTAGATCAGAGCATATCATAGAGCTAAGAATACCTCATAGTGAAAGGATGAGCAGAAAAGATGAATTATAGTGACAATTGCAGTGAAAAGAGCAGTAAAACTAATCATGCATTGGAACTCAGATGGAAACATAAATGTGTGTTATGATCCATTAATCAGTATAGTCAACATATATGTTACAACAGAGAGAATTCAATTATCCTAGGAGAATTCAAATCCATGTCAATATAGCATAGGAATTGTCACCACTGGAGTGCTCCGGAAGTCCCAAACTCAACTCAACTCAACCAAAACTCAATTAACTGAAGCTATTGTTACTTAACTGACCAAGGAGGGCACATTAGTGAGTTCTGCATGCAAATTAGGTGAAAAAAGGGCACATTAGATCACAATCAGTGGTGATCAGAGCTAAAACCCCCAATAGAGTTCATGGACTCAGGTGGACTGAACTAGAACACAAAGTTAGCTCCTAAAATGTGGGGAACTTACTCTGGTCGGCCTAAAATCATCCAAGTAGGGTGCATTAGCTGGCTAATGGGTCCTAGATGACATCTGCACACCACTAGGGGGGAAATAACATCACCAACTACTAGTAAAAGGTAAATAATGCTAAGTAGAACAAGGATGGAGTATTGATTATTCTAACAATAACAACATGCCATATCCTCAATAAGTTGTATGACTTTAAATTGCAAAATAAAATTAAGTTGTGGCTCAAGATCGACAAAAAGAAAGGTAAGTAGTATGTTGATTTTTGTGAAGTTATTGCTTCCCTTAAAGCAAATGTTTTTACACACATTCTAATCATGTAGTAAAACTTAGAAAAGGTTACAAGATATTGCGGATCCCTATGTGGAAGCATATCTCAATCCTTATAAGACAAGAAGGCCAAACATTGTATAAAGTGGTTCTTTTGTCCAATGTACAAGGAGAGATGGCATCCACCTAAAGCACGAGCCTAAAACTAGAAAATGCAATTTTCAACACTATAAAACGACAATGGCACGCCATATGTTCTTTAAGTTGTATGTGTTTATAATGGAAAATGAAATTAACTTGTGCAACGAAATTTGTGATAAGAAAGGTAAGTGGTATGTTGTTTTCAACAAGAGGACAAAATGAGATATCCAAGATTTGAAAAGGCATGGAGTTGGCAAAAGAAGATGAGCATATAGACATTTAATGAGACTCATCAGTTGCCAAGACCAAAGCCAATGAGGGATGAAGCAAGGAAAAAAAATCTAATAAAAGTGTCAAAGGGGAGTGTGCTTTGACTTGACATGCCATATCCCCATAAATTTATATGAGTTAAAGTTGGAAAATAAAATTAGGTTGTGGCTTAAAACCACCAACAAGGAAGACAAACCACATATATATATTTTTAAGCTTTTGTTTTGGTTAAATTGAATGTTTTTGAATAGATTCTAATGCAGTAATAGGACTTGGGAAAGGGAAAAAGATATTGATGTTTCCTATGTGTAAGCATATCTAAATCTTTACAACTGAAGAAGCATATTTTTTTTATAGGTGTCAAGTCTACCTAAAGCACGGCTTTAAAACTAAAGTATGCAAATCTCAACATTACAAAATGATAACAACATGTCATATTCTCATAGAGTTGTATGTGTTGAATTGGAAAAGAAAATTAACTTGTAGCATGAAATCTGCAACAAGAAAGCTAACCGGTATGTTGTTTTGAACAAAAGGACAAAATGAGATATCCAACACTTAAAAAGGCATGAAATTGGCAAAATGATATGAGCATATAGACATTTTCTAAGACTTCCAGTTTCCAAGATCAAAACCAATGGGAAATGACCAAAGCATAATACCGTGACATACCCTCACCAAGTTTTATGGGTCAACATTGCAAAATAAAATTAAGTTGTGGATGAAATCAAAGGAAGGTAAGTTCTATGTTGTTTTATTTTGAAGTTGTTATTTGCCTTAAAGTAATTTTTTTTTTACACAAACTCCAATACAGTAATGGGACTTGTAAGAGGGCAAAAGATATTTGGTTTCCCTATGCAAAAGCATATCTAAATCTTTATAACCGAAGAAGCAAAAAAAATTGTATAGAGTGATTCTCTTTTGTAATATAGAAAGAGACATAACATTTTCCTAAAGCACACACTTAAAGTCAAAGTATGCAAATTTCAGCATTATAAAACTACAACGACATGCCATATTCTCATTAAGTTCTATGTATTAATATCATAAAAAAAAAATACTTGTGGCTCAAAATTGACAACAAGGAAGGTAAATGGTATTTTGTTTTCAACAGAAGGACAAAATGAGATATGCAACACTTGAAAACGCATGAAGTTGCTAGAAGAAGATGAGAATACATACATTTGTTGAGACTTGTTAGTTGGCAAGATGAAATCCTAAGAAGGATGGACAAAAGAAATCAATTGTAATAGAAGAGTTAAAGAAGACTATGCTGTGACCTACATTAATTTTTCATATTTTTATTGTTAAGACAGATGCTTGCCTTAGAAACATGACAAAATTGTGCAGACATCACAATTGGCAGGGATAGCCATCAATGCTCTTCTATTTCTAGACAATATTGATTTTTTAACGAAGAAAGTTTTTAGTTTTTAAAAACAATCCAAGACTTTTGGAGCTATTTGTACAATTCTGAGGCTCTTGTATTCCTATAAATATAGATTAGACAAAAGCAACAAAGATTAAATGCAAAAAATAACAAAAGGCTTAAATTATAATTACAATACTAGCATACCATAGAAATTACATTTTTCTAAGTATCTTAAAATCATTTTTTTGGCAAGAATCTAAAAGAAAGCCATGGAAACTAAAAATAATCGATGAAGGCTGCAAAGTCCGCTCAGTAAATGACAAGAACTTCTAGACCTATAAGAAAAATGTTATTGCGGAGAAAAACAAAAAGAAGGTGCTCTTCGAAGCCATTACTAGGGCCTAGCAATTCTAAATAGTTGAGAAAGATTTTTTAAAAGGCAAAGCACGACCCTAAAATGAAAGTATGCAAATTTCAACATTATCAAACTATAACAACATACCATATTCTCATTAAGTTGTATGTATTACTATTGGAAAAAAAAATAACGTGCCTTGAAATTCACAATAAAAAAAGATAAATGGTATATTTTTTTCAACACAAGAACAAAATGAGATATCCAACACTTATAAAGGCATCAAGCTGACAAAGGATGAGCATGCAGACATTTTGTGAGACTTATTGATTGGCAAGATGAGAATCAATGAGGGATGACCAGAGGAAAGCGATTGCAATAGGAGGGTTAAAGAAGACTATGCTGTGAACTAGAATATATTTTTTTCATACTTATATTCACAAGCCAGATGCTTACCTAGCTAGAAGCACCTGATTGTACAGATATCACAATTGGCGCGAATAGTCATCAATGCTTTTTTATTTCTAAACGATATTGTTTTTTTTAAGAGGGAAACTTTTTATTTGGACAAGGAATCCAACATTTTTGGAGTTATTGGAGGCATCCTGCACTAGTGGTTCCTCCTTCCTATTGGTGGACTTGTGCTGTTGGCAGCTAGTGCCAAACTACCGATGGCTTCAAACTGTGTTGAAGCTCATTTTCCCATGGTTGGCGATATACCTTCTCTCTTTGCATGAGGTGGTTCTTTAGTGCATGCATTGTGAACAAGAGTCACGAGGTGGCAATGTCCCCGTTGAGAATAGATGTTATTATAAGATAGAAGTTGTTGGTACCAAAATATGTCTCATCAAAAAAATTTAGATTCTGACAGCATGCATGCAAAGAGAGACCCTGACTTCCCCACCGGAATGTTTACTAGCATTTTTTAAAAAGCCATGAATATCCCAATTCGTCTCTCTTCTTCTCAAATCTTTAATTAAGTTAAATCTTTTGGTTTGTCCTTGCTATTCAAAGTTCAAAATCCCATTAACTAAGCCCAACTTGGTAGTCAAAAGTTGATTACTTTGTCATAACTCAATATCATAAGTGTGAAGCCATTTTCATAAGGTCAAAATGCTCTCATATTAATTCCTTTATATCTATTTTTAAAGCCAAATATTTCTTTAAAAAAAAAACATTTTATATGAGTTTGAAATTTAAAAAAATAAATTTTATAAAAGCCTTTTGATTAAAATATTTGGTTTTATTCCAATCCTTAGTCATTCCATAAGTCTTTTATGTTACGTGGCCCTTTTAAAAGTTTGGTCATGTAAAAATATTTGGTTTTATTCCAATTATTCATTCCATAAGTCTTTTATGTTACGTGGACATTTTAAAAGTTTGGTCATGTAAAAATGTTTGGCCTATGTTCAAATCGAGTCAACACTAAGTTTCCACCAACCACCGCTCCAAGAATTGAGTTGTCAAGTAGAGGATGCTAGTCAAAGATCAGGTTTCATGGAAAGCTATCCCATATTTCTTGCAATTTATTCGAAGATCTCATTTATTTTTTCATTAATAGACATTTGTTCCATGATGGAGATTAGTTGTTGTGGCTAAACTCTAGATCGAATGCACTTTTATTGGCGATTTTCATCGGAATTCGGCGAAGGGGAAATTGCTGAAACTGTAATTTGAGTTGCTTGAATTGCAATTTTGGTTGCAGGAATGGATTCAGCGACCTCGATTACCCCTGGGGCACCCCGATTATGCAATTCTAGCAACCCAAAACTGTCATTTAAGCAATTTCAGCCGGATTTTCGCCGGAAAAAAACACCAGATTCTTGGTGCAAACGGTCTAGAGTTTAGCTTACTCTTTATATATATATATATATATATATATATATATATATATATATTATTACTTGTAATGTAAGGGGATTCCAGCCAAGAGGCTGAAGAATATTGTAAAGGGTCGAGTATTGTATTTGGAAGGTCTGAAACCATGCTCTGTAATTTCTATTGGAGACTTGTTATCTGAGATGAGGTTTTATTAGCTATGAGACTGATTTGGATTGTATTTTAAATTTGGATATTTTACACTTTTGTTGAGATTAAGTGTACTCATGAAATCTTTTATAGTAAAGTTTTTATTATGAATGCTCATACTATGTTTTAATATCCCAGATTCCATGTCTTGAATGTTTTATGGATATGGCTCTTCATGTTAATCTGTGAAGGAGCTGTTTGTTCTACATGTTTTCAAACAACTTTCAACCTGAGGCATCTTTTATATAATCCTTTTTTGAGTCTGGTAATCTCATATCATTTATAGAATTTGATGTTTTTAGTCGTCTTGTGCCTTCCCTGTTTGCATTAACCTCTTGACCCCTTGCACAAGCTACCTTAAAAGCGAAATTCAACTAATCATTTTTCCCTGAGCATTAAGATGTGCTAGCCATGCCCTCTCTGCAGTCAAAGTGCATATTGTAGCACTAACATAAGCTATAGAAACAAGACGTTGTGAATAGTTGTTGTTATAAGATGGAAGCTATAGAAACAAGAAAGTAGATACCTAAGGCCTTGTCGGTTGGTTAATGTAAGTAGGTAAACTCAAATCAAATAGAGTTAATTTCAGCTGAATCCAGAGCCCTCGAATTCCAATTGACCAATCAAATTTATAAAAAATGTGAAAATAATTTACAAACAAGTTGCATATTACTAAGTTGACATTGAAGATGTTTGACTTAAAATTTATTACTCTTGCTCAAAGTGTGTGTTCTCTCAACTTTGTATTCAATTGATGTGTGTTGTAATTGTTGCATTAACAAGGAGGTTATCATATTCTCTTACGGGGTAGACTATTATCTTTACAAATATTATATTTCTATCTATGTATAGACCATCCCAAGGTGGTCATTTTTACATTGTTTTAACTCGTTGTTAGTTTGTACTTGATCTTGGGCTAACATATAGAATGCATGTATCCCATGCAAAACTAGGAGCCTAATACTTCTAATATATTTGCTCGATGCATATTTACTATAGTTTTTTTTTATGTTTTCTTTGCATAAGTATCATAGTGAGGGGTGCCACTTTTTGCATTCATGTGTCCATACTTGTGCCCGAACTTCCATTAATCTCCATCATATATTATGAACTAAGACGTCAAGACGCGAGGGAAGGGTTCTTTTATTTAATTTAATTATCGCAAAGGAGCCTTAGCTTATATATAATTGTTACGCTTGCTTAGCAAAGGCACCATTGTAATTTTAGCAATGCTCTAGACTTGCCAAGAAATTTAACCCCTTTCGGTATCTTATAAATTTGAATTTAATTATCAAACCATAAAAAAGTATACACATTATGTATGAATATTATAATTTTTCAACAATTTTATTTCATAACCTTTGTGTTTGAAAATTATAAAAAGAAAAATAATCTTATGTAAATGTGTGTTATATATTTTATCATATCATTCACGTCTTAAGGATGTACTAAAATATAAACCCAAAATTAAAAACACAACCCAAATTATTAAATGTATATTGCAAATGCAAATATCAAAGCTACACTTGTGAAAATTTATTTGATTCTTTATAATGTTTAAGAAGACGTGGATGGTAAGAATATGTGAATATCTTATGTAGTGGCTTGATTGAGAACATATTGAATTTGTCGAGCATTGTGTTTTAAGGTGTAAAAATTAAACTATTTATTTAAGGCTTAAAATACTTCTCTACTTGCCAATGTTGAAATACAAATACAAATATTTATATTTTTTAAAGTTGTTTTAAAAAGTTGAAATATTTATCTATTTTTTAAGGTTGAACTATTCTTGCAAATGCTGAAATAATTATTTTAAAATTTCTAGCAAATGTTGAAATAATTATTTTAAAATTTGGTTGTTAATGTTATTTAGAAAAGTATTGAAAAGGTTGGTGAAGGTTGATAAAGTCTTTTGAAAATTAAAATACTTATTTATATCTTTTAAGATTGAAATGCTTATCTTAAAATTTGGTTGGTGATGTTACATAGAAAAATATTAAAAAAGTTTTTGAAGGTTGGAAAAGTCCTCTTAAACTTAGGGTAAAAACTTATGTTGACTTGCTAATTTTGAACTTATAATTTGGTTAATAATTTTATTTAGATAATTATGAACTTATAATTTGGTTAATTTGATTATTTCGATTGTAATTTCATTTAAAACTTAGGGTTGGAAAAGTCTCATGAGCTCGAGATAAAAAGTTATGTGTGACGTGTTAAGTTTGAAATTAAAATTTAGTTGATGTTATAACTTTGAAAAGTATTTTAAAGTTTGGAATAATCCTAAAGGTTGCAAAAGTCCTCCTAATTCCTAGTCATTGGAAGCCATGGATAGAAACTTATGTATGATACATATCAAATTTATATTTTTGAAAAGTCCTCCCAAGTCATGGGTAGAAACTTATATTTGAACTTTCTAAAGGTTGCAATACTTATCTTAAAATTTTGTTCAATTACTTTGAAAAGTATTTTCTTGTTTCGAAAAGTCCTCCCCATGTTTTGGTATAAACTTATGTATGCTTTGTTTGTTCAACCTTTATGAAGGTTAGTAAGAGAACACGCTTCCACTATTATTGGATGCCTTTTGTTTTTGTATTGTTAACTCGTTCCTTTACAATAATTCTTCTTATGGTGTGTCTGTGTATCTTCTAGTGCAATTGTTACTTTAGAATTGATGAGAGCAACATATTTATAATACAAGAATGGTGTCTAATCACAATTTTTCATTTTCAACATAGTTTTTTTTCAAACTCCTTTTGTTTAAATAAATTAAAATGTATATTAAAGAAAATTTATAAGTCACATATTCTTTAGCTATGAATGTAGGGTAATAAATTATTTAATGTGTTACCAATTAATATAATTTTTTTATTACTAACTGGATTAGTTGCATTTTCCTTACCATCAAATAAGCGATGGTGATATTATCCACTCCTTTGGAATTAATGTTTCCCTTCTACTATGTGGGATTGGTCTCTACAAAAAATTCAACATAAAATTTGTTATTCGATGTCCAAGATTTACCCTTTGTTTGCAAGTTTATAGTTGTTATCAAAATCTGACATGTTAGCCATGTGTATTATATGTCTTGTTGGTTTCTATTTACTATGAATTTGGGCACTTAGAGAAAATGTCGATAAGATTTTTTTCATCTAAATTAGGGACAACCAATCTCTTCCTATGGTATCTTGTGTTTGTATGTTGCCCAAGCATGGCGGTAATCTAGGCTTAACTAATGTTAAATTATAGGTGGTTATTTTGCCTACAAAGCAAGTAGTGTAGTGATTATTTGGCAAGGAACAATGGAAACTATTATTCATACATCCACTTTGTCATGGGAATCATAAAATTAAGAATAAGTGGTAATTATTAATCAATGATATTATTACTATGCCATATGACTTCAACATTGGAAACTCATAAATGTTGCAAAGAATATAGGAAGTACACAAAAGAGTCACTCCTACATTCACTTTTCAATGACATGGTTATAGAAGATGATTTGAGATTGCTTGTCATTCAATTTGGTCCTTGAAAACACATTTTCCCATTATATCTCATGAGGACATATACTGCTACGAACATAAAATAAGATAATAATTAAATAATTAATAATTAGGTTAACTAAAGTTAGGTTATGAAATGAGGCGTCTCCTCAACATCAAATGCCCAAGCCATATTTAAGGCAGGGCCATCATTGTAACATATCATCTTTTATCCTATCATCTAATATATTATTCTTATTATCATTCATCATGGAAGTCGGTTTCGCTTCTTAACTCCTTAAGAGGACACGGTTAAATCGACAAGACACCGTTGCTACATTTGGTATCAGAGCACTCTTTTAGCCATTCTCACTCACTCACATTTTCCACGATCCAATTCCCTCATAACGCTTCTCTACACTCCCTCACTCCCTGCACATTCGCCACCACGTCGCCACTTGCCCTGCGCACCGGCCTCTCCATATCCCAAAATCCTCATCCCTCCTGGCCGCCTGCACAACACCGCACTGCATTATGCTTCACAGTGTCCATCTGCACCTTGCCACACTACCCTTGAGCTACACTACCCTGCAGCGCCTCTCCCACTGCACACATCCACATTTCGTATGCGCGTCCTGTCCTCTCCCGCGCAGTCGCCACCCCACCTTCCGTCCAACCCCCATCCATTCCTTCCTCCTGCTACCTCCGCGTCCGCGCCCTCCAGCCTGCCTCTTCCACGCTGCCTTTCTGCAAACACGCCCCTCCACGTCCAGCCTCCACTCCCGCTCCATCGCGTCCCCTACTTCCCGCCAGCGCCAGCTCAACCGTCGACCTACCCCCGTCCTCCTCCACACCTGCAACTCCCTGCTCCCACGGATCACCCTTCCACTACCAGCAACCTCCACGCTCCACCTGCTCCCGCCTGGTCCACACTCCACGACCTCTCCTCGCGCCCTCCTCTTATGTACCACCCACGCTGCCTCCTCTCCCTGGTCCTTCACATCCTGCCTTCTCTACGCCGCTGCCTCCCAATAGCACCACAACACCACCCAACTCACCACCCTTCTACCCTTTCATGCCCTCCAATGACCATAAACCCTAACCTCCAATGACCATAAACCCTAATTCGAATTAGGTCAAAACAAAAGTTTTAATATAATAATAAATTATTATTATTATTATTATTATTATAGTAGTTCTGACCTTATAAGAAAATAAAAATATATAATATAATAATATTAATTTCAATTATTATTATTATATTTTTATTTTTTACCATTAATCTTGAGAAATTAACCATAGTTATTATTATTAAAAAAAATATAATAATAATATTATTCTATATCATCTCAAAACAAAACAAAAATATTATTAATATTATTATTAAATTTTAATAATAATTATTATTATTATAAAAAAAATCAATTTTTTTGAATAAGAATTGGTTGGAGAACAAAAAATTCAAACAACAAATTCAAGCCAAAGGAAGGCTCGTTAAAGAAAGACAAGCCAAAGAAGAAATCAAGTCCATATAAGATAATCTATTGTCGAAGAATTCAAGTCAAAGGAAGGCTCATAAAATAAGTCAAAGACTGTCTATAGCTGAAGAAATCAAAGGAAGACCAATTATCATTGAAGAAATCGAATACCGATTAGCACCAAAGTAGTCAAAGGAAGACAAACTAAAAAAAAAAAGTCAAAGACCATCTATAGTCCAAAACAAGCATCTAACGTCGATTAAATCAGAGACCATGGAAGACGGTTTGCGATTACAAATAGAGGAATTAGAAGCCACGTTAAAACGTTATCGAAAAGACAATGAAGAATTGCGTGACATAAATAACAGTTCAGAAATAAGAATTGAATTACAAGAAAATGTGTAATGAAATAAAAATCTCTAACCAGGAAAGGTGTATAGAAAAATTGTATGCGCAAATTGATGAATTAAAAGCCAAAAATGAATTCAATCAAAGGTTAGGAAATCAAGATATAAAGAAGGAAATAAATAATTACGAAGCAGAAATAATATGCTTGAACAAAATCGTTAGCGACAAAGATGAAGAACTAACGCAGATACGACATAAATTAGAAAGTCAAGAATCAAAGGTCGGCCAATGTCAACAACAGATAAAAAAATTTCAACAACAAAATGACGACTCTAAAAAGACACATAAGTCAGAGATCGCAAAGAGTAATAAAGCATTATCCAACAATGCTGAAGAAATTTTCAGACTAAGAAATCATAACAAGATACTAGTCACAAAAATTAAGAAGTTGAAAAATAGCCGGAAGATAGAACAATCTATGGACGACATTGAAGGGAAACTTCTAGACAAGCAGGAAGAAAATAGTTGTATCAGAAGTCATAATGAAGATTTTAAGGAACAACTTAAGAAGTCTGAAGATGACAGAAAATCGCAAGTCGAATTGATTAACAAGTTTCAAAATGATAACAAGCAGTTAGAAAACAAGTTGGAAAATATACATAACGAAACCTTAAAACCTCAAGAGACGAAAATAAAACTTACAGCTCAGATCAATGCTCAAAAGACGACACTCGTAAAAGAAAATGACATTGTGAAAATTCCCTATCGACACCCCAACCATAAAAACCGATATTCTAAAAAGTGGGAAATGTCGAAAGATAATGGTACTAATGTGATCAAAGCTCCTGACGACAGATCAATAGGGAATCCCAACAGTCAGCAACAAATCAATTTGGGATGGATTGACCCATCCACATATCGGAAGTTATGCTCTACACTTAGCAGTTCATATCGACAGGTTTCGTCAGCCATGACATCGCAAAGAACAATGCGACAAAATTGTAAGGCTTTGAGGACAAAGCCTTTCTAAGAGAGTGGCAATGCTATGAACATAAAATAAGATAATAATTAAATAATTAATAATTAGATTAAATAAAGTTAGGTTATGAAATGAGGCGTCTCCTCAACATCAAATGCCGAGCCATATTTAAGGCAGGGCCATCATTGTAACATATCATCTTTTATCCTATCATCTAATATATTATTCTTATTATCATTCATCATGGAAGTCGGTTTCGCTTCTTAACTCCTTAACCAGACATGGTTAAGTCGACAACAGGACACCGTTGCTGCATGTAGGGTAATAAATTATTTAATGTGTTACCAATTAATATAATTTTTTTATTACTAACTGGATTAGTTGCGTTTCCCTTACCATCAAATAAGCAATGGTGATATTATCCACTCCTTTGGAATTAATGTTTCCCCTTCTACTATGTGGGATTGGTCTCTACGAAAAATTCAACATAAAATTTGTTATTGGATGTCCAAGATTTACCCTTTGTTTGCAAGTTTATAGTCGTTATCAAAATTTGACATGTTAGCCATGTGTATTATATGCCTTCTTGGTTTCTATTTACTATGAATTTGGGCACTTAGAGAAAATGTCGATAAGAATTTTTTCATCTAAATTAGGGACAACCAATCTCTTCCTATGGTATCTTGTATTTGTATGTTGCCCAAGCATGGCGGTGAGATCTAGGCTTAAAACTAATGTTAAATTATAGGTGGTTATTTTGCCTACAAAACAAGTAGTGTAGTGATTATTTGGCAAGGAACAATGGAAACTATTATTCATACATCCACTTTGTCATGGGAATCATAAAATTAAGAATAAGTGGTAATTATTAATCAATGATATTATTACTATGCCATATGACTTCAACATTGGAAACTCATAAATGTTGCAAAGAATATAGGAAGTGCACAAAAGAGTCACTCCTACATTCACTTTTCAATGACATAGTTACAGAAGATGATTTGAGATTGCTTGTCATTCAATTTGGTCCTTGAAAACACATTTTCCCATTATATCTCATGAGGACATATACCTTCCTCAGAGACTAACTAAAAATTAGTTTTTTTTTTGTTGGAGAGACTTGTGGGATAAGGTCACTAGAACATGAAAAATGTGTCCCAATGTCTCATGCACGTTTGGATCACTATGATTTCATTACCCATGGATTTGAGGGATTCAAAAATCAATCTTAGTTGAAGAGATCTCTAAGCTCAATGTTCACACTCCGCGGCCTATTTGTTTGGATTGTGTATGAAAATATGTTAAACCCACTTGTCTTTACAATCCAAAACAATTATACGAATTCTTGTTTACACCAAAACCATTCCATAAAAAAAATGAACATACAACAAAGTCTTTTAAATGCATAAGCGCAGTGGGTTAATTGCCCCTAAAGCCTATTGCTACACTTGTTCACACACAATGGCATGGGGAACATGTTGCATAAGAGTCCATGCCAAGGTGCTTGGGAAACCATGCTTAGAATTATGTTTTTCTCCACTAGAGAGTCTAGTCTTTCCCCACTTGCAAACAGTATGCCAATAGTCTTAGGAATAATTATTTTGGTTTCATCCAAGTCCCTTTGGATGTTCAAAAGTTTATCTAATTTTGTTGCATCTTGAAATTTAGTAAGAGCAACATTTAAGTAGGGCACACATTGGTTTGCATTTGGCTAAATAACCCTCCACGAATCTCGAAAATTTTGTTGATAGCCATCTAGTACTTTTTTGATAACATAAATAGCATTAGGCATAGGATATCGATTGTCCTTGAATACCACCTTATTCAAGTATGGAAACTCATAAATGTTGCAAAGAATATAGGAAGTGCACAAAAGAGTCACTCCTACATTCACTTTTCAATGACATGGTTATAGAAGATGATTTGAGATAGCTTGTCATTCAATTTGGTCCTTGAAAACACATTTTCCCATTATATCTCATGAGGACATATACCTTCCTCAAAGACTAACTAAAAATTAGTTTTTTTTTGGTTGGAGAGACTTGTGGGATAAGGTCACTAGAACATGAAAAATGTGTCCCAATGTCTCATGCACGTTTGGATCACTATGATTTCATTACCCATGGTTTTGAGGGATTCAACAATCAATCTTAGTTGAAGAGATATCTAAGCTCAATGTTCACACTCCGCGGCCTATTTGTTTGGATTGTGTATGAAAATATGTTAAACCCATTTGTCTTTACAATCCAAAACAATTATACGAATTCTTGTTTACACCAAACCCATTCCATAAAAAATTGAACATACAACAAAGTCTTTTAAATGCATAAGTGCAGTGGGTTAATTGCCCCTAAAGCCTATTGCTACACTTGTTCACACACAATGGCATGGGGAACATGTTGCATAAGAGTCCATGCCAAGGTGATTCGGAAACCATGCTTAGATATTTTTTTTTTCTCCATTAGAGAGTCTAGTCTTTCCCCACTTGTAAACATTATCCAATAGTCTTAGGAATAATTATTTTGGTTTCATCCAAGTCCCTTTGGATGTTCAAAATTTTTTCTAATTTTGTTGCATCTTGAAATTTAGTAAGAGCAACATTTAAGTAGGGCACACATTGGTTTGCATTTGGCTAAATAACCCTCCACGAATCTCGAAAATTTTGTTGATAGCCATCTAGTACTTTTTTGATAACATAAATAACATTAGGCATAGGATATCGATTGTCCTTGAATACCACCTTATTCAAGTAATTTATAATACAATGTTCCATGTAGTTTTCTTGTTTTACACATTGATGTTGTCTAATGGGCTCATGGTGCAACCAATGAACATTGCATGCATTATGAAGCTCTATATGTGTTGTTATTTAAATTTTGGTAGGCTTCAAGGAGAATATGGAGGCGAAATTTGGTCCACATATATGTACATGTCAATAGTATTATGTGTGTCCTATGCATTTGATCACTAACTCTGAGTGCCTCCATGACTACCTTGACATACTCGATCATATATCATTTTGCAAGCATTTAAGAGTATGAGAACATGATGTAGCATTTGCTCCACTTATATATGTATAGTGGTAGTATTTTGTGTGCCTTACATGTTTGACCACTATTTCCATATAATCTGTTACTACCTTAATGTACCAAAGAAAACTTTTATAAAATAAAAATTTAATTAATAACAAGAAAGTCATCCCTCCTCATCATTAATTTAAGGCCTTTTGTAGACAAACATTTTATATGATATCATTAAATTTTATTTTAACAATAACATATAACATTTTCATTAACATATAAAAGGATGTGATTGAACCATCGGTAAATATATACAATATGTCTTAAAGGGTTCAAAAAGATATTCAAAATTGTCAGTTATATTACTATACCTGCACCTACATACTCATCATTATTTCTATTATCCGCTTGCAATCTATATTCTTGACAACTATACATTATAATAAACTATCCAAATAAGAAAATGGCATGGGAAAGCATCATGAAAACCTATTCTAATTAGGAAAATTTATGCTCACTATAGGATTCTTTCATTTCTTTCTCTTCGACCTCCTATTGTCCAAGTGTATTGTCCAAGTGTTAGCTTGTTTGTTGCTTACTCTTCATGTTCCTTTGATTACTATTGAACTATAATATCTTCCATGAGTCCTTCCTTGACTAATCCTATATATTTTGAAGGCCTATCCACCATATTCTATGAGCTCTAAGCAAAACTCAATATCATATTGTAATGCATATTAATGTCTATGGCTAACTTACCCATTCTTCTGCTTTGGGACTCCATTCTCGCATCCAAAACTTCACAAATTTCCATTTAAGCATCAATTTGATCGCATGTGCTCGGATAGATATTTCCAACGAGCTATCGTGCACCCCAAACGGAGATCGTATGCAAAAGTTACGACCCCGGGAAGTTGATGTACTAACTTACCCAAACGGGGCCCACATGACTTTTGGTGCTTCATCTCTTAGGGTTAGGTTTTTGGATGTCTAGGGTTTTTGACATTCCTGTTTATTATAAAAAGGCCATCAGAGCCTCATTGTATTCATCTTGGCACGAATGAGCATAGCGGCCACATCTCTTCTCAGAGATAGCTACCACCATTATAGCTATTGTATTTTACAGTTTGTTCTATTTCCACTATTTAATAGAATATGTGTTTACTGTATCGTTGTGTTCTCTGCAATATATCTCTGTATTTGATTATGTATATGCTCTTTTATTTCGTTCTCACATAAATCCGGATCAAGAACGTAGAGTAAGCCAACTCAAGCCACCACTTCAATCCAAAATTCCCAAAAACCTAGAATCAAAGGAAACAACCAAACAAAACCAATCCATAGGTCAAAGGGTATCCGACATAATTTCCAATCAACTGTCATTATTACTCACCGCTTCATTGCCTAAGTGTAGATAGGTCAAATATCCCAACAAACATTGCAAAAGGGAAAATCCAAATAGGGCTCCCACTTAAATAGTTAAACGTCCTAAATGCACCACCTTGGAAATTGAATAAATCCTTCCTACACAGCAAATTGCCGTTAGTTCAACCATAAAAATCCCTTCACATTGGTAGATGAGTAAGTGTGGGGGGTATAGGAGGGGAAGGAGGATTAAAGTTTCCCTCCTCAATGCTCACCACAAGCCAGTTGTCCTTTGAAGTCCGGTGCATGTTAAGACTATAGTTGTTATTCATGGAATTAATTGTATAACAGGGTCACCCCCATTTTTTGCACTAAGGTCCCTTTTGCTAGGATAGTTGTCAAGTTTTCCATAGCATCTGCTTAGGAGTTGCAAGTTGCAAGCTCAAAGTATGGGATATAATTCAATAAATTCGAAACGTGGAGACATCCCTTTTATTCTGGAAAAAGACCTGGTGAGTGGAGAGGAAAGAACTAGACCTTGTTTTCTCACTTTGTGACTGACATGAGACGAATCGCTAAATACAAAACCTCCCTTGCTTCCATAGCCTATAGAATGAACATTCCTCTATACAATGAAAGACCTTTCACTTGATTAATCATTGTCTCGCCCAATCCCCATACATGGGTAAGTTCTTGGTATTCATTGAATTTGTAAATAACCCCGCTACACCTACCACCCTTAATATTAATAACTTATTAAACAAAACAAAAAAATTGTAGTAAGGTTGTTATGTATATTTTAAACTTTAGGAAGATACTATTTCATTAAAAATAAAATTTGGGATTGATTCTTTAGAAGTATCATTTTTGGATTTAATTATAGGTATCATGTCCAAAATAAAAGTAAAAAGATGAAATTCATAATAAGAAAATGAAAATTAATCAATAAAACATAAAATAATGATTATTTGTATTTGTATTTTTATGTTTTCACTATTTAATAAATTAAAGTTATTATAACCACTAGTTTTGATATCTCAACATAAAAAATTGAAAATTGTTAATAATTTTTTTTGTTAGTCAGAATTATATTACATTACTATAAGAGGGTTACATATCATTGTTTTGCAGATCTAGACCAAAACCTTTCAATCTCTCTAAGAGTCTATCACTGAGTACTACTGCAACGACAATAACCATAACAAAGCCACCCCTTCGTTGTGGGGGAAAACATGGATATGATTGTTTCTAAGAGACTAGAAATAACCAAACCGAACATGCTCCATCTATCACAACAAAACAAAACAAACCATATCCCTACCAGACTAAACAAGCATCGCGAACAACTGCTAACCCATCATATAACATAAACAAAAGACAAGACCATCAAGGAGAAAACGAGCTTAGGGAACATGGTTATGGCACGACGGACCCTCCATACCAGCCAACGACGAAGCAGAAGAGTTGCCTCCCTCCCCTGATAGCCTCAGCATGAACTAGATGCCCAATTTCTTCATTATAACATCAATCTTATGATGCATAAGGAGAGAATCCACATTATGCTCCTAGAACCAAATGGGATCCTCATCCCTAGTCTGCTTCTCCTCACGTTCCATCAACACCCTTGCCAACAACCCCTTCATAACCTAGTAGGTCACCACATAGCGTTCGTAGAGGGCCATGTGCCCCCTTGTGGTACTAGGATCCTAGATCCAATCCTCTAAGGCCTCAAAGTCCTCCATCGGCTTGTCAAGCTCCAACTCCTCCCATAGCCCCTTTTCAACTTCCTCTATCTTCGCTTGGACCGAGGATGAAACATAATCCGTATACAACAAGACCGCCCATGTTATCCTCAATTGTTCTCGCGTCGTACGCCCCAACCCTGCTTCCTCCTTCCCATTTTCCTCGTGGCCCGCCTTCTTCCCCACATTTCCATTAGCCCCAAACACCAACACTCCAGACTACTACAAATATGAACCCAACCCGTATCAAACACCTCACCCAACACATGCAACACTAGCATGAAACTAACGTTGTATCCCTCCAGGCCCTCGTTGATGATAAAAATGTTGACCCCATAAATTCCATGAGAGCTCTCGGGGCTCTCCACGACCATGACCTACTAACCAAATCCATGATAGATCCGTCACTCGGTTTAACAATAATTCCCCATGCACTGCACTTAACTCTTGTCTTGCTTTCGTACTTCCGACGTGTTATACCGGCAGCTACCCGTCTACCATCTTGCATCCTCTTAATTCCTTGATGACTTATGCGTCTCATCCTTCCGTCAACAACTAAGCTGAATGCACCTCCACATGGCTCATCCTTCTCCCCACTTGTCTCCTCTCCGTGCTATTATCACCCCTATCCGGGATGAAAATTGTTAATATTAAAATGATAAAGTATAATGTTTATTTATGAAGATTAAATATTTTTTTCATACATATAATAAGTTTTATATTCACAATTTTTTTATTTAGATTATTAATCCTTGTCAAAATTAAAATTATTATTATTATTTTTTTGTCAAAATAGGTATTTTTTTTTTACAAGTAGGGATTATTATTATTTTTATGAAATTTATTAGTATACATTTTTCATTAAACATTTCCTTGGTATTAAAAAAAACTATTAAGTGAATATTTTGAAAAATAAAAAGTATTTTTCTTAATTTTTTATTTAACTTTTTTAATTGGTCTAAAACTCCACGACATACATTTTTCATTAAACAATTCCTAATGTTTGGTATAAAAAAACTATTAAGTGGATATTTTGGAAAATAAAATATTTTTTTTAATTTTCTCATTTAACTTTTTTATTAATCTAAAACTCATTCCCCTCTTTGGCATTAATGTTTAGATGTCCAAGTTTTATTCTTTCTCTGTGATTTCATAGAAATTTCAACATAAAATTTGTAAACATGTCTACGATTTATCCTTTATGTGTAAGGTTATAGTCTTTATCAAAATCCTATACACTAGCTATGTGTACTATATGTCTGGTTAGTTTCCATTAGAAAGAATGCTAACAAGCTTTTTCTCGTCTAAATTGGGGATGATAGATTTATTTCTATGGTATTTTGTGTTTGTATGTTTCCCAAACATGTAGGTGATTTAGATCTAAATAATATTAAATTATAAGGTTACTTTGTCTATAAAATAGGTAGTGTATTGCTTATTTGGCGAGGAAACATGGAAAAGTTATAATATAGACGTCATATTTGTCATCAAAACCATAAACCTAAGATTAAGGGACAATTCTTAATAAACAATATTATTGCTATGTTGGATTATTTCAATAATGGAAACTCAACTTGATATGAGAAATGTGAAAACGAGTCACGCCTGCATTCACTTCGCAATGGGATGGTTATATAAAAAGATTTGAGATTGCTTGTTATTCAATTTGGTCTTTGAAAACACATATTTCTATTATATCTCGTAAGGACATACACCTTCCTAAGAGATTAGCTCAAAAGGAAGTTTTTGTTTTTGTTGTTGGAGAGAATAATGGGATGAGGTCACTAGAACATGGAAAATGTAGCCCAATTTCTGATATAAGTTTGGATTGCTATGCTCTAATCACACAAGGATTCAATGAATTCAATAGTCAATCTCATTCAAAGATCTATTTTTAAGCTCAATGTTCACACCCAACCACCTGTTTGGTTTGGATTAGTTATAATAAAATGGTGAACCCATTTTTCTTTACAATACCAACTAATTATAACAATTTTTGTTTACGCCACATTCATTCTATAACACATTGAAAATGCAATAAATTCTATTAGATGCATATGTGAAAGTGGGTGAACTACCTCCAAACAATACAATGTGGTCCTCTAGATCCTCTTGTTATAATGTTCATGCACAACAACATGGGGAACATGTTGCATAAGGGCCCAAGTCGAAGTGCTTAGGAGGCCATGCTTAGATTTGAAATATTCTCCACTATAGAGTCAAGTCTTTCCCCTCTTGCAAACACTATGCCAATAGTATTAGGCATAATTATTTTGGTTTCATTAAAGTCTCTTTGGATCTTCATAATTTTATCTACTATTGTTGCATCTTGAATTTTAGTAAGAACATTATCTACGTAGGGCACAAATTGGCTTGTATTCAACTAAACAACCCTCCATTAATATCCAAAGTTTTGTTGGTAGTCATCTAGTACTTTGTTGATAACATAAAAGACATTTTTTTCAAAAAATAAAATAAAATTTTGTGTTATTCATAGAGTGAACCAAAGAAACTACAATGAGTGCCTATCCCTCGGATAGTACAAATGTGCAAACTTATCTTTTACAATTTATCTTGTGTATGCTGACATCTATCTAGTATATATATTCAGTTACATTGTATATCACAAGATAAGGGCCACATATGATCACTGTAATGATAAAATCCTCAAAATGTCAAAAAACAAATCTTCTAATAATGGAGATAATAGATCCTGATTTGACCTTCCTCAACTAGTACCTTATCAATGTAGTAGGAAAAATGTAATATTCCTTCAACCGGGCCTAGTCCTCTTTTAGAAAGAGTATCTGCTCTCTGGTTAAAAATCCTAGAAATGTGATGAGTGGATAATGTAGTGAATGCATGTTGTATCAGAGTAGTCATTTGCTTCCAGTACTCAAGAGCAGCTACCTGCAACAGCCTATTACCATTGACCCAGTCAATGATAGTTGTGGAAACATCGAAGGTCTGTAAGTCCTGGATACCTTTTGAAAGTGCAAAGGATAGTAATCCCCCAAAAGCCAATAATTCGGCTCTGGTATTGTTGCCCCTTCCATAACCAATAAATCCCTCATAATATCTATCCAAAGAAGAACATAGGAGAAAACCTGCACCACACACACCTCTCTGTTTGACACTGTCAAAATATCCAAATGGGATCATAAAATTTGGATTGGGGATAAACAGTCTTTTATCTCTAATGATAGGCATATTCTCCAATGTACTAGAGACATACTTCATAATATAGGAACAAGCCTGCAAACAGTTGCAATTGTAATTATCGAATATATAGAGATTCCTCAATCTCCAAATACTCCAAATTACTTGTAGGGGGGGAGGAGGAAAAATTCCTCCTACAACAAAACCATCCAGCAAGAATCAAGTCTAATGAACCCAAGTTCCAGCAGAAATCAATGCCCCATCTCCCAGATAATTTGTTCCAAATTTGTTGAGTGAGTCGGCACTGGATAAATAAATGATCTACTATCTCCACATCCTGATAGAAGAATGGACATCCAGTGGGGCCCAATCCCTCATGGGACATAAAAGACATTGTGCATAAGACATTAATTATCCATGAATGCCACCTTGTGCAAGAAATTTATAATATAATGTTCCGTGTACTTTTCTTTTTGTACACCTTGTTGTTATCTAATGCACTTATATTGTGATCAATGAACATTGAAAGTGTCTACAAGTTCAATATGTGTTGTTATTTAAATTTTGGTAGATCTTTACCCGGATGGGGTGACAGGGGGATAATGAGGAAGGTTATGTGGAGGGTGGTGGGGAGGTCCAAATGGTGGCGCATCCTCCCACGCCAAATTCCCCTCATGCGATATTAAATGTTATGCACTAGCTCCATTTAAAGTTGGATCAGCTTAGCCTCTTCTATGGAAATTCACGCCCCCTTCACACGCTATTCTGTTCCATTCTGTGGTAGATGCAGTTAATTATCTACCTAGTAAACATGAAAATCCTTAGTACAAGTTGGGATTCATGGTAGGTGATCATCAGGACTTTCTCTTTGGATGTGATTGCGCACATATGATTTGGGCAGGCCGAATTTTTTGTCCATTCTGGGTGACCACCAAATTTAATTATTTGTCTTTGTTAAGCTCTTTCTATTCCATCGACAACTCGTGGTGTTAATTTCCGCCTGGTTAAGTCTCGAGGCATGACTAGTCCTTGTTGGTTGTGGAGCCTGATCTTACTCATGGAAACGTTTCAGCCATGTTTGGATCCCAGCCCATGACGAGGGTGGGGGGGGGGGATTTCCACCCACTATAGTTGTCATGGGGCGTCTAGGGGGGTGGAGACTAATTTTGGGAGCCCCCCCTGGCGGGGGTTTGGGGACATCGCCCCCATAGCAAAAATTTCAGAAACAAAGCCTTGTAAAATGTTGTAATTTCATAGTCATGACTTGGTCAATAATGGGTAATTTACGGGCCCATGGTATTGGGTATTCCATGGTAATCCCTCTTTAAAAGGAAGGCATTGTAATACAGTTTTGTGTGGTAGTATCGTATTGTAAATATCTATGTGATTGTGTGAGCGAGACTGTGATAGAGTGAAGAGGAAGTTGCAGTGGATGTGTTATGCATTGTATCCCTTCATTTGTTGGATGGTATAATAAAAGGATTGGAAATTTCTTTGTGGACGTGGCCCATATTAGGTGAACCACTTATATTGGTGTCTCTCTTGTATTGTATTTATGTGTTTTATTTATGCATCTTATTTTATGATATTTTTCTATGATCCTGTTTTTCTAACAGGACTAGGCTCAGGGGTAAATCTCGTCGCAGCCGTGGTGGTCGTTTTCTTGGTCTACATGCTTCTTATTATCCCATTGTCTTAAGGTTGTATCAAGATCAGTCTTCCTCAATGGACATGGTTGATAATAGTGAGGTTGTCGCTTCTCATGGTATAGAGACAACGTCTAGCAACTGGAGGTGCACCATCGAATAGTTTGATGACTGTGACCACTCCTTGGGTTTTGGGGAAAACATGATGCCCCTCCTCTTGTTTCCAGAAATAAAGCTACATTCTTGTGCAGATCCTTCTTAGCATCATTGTGAACCTACTGGTGCACCTCCCTCACTGGATTATGTTGTGTTTGCAATGGTGGCTCACGCCCTATGTGATATGGTTTTTGACAATCGTTGTCATATGGAGGACTTACGCTTCAAATTGGAACTCATCGACATAAATTTCTCTCCTATCATCTCACTTCTCTCTAGACAGGGACCCAGTAACTCTATAGGACGCCACTCCTATCGACACTTTCCATGACGACCAGGCCCAGGTGGATGTCAATCAGTTCGTATGTTAAATTATGTGTCTCTGATTTTTGAGTTTATGTTTCTCATCTTTTACAGTTCAGTTGTGTATTGGGAAATTATACTTTTTTCAGCCAGCCATAAGAGTCGGTTTTGTAATCTTTTATGCTAAATGTAAACTCTTGGGTAGTGAGGGTATGTTTGGTTATCATGGAATCTTGTATCATGCCCTCTTAAAGATGGCCACTAGCATCTGCTACAACTATGTATTTCCTCTATTTCTGATATAATACAATGCTCTCTTACGTAAAAAAAAAATGGTAGATCTTAAAGAGAATATGGAGGTATACTTTGGTCCACATATGCCAATAGTATTATGTGTGTGTCACATGTTAGATTACTATCTCTAGGTGCATGTTAGATTACTATCTCTAGGTGCCTCCTTTGTTATCTTGAGGTGCCATGTAAAATTTTATAAGCCTTGAGAAGAACACAAGGTGGCCTTTATTAAACTTATGTGTGTGTGTGTGTAGTGCCATATATGCTTTACTTGTTTGACCACTATTTTCAAATACCCTATGACTACCTTAATGTACCAAATAAATTAATAAAAAAGGAAAGAAAAACAAAATCCCCCTCACCATTAATTTAAAGACTCTTTGAGAAAGATTCTATAATATCAACAATGTTAAACTTTTAAACACAAAAAGATTGGAGACCGAAATTGACTCCCACAAATATTGTTTTATTACAATGAAGTCGTTTTGTACAATGGGTTTGGTTTTCTTTTATGTCGTTGAATTTGATAGTTGTGTTATCATTATAATGTAACTATTTTATTCAATAATATCTAATTCTTAATTTATTAGTCACTTATACTCCAACACTCTCTTTTTTATAACTAAAATGGGTAAATTTTATATTAAAAATTTGATGAATACAACCAAAAGGATTATAGATAATTCCAAAAGATAAAATAACTGATTTTCCATTAGGGAATTACCCTGCAACCTATTAATAGCTTCCAGCCTCGATATTGCTACAATGAATACAACTTGTAATGCCTCTCAAGGGCATTAAGAATTTTAATCTAAATAAGCATCTATTTTCTTTTTCATTTTAGAAATGCCTAATAGTATTAATACAACCACAAATGGTGGATTTCTTAATTGTATGAGTGAACACCCTATAAGCATCATGTAACCATAGCAGCATATAAAGAGTTTGCAACAACATATAAACAACTTAAAATCAGAAGAAGAATACCTCTATATAGGAATGGTGACAAAGTCCAAACTGAGCAAGCCTTCATCTTCTCCTCAAGTATCCCCCCCCTTCATTTCCCAAAGCGGAACCACGGCTTACTTTCCAGCCAACTAGGGGCCTAGCCATCTCCCTAGCCCTAGGAACCCATCTAAATGGTCCCATCCAAATGGCCTCCTAGCCCTCCGTGCCCGAGACCCCCAGAGAACAGAACAGTGATGCACCAGTAGGCTATGTATCAAATCTTCCAAGAGTTCTCAAACTCTTCCAACTCTTCAAAACTTCTCATACCCCAAAATATCAAAAATTCTCCATCCTAGAATACTCTCACCAAAATAATCTTCAAGAGAAAAAGAACCCCCCTCCTTCCGTTCTCAAGTCTCATATTTATATCAAAATCCTCCTCATCCACCAATAAATTCCCATAAATAATAATCATCAATCAATAAATTCATTTTCTCCAAAAAATAGAAAATTGATTTAAATAATTAAAATATTAATAAACATGGATGCAAAGTCTCACTTGTCATGCTTCCATCTTAATGCAACTATGACAACCATTTTCTAAAAATTTGTGCAAATCCTATCTATCCATTTATTTATATTATCCTTTCATTCATAAGTCAAATAAGATATTTTCATATACTATATTATACTATGACATATTTTATATTATATGTATATAATTATATATGTTATTTAATAATCCAATCAATTTATATAAATCTAAATCATATTAAACAAGTCAACAAACTCATACTTTCAACACACAAGTAATGCTTTCATCAATTCATCAACCAAGTTACTAATAGATAATATAATCATATTAATTTATTCATCAATCGACCAATCATAGTAATGTAATCACGAATTGACGTATGCATGGCCAATCCACACGTCTTGAGCGTGCGTACTAATAATCACATTTAATGCTCCTAATAAATCATTATTACATCTTCACAAACAACATATAGAAGAACAATTAAACAGTGCATCATTCATCATTCATAATCATTTATACAGAAACAATAAGACAAAATTAGATAAACATAATGGTGAAATCAAGCATATAATCATGATGGTTAATAACAATCAAGAACACCATCCAATCCATCATTGGTACCATCCATCACATTAGTAATCCAACCCCCAAATCACCACTACTTCCATCTCCTGGCCTCACCATCCCGTCCTCTGCTACAATATAATGTGGTGTCAACTGCACAACCTAACCACATATAGAGCCCGTAAGCGGAAGTGTCGATCGACTACATCGACCAAGCTTCCCCAGCAGGCATCCGCTATTCGTCATCACACATCTAGGGGAGTGCGCAACACAACCCTCCCACCACTCCAAGTTTCGGGGGATAAACGGTGGGAAATGCCTCCACTCCCCCTAATAGTACTAGGGTCAACACCCTACGTCAACCATACTGTGCCATCACTGTTCTAAGGGGTCCCGTCATTGAAAAACCACTTTGGGCAAGTCACAATTCCTGTCAAAACTCACACTCACCCACAAGTCATAGAAATATTGGAATTCACAATTAAAAAATAGCCTGAAATTTGATATAACATCATTATACTCATGATGTTCAATACATATTGTGCCCCTTGGCAATATAGGAATACACCTATCTCATAGCCAATCAACATGTGAAATCGTTCATCATTAACATGAAACATATATATAGCCATACCCAACTCTTTCAAGTGTTAATCCATATCACTTATACAACATTTACAAATAATTATGTAAGTACTTTTGCAAAAAACTAAATTAGTATTCCACATATGGATATTCTATATTCAATTTGCGTGTTCAATATGAAGTAGCATATCCATTGCCATTAATAAATTAAATAGTAAATTCCATTTACCATACAACCTCAAGGGAGTCGACATGTACACATAACAATCATCTTAATCAATCTATCTTTGTCAAACAGATAATAAACAAATACAATGCTAAGCTAATTCATATTAGAGTTTCTAATTAACGACTGTCAAGATATGGGGCATTACACAACTATTACTAAACAATTATAAACTTTCACGTATATGTTGAGTATATGTTATATTCTTTGCATGTGTGTGTGGTGGGGGGGGTGGTCAATCCCCTCCATCTAGTACTATGCAATATGCGCCAAGCGCTGTGCGTGGTGTTGGCTCAGGGGGGTAAGAGGGGGTGGGCATGTTGACACCTTCCCCCTTTCGCGAAGCGGATGAAGGAAATGGTCATTAGGCCATTTCCATTCCCGCGAGTGCCAAATTTTTTGGGGTTGTTTTCAGTTATTTTGGGGAATTTTTTAAAAATATGTAATTTAATCCCAGTTAAGGTATTGGGGTCTATTTTCTAATCCGGGTTAACATATTAGGGTATTGGATGTTGTGAAATACCTATATTGTATTGTGAGTGATTCATAATGATCATGAGAAAAATAGGAGTTGTGGATCCAAGGTTTGTTGGTTTTTCCCTGTCAAAGGTTTACATGGTAAATCTCTGTGTATTATGTGTGAATGTTGTGGCATAATCTATGTTTTGCTTAAATAATATGTATGTTTTGCTTCTCTACACAGGTTTAAAATTTACATGTGGTATCAGAGCTCGATTATTTGGTTTCGGGGGGGACACCTTTGTTGGTAAGGGTTTGACGCGGTTGATAGATCTTTGGTATGTGATAAACCTGGGTTTAGTGAGAGCTTTGCAGCTTTGATTTGTGCATTGAAAGAAAATGGAAAGCAATGCAAGAATTGAGATCGAGAAATTTAACGGCCATAACTTTGAGCTATGGAAGCTCAAAATGGAGGATCTTCTTGTAGATCAGGAATAGTGGATTGTTGTGGATCCTGGTACACAACCCAATGGAATGTCGAAAGAAGATTGAGAGAAATTAGATAAAAGGGTGAGGAGTACAATCTGAATGTGCTTGTCAGACTATGTGTTGTTGAACGTATCTGGAGAAGATACTACGGTAAAGAATTGGGCAAAACTAAGGAGTTTGTATCAATCAAAATCCCTTGTAAACAAGTTGTTTCTATCAAAGAAACTGTATCGTCTCAGAATGGATGATAATGACACAATGAAAAAGCATATGAATGTATACAATACTTTGGTAAGTCAAATAACCTTCGTTGGAATTAAAATGGTTGAAGAATATAAATGTATTACATTATTGTGTTCTTTACCAGATTCCCGGGACAACCTAATTGTAGCAATAGGGAGTGTTAATCAAGCAACTTTAAAATTTGATGAAATAGTATCATCCCTACTATTAGAAGAGATGAGGCGAAAAACCATGGATAATCATAGCATGGATGCCTTGTCTGTGAGAGGTTTCCCCCATGAGAGAAACAAAAATAAGGGATCTGGGGGGGGATCCAATCCAAATCTAAGGGTATATCTAAATCCCCAGAAAAATTTATAAGGAAGTGTTGGAAATGCGGTAAATTTGGGCACTATAAAAAGGATTGTAGATCTAAGAATGTTGAGAAATGAAATGGATCTGAGGATACTTCTACCATAGAGGCAAAGACTTCCTCGGAAGAAGGAGGGGATGTGTACCTAGCTTCCATTTGTAATAATTCAGAACGTGTTATATGGTTGATTGGCTCAAGTGGCATCATGTCATATGACCCCTCATAGGGAGTGGTCTTGTAAATATGAAAAGTACAATGGAGATGATGTGTTCTTGCGAGATGATTCACCAGCTAGTACCAATGGGCATGGTAGAGTCAAGTTGAAACTCAAGGATGGAAGGATTAAAACTCTCCCTAGAGTACTACACATTACAAATCTAGCAAGAAACTTGATATCTATCAGAAAGATGGATATTGCAAGTGTAAAGAATATGTGTGGAGATGGTGGTTGCAAAATGGTTCGAGGATCAATGGCATTGATGAGAGGAGTTCGGTATGGAACTCTGTAAAAACTATTGGGAAGAACCATCATCGGTGAGTGTAACAATTATTTTGTTCCTGAGGGGGGAGATACAAAAGACAGAGCCCTGATTGCATTAGGAGGAAAGACAATGCTATGGCATCAAATATTGGGGCATATTGGAGAAAAGGGCCTTCGAGCATTACAAGGTAAAGGTATGGTTGAAGGTATGACTGAAGCACTTTAGATTTTGATTTCTGTGAATATTGCATATATGCAAAACATAATCAAATAAGATTTGCATCTGGTGCTACAAGAGCAAAGAGAATTTTAGAGTTAATAAACAATGTTGTGTTTGGACCTGTTCCTGTTTCGTCACTAGGTAGATTTGTGTATTATGTTTCATTTATAGATGATTTCTCAAGGCACACATAGATTTATTTCCTTCGAAAGAAATTTGAATGATTTGCTAAGTTTAAATAATTTAAGGATCTTGTAGAGAATCAGACAAAAAAGAAAATAAATGTGTTGAGGACATATAACGGTGGAGAGTTTTGCGGGAATGAATTCGAGTAATTGTGTAAGAAGTGCGGTATAACAAGGCAGAAGACTACTCCATACACACATCAACAGAATGGAGTTGCTGAAAGGATGAATATGATGTTGATGGAAAAGACAAGGAGCATGCTAAGCAGTGTTGGGATAGGACAAGAATTCTAGGCAGAGGTAGTGGAGACATCATGTTACTAGGTAATTCGATCACCCACATTAACATTGGTTGAAAAAACTCCACAAGAGGTATGGAATGGTAAGAAACCCTCTATTAAGCATCTAAAAGTTTTTGGATGTAATTCTTATGTACATGTTCTAAAGGAGAAAAGGAGCAAGTTGGATAACAAAGCTGAAAAATGTATCTTTATTGGCTATAAAGATGGTATGAAAGGTCTTAAGCTTTGGAATCCTGAAACTAAGAAGACTGTTTATAGTTGAGATGGTGTGTTTAGAGAGATCAAAGAAGTTCCCAAACAGGAAGTGACTCCAATGGAAAATGAACCAGATAAAATAAAGTTCGAGTTGGAAGATGAAGAATCTGACTCAACAGAACAAGCTGAATCATAAGAAGAAGAAGAAGAACCTCAAAGCCCAGTTTTGAGGAGATCTTCTCAAGAAATAAGGAAAGCAAAAAGGTATTCCCCTCCTAACTTTCGATCTAATGTTTCTTTGTCTATTACTGATGATGATTCTAGAAATGTGAAGGAAGTTGTTGATTCAGAGGATAGTGATCTCTGGAAGAAGGCCATGGTTGAAGAAATGGATGTCATGGACAGAAATGAATCTTGGGATCTAGTTGAGTTACCAGATGGAAGAAAATTCTTTGGCAGCAAATGGTTGTTTAAAAAGAAGTTGAATGTAGAAGATAAAGTTCAGAAATACAAATCCCGCTTGGTATAAAAGGGATATTCTCAGCTAAAGGGAATTGATTTTGGTGAAATATTTTCTCTTGTTGCAAAATTAAATTCTATTAGATTCCTTCTTGCAATTGTTGTTGCTTTTGATCTTGAAGTAGAGCATATGGATGTGAAGACAACGTTCCTACATGGGGACCTAAAAGAAGATATCTACATGAGGCAACCTAAAGGATTTACTATAAAGGGTAATAAGGAATTGGTTTGGAAGCTAAAGAAGTCCCTTTATGGTCTAAAATAGTCTCCAAGGATGTGGTACCATAATTTTGACACATATATATTGGGACTGGGATTTGTGAGAAGCAAAGCCGATCACTGTGTCTAATGCAAATAGGTTGGAGAACATTTTGTTTATGTAGTGTTGTATGTCGATGACATGTTGTTGGTTGGAAATAACATGCAGGTTATTAAGGAGGTGAAAACGCAGCTATCCTCCAAGTTTGACATGAAGGATATCAGTTCTTGTAATTTCATATTAGGGATGGATATCAAGAGAAACTGCGCAGAAAGGAAACTGTGGTTGAACCAGAGAAAATATGTGGAAACAATACTACATAGGTTTAATATGCATGAATGTAAACCAATAAAAGTTCCTATTTTTGTAGATGTAATATTATCTGCAGAACAATATCTCGAGAAAGATGAAGAAAAAGAATACATGTTCGATGTTCCTTATGCTAGTGCAATTGGAAGCTTGATGTATGCCATGGTATGCACTAGACGAGACATTGCCCATGCAGTGGGAGTTTTGCGCAGATATATGTCAAAACCAGGAAAGGAACATTGGACAATTGTGAAGAGGGTTTTCAGGTATTTGTGTGGAACAACAAGTAGCGAAATCTTTTACCAAGGAAGAACATAATAGGACAAAGTGTTGAATGCAGATGGCTTTGTTGATGTTGACTGGTCTGGAGATCTGGATCGCAGAATATCTACAAGTGGATATGGGTGAATCCATGAAGATGGGTGTCTATTTTGGGGGGTTCCGTGAAAAAATAATTCTGAATTTTTCATGTTTTCCATCTTTGGGCGAATAAAAGTGATATTTTTGTTTGGAATTTCACTTTTCACTAAAAAACAAACTTTTAGAGAATTATGTTAGCTTGCTATCCATATTTTTTTCAATTTTTTATATTGAGATTTGATATGTCGATTTGACAAATGTTTGACAGTGTGTTCTTATAAAACGAAAGGACTACAAAATAGCCATGTTTTGTCGCACACGTAAAATCATTGTTAAACTTGCTTTTTGCAAAAAAAAATATGCTACAACAATCTACACACAATATACTACTGCATGACTATAAGTTTGTAGCAAATGGATCTATATACTAATTATTATATTTATTTGAATTCAATTAATGGGGAAACCTTGTCGATTTTCAACATATTTTTTGTCGCAAAACTTTTCTCTCAACTGAATATAAAACTAAAAATTCTATGAATACCTTTTTGAAGTAGACACGCCAATTAACTGTACCATAGTTTTCTCAATTTTTTTCGTGATGTATTTTTAAAGTTATGGATTTTTCATTTCACCACATTTTGAAAGAGATGAAACTAGACTCGACACCTGTTAAGAAAACAAACAATTACAAATATCAGATCTTACCTATACATAAAGAAATCTATATATTTGGAAAGTAGATTCAATAACGAAATTAATGGTATCAAGTTCGACAGTCGCCTTATAGTGTAAGAGATCATTTTTACCTTCCGAAAATGGAGAAACCTGAAAACTGTGAGTGGCAATTAGATTTTCAGGTTTCAGAAGTTATTCGGCCGAATAATTTTTTTCCGTAACGGCGACGTCAGTTTAATCAAAGGTTATTCGGCTGAATAACCAAACGTAAAAAAAAATTCGTCGACCGAAAAAAAAAATTAAAAAAAAATAAAAAATAAAAAATTCTTTTCTACACTTATATAAATAAAACTAAATACTTCGATTAATTTCGCACATTTCAATTTTGTATACTTTTTGGTTAGAATATTTTTGAAGGGATTTTCTAAGGAGCTTTTTTTGTAAAGAGGGTTTTTTTTATGAAGTATTTTTTTTCTTACTTATTTCTAAAGAATACATTGAAATTTTTTTTTTGCAAAAGGAGTTTTTATTCCAAGCTTTTTGTACTTCTTATTTCTTTGCAATGGGTTTTTTTCCAAGAATTTTTTAAGGAGTTTTTTTTGCAAAGAAGACTTTTTTTATGAAATATTTTTTTTCAAGCTTTTTGCACTTTTCATTTTTTTGTAATGAGTTTTTTTTCCAAGGATTTTCTAAAGAGCTTTTTTGTAAAGAGAGTTTTTTTGTTACTTCTTTCTAAGGAATACATTGAAAAATTGCTTTTCTAAGGCATTTTTGCAAAATAAGTTTTTATTCCAAGCTTTTACACTTCTTAGTTCTTTGCAATAGGTTTTTATTCCAAGTTATTTTTTCAAGGGAGTTGTCTTTTTCCTTCTTATTTATTTGAAAATGATTTTTTCAAATGAATTTTTTCAAAGTTTTTTTTTTCTAAGTATTTTTGCAAAAAACGTTTCTTTCCTTCTTATTTATTTGAAAATGGATTTTTTCAAAGTCTTTCAAGTTATTTTTGCAAAAAAGTTATTTCATTGCAAAGGTTTTTACAAAGAAATCTTTTTCCCGGGTAATTTTTCAAAGAAGTTGGTTTTTTTTTTTTTTTTTACCAGTGGATTTTCCAATGGGTTTTTCAGCAAATATTTCTTTCCAAAGTGTGCATTTACAGAGTTTTTATTACAAGGCATTTTTGCAAATAAGATTTTATTTCAAGTTATTTTTACAAATGAGATATATTTTTCCTTCTTATTTATTTGAAAAGGGATTTTTTCAAAGTCTCCTAAGTTATTTTTGCAAAAAAGTTATTTCGTTGTAAAGGTTTTTACAAAAAAACTTTTTCCCAGGGTTTTTTGTTTTTGTTTTTTTTTTTTTTTTTTTTTTTTATTCAGTGGGTTTATAAAGCAGATTTATTTAGAAAGTGTTCTTATTCTTTTCCAATGGGGTTTTTTCAAAGGTGATTTATTGTCAAAGAGTTCTTATTTCATTCAAAAAAGGTTCTTTTTAAAAGAAACTTGTTTCCAAAGACTTTTTCTTCAAAAGACTCTTACAAGATTTTGATAAGGTAAAGTAAATTTCAGTTCATGTGTTCATAAATTTCGTAACTGTTTTTAAATCTTCATTTCGTTTATTTACAATAAATGATGATTCTTTAACTTATTATTTATAGATTAAACAATCATGGGCAGTAAGAGAAACCGTAAAAAAAAATATGATCGTAAACGTGCTGATGATGATGATAATAGAGAAAAGAAAAAACTTAAATATCATGCCAACAAAGCAAGTCTTGCAGAAACGCAAGCAACGATTATTGAAGATACAAATACAGTTTTACATGATAATGTTGATGAAATGGAAATTGAAAATAGAGTACAAGAGGAACAAATTGAAGTTGAAGAAACCATTGTTGAGGATGTAAATAGTGATTTACATACTAATGTCGATGAAGTCAATATTGAAGATCAAGTTCAAGAACAAAAAATTGGACCAAGTATGTATATATTGAATGTATTTTTCAAATTCATTTTTTATAATGAATTGTATTTTTGGATACATGTTTTAAATTAAATTTAACTTGATGTATAGGTACTTGCACCATTGATGATGAAACGTTAGAAAACGTTGATTGCAATAAATACGGAAAAAAATACCCATACACGCTGCACGATATCGGACTCAAAAAATTTATGATGATGTTCTGAAGAATTATTCAGCAACAGGACAAGAACAAATTTTGAAATGTGTATTAGTGACCAAGATGTTAGAAGATGCTACATCATTATTGGGTATTCACAAGGTGATCAAAGAGTCGAAATTAAAACATAATGTGATAAAAAATTTAGGTGATGCAATAAAAAAGTTTGAAAAATCTAGGAAGAAAGACATTAGTGCTGCACGAAGAGCAATTCATACAACAATTATTTCGACTAGTACTAAACAAAAATGTTTGACAACACAACTAGCAAAAGCAGTTGGAACCTCAAGAAAGACATTATACAGACATAGCAAATTCAGAATGCAAATAGATGAAAATGATGAACTTGCTTGTTGGGCAATTATTTGTAGACAGCCTTATAAAGATAGAATGCGAGCAGGGGTTAAAGATATTGTACGGGAATATTGGTTGACACATGCTCGAGTTTCACCAAATTCAAGAGATGTAATACGACAAAGAGTATCACGAGGAGTATATGTAAGCAGTCCAAAACATATAATGGATATGACACAAGTACAATTGTTTAATAAATTCAAGGAAGATCATCGTGGAATTAATATGTCAATCATTACATTTGTGTAACTAAAACCATGGTATGTTAGACCTATTACTATCCGTGACACATGTTGCTGTCGTTATCATGTGCAATTCCAATTATATTACGACACATTTCTTGAATTTGGTAAAATGTTTTGGACAAATTCACTACCTCCGCCCACAATACGTGACTTCATATCTCAAACCCTATGTGAGAGAAATCATGATGAAGTATTTTATAATAAGAAATGTGTCAATGAAAAACATTGTAATCGTTGTGAAAATTTGGTTTTATACCATAATAAATATCCTATCGATACTGATCACTCATTGTCAAATGTCACTGTTGATTGGAGAAGATATGAATACATTACAAGTACTAGTGATGTACATTCTAAAAAGATTGATTTGCGAGAAGATAAAATAGGTGTGGCAGATTTTCTCAAGAAATTCGAAAGTGAAATTTATAAATACACCAAGCATTCACATAGAGCACGATGGCAAGACCTTCAATTCAAACAGTCTCGTGAAATTTTTCCACCAGAAACAATTTTGTCAATGGTTGACTTTGCAGAAAATTATACATTTGCTGCACAAAAAGAGATACAGAGTGAATACTATCATTCTGACTAAGTTTCAATATTCGTCCATGTTTTATATAGACATTCTCAACAGGATGTTGATGGCATTGAAAGCACATGTGACAATCGAGATGTGATTAAAGAATACCACTTTTATATCAGCGACGATCGTACACATGATACACATTTTGTTCAGCATTGTATTGAAAGTATTTTCTACAATTCACTAAAGGAATGTAACATTAAATTCAATGAGCATTGGATATGGTCAGATGGATGTGTCGGACAATTTAAATCTTCGCGATCATTTTATTGGTTATGTCGACTTCATAAAGCATTGAACATTAAACATCACTGGAATTTCTTTGAAACTGGTCATGGAAAAGGTGAACATGATGGTGCAGGAGCATGCGTAAAAAGAGCACTTCGAAGATGGAAAATGAACTATAGTTCTGTACGATTTCATTCACCTGCAGAGGTTGTCCAATGGTGTAAATCGCATCTAAACCATGATTATAATCAACAATCAAAAAATGTGCACAGGTATGTACACACAAATGTTTTAATTTATATTTTATTGTCAATTTAAAAAAAAATATATGTACCTAACATCAAAATTTGTCATTTGTGTACTAGGTTTTTTTGGCATGTTGGGATCCAAGATATAAATAGATCAATACCATACGACGCTAGCACCATACAAGGGACTAGAGATTTTCACTCTATTCAAACAAAAGCCTTCCAAAACATTTATGCATTTGACAATAGAAAGCAATCATGCTTTTGTCATATTTGCACTGAAAATATTGAATCTACAGAAGTTTGTGAAAACATAACGAACAACTACGTGAAACATTGGAAACACACAGAAATTAATCCTAAAGGAAAAATGCCACTAGCAAGCATAGAAGAATTAGAATCAGAAGATATAGCAATATCATCTGATGGTGACAAAATTTCATATCTCGTTAGAGAAGGTAATGATCAAATACCACTGTTTTGTCGATTGTTCATTCTTGTCATTCACCTTATACACATGTATATTAGTCAATTTAATTGAATTAAAAATCCTGACATCAATTGTAATTTACACAGGAAATGTTTTTGCTTTGATTGCACCTGTCGACAATAACGAAAATGTGAAGTATTATTTGGTGCGATGCATTGAAGAAAAAATGAAGTTATTGGAAGACTACAATGACAACGGATATACATACGAGAGAGGATCCATCATTTTAAAGGGCTATTTTTTTCAGCAAACCCATATGACTCAAAATTATGTCTACTTTCAGGATTATGAACCTGATGTCATATGTTGTCAATATAGCCATTTAGTATGTGCATCTCGAATAAAATTGGTTCAAGTTCCATCGAAAAAACAATTAAAAAAAAAAAATAGAAATTGTCCAAATATGACCATGAACGGATAATTGAAGACGACATTCCATTGCGATGTTTTTAAAACTATATATTTAAAATTAATAGATCAATGGTTTTGTTGATGTCATTGTCAAATGTGTACAATATATTTTTTTATTTTTATGTTTATGACCTTGAAAGGAACTGGAGTATAAAAGTTTAAATAATTGTATTCTAGTATGTTGAAATTTGAATTCAAAAATTATTTGATAATAAAAACCTCAATGTGTAAAATTTTTGTCTTAATTGTGTTTGAAATACTTTATTCGGGTCTCCATATGTCTATTAGACCACTTAAGGGATGAGATAACGGATCTGTGGTTATCGCCACTCTCCGCCCTGAATTTTTAATTTAAAATATCGCTTGTGTAAAATTATTTGGTAATGAAAACCTCAATGTGTAAAATTTTTGTCTTAATTCTGTCTGAAATACTTTATTCACGTCCCCATATGTCTATTAGACCAATTAAAGGATGAGATAATGGATATGTGGTTGTCGCCACTCTCCGCCCCGAATCTTTAATTTAAAATATGGCTTGTGTAAGTTCACATAACTGAAATCATGGCAAATGGAGACAACGATCATTTGATTTTTAATCACAAGAAAATATTCCAAGATTGTGAAGCTTATGCTAAATTAGAGAAATGATTATTTACAACAAATTGATGAAAATTCATCAAATTGTTGTTTAAAATCATTGCTCTAATTTAGCACAAACTTCACAATCCTGTAAATCTTCGCTTATGATTAAAAAACAAAAAATCATTATCCCCATTTGCCATGATTTCAGCCGCATTAAATGTACCTAAACATTGAAAGTAAGAATTATTAATTAAAAATCCATATATAAAAATTTGAACAGATAATATTTATTTTTCAACTTTCTAACATTCATATTTCAATCAAAACTTCCTAACAAATTCCGGAACTTTAATTTCAGGTAGCTCATTCATTTTTAAACTTCCTATCATTTATATTTTTATCAAAACTTCTTAACAAATTCATTCATTCATTGCACCTTATCATAAATTCCTTAACATCCATTCTTACCATCACATTCATTCTTAACATTCCTATCAAAATTTAAACCTAACATTCAGATTTCAATCAAAACTTCCTAACAAACTGCTAAAATTTGAACTTTTAATATATTCATTTTTAAGCTTCCAGTTCACCCATATTTCTATCAAAACTTCTAACATTCCTAAACTTCCTAACATTCAAAGATAACTTTCATGTTCTTAACATTCATTTTTAGATTTCTTACTTCATCCATATTTCCATCAAAACTTCTAACATTCCTAAACTTCCTAACATTCCTAAAATTTGAACTTAACATGTGTTCCCTTTTAAACTTCCTAGTTCATCCATATTTCTATCAAAACTTCTAACATTCATAAACTTCTTAACATTCAAAGATAACATTCATGTGTTCTTAACATTCATTTTAAACTTCCTAGTTCATCCATATTTCTATCAAAACTTATATAACATTCATAATCTTCCTAACATTCCTAAGTTTCATAACATTCCTAAACTTCCTATTTCATTCATATTTTTATCAAAACTTCTAACATTCCTAAAACGTCATAACATTTAAAGATAACATTCATGTTCTTAAATTTCATTTTTAAACTTCCTAGTTCATCCATATTTCCATCAAAACTTCAAACATTCTTAAACTTCCTAACATTCCTAAAATTTGAACTCAACATGTGTTCACTTTTAAACTTCCTAGTTCATCCATGTATCTCTATCAAAGATAACATTCATTTTAAACTTCCTAGTTCATCCATATTTCCATCAAAACTTATATAACATTCATAATCTTCCTAACATTCATAATCTTCCTAACATTCCTAAGCTTCCTAACATTCCTAAGCTTCATATTTCATCCATATTTCTATTAAAACTTCTAACATTCATAAACTTCCTAACATTCAAAGATAACATTCATGTTCTTAAATTTCATTTTTAAATTTTCTAGTTCATCCATATTTCCATCAAAACTTCAAACATTCATAAACTTCTTAATATTCATAAAATTTGAACTCAACATGTGTTCACTTTTAAACTTCCTGGTTCATCCATGTATTTATATAAAAACTTTTAACATTCCTAAACATCCTAACATTCATTTTTAAACTTCCTGGTTCATCCATATTTTCATCAAAACTTCTAACAAATTATTAAACTTCCTAACATTCAAAGATAACATTCTTGTTCTTAATATATTCAATCTTAATATTCATTCATGTTTCAATCAAAACTTTCTCATTCATGAACTTTAAACCTATGTTCATCCATTTTTAAACTTCATTTAACATTTCCTAAACTTCATAATATTCAAGAATATCATGTTCTTAACATTCATTCTTACATATTCATTTATTCATTTAAACATGCAAATACATATTCTAAACCTTTAAATCACACCAAATATGTCAAATAAAAAAAAATAAACTAGATCACTTAAACCAAGATTCACAAAATATGTAAGTTCAAAGAACACATGTATATAATCCTCAAAAAAATGCTCATGAACATGCAAGTTCAATGTACCCATATATGTATATCTAGTCCAAAAATAAATCTCCTCAACATGTCCAAAACAAATCTTTGCAACCTAGATGCATATCAACAAAAACAAATTGTCCACCATGCTATAAAAAAAAAATGTCCACCATGCTATCCTCCACTCGGGCCTCCCCCTGGACTCAACCCACCCTACAACATGTATAAAAAAAGATTATGAATATCATTTAAATTATTTAAATTATATTCAGAAAATTAAAATATTAAACTTATATATGAAAAAACAATTCAATTATTAACAATATTATATCAAATTCTTCAAATACTTGTCAACCACCATCCTCCAGAGGAGTTTTTCCTTTGCCTCCAAAAGATTTAAGAGACCCAAGCTGCAACATGTATAAAATCAATTTATGAATCTCATAAATTACTTGAACAAATTTTATCTAAATCTATAAAATTTAAAATATTAAAGCAGTGAACAAAATTAAAGCACTAAACAAAATTACTTATTTGCCAATATCTGTTGCATTAAGTAAAGAACCTATATCTCCCCCCTAAAATTTAAATTGTATTAATAAATAAAACATGATGCAAACAAAAAAAAACACTGTGCCAATTAACTTAAAACTAAAACAAAAAGATTAAAAAAACATTAGCTCACAATAGATGGTAAATCATTTATAAAGTTCGTATCTAAAGAAACCTGCATGGATAAGTCAAATTAACAATAAGATGCATAGTTAAATTAAAATTCAAAAATATATATATATATATATATATATATATATATATATCAAATTCAAACATAATTACAAATATGTAAATAATAAATATGTACCTCTCTCTCTAGATTTTCGCTAGTTGAAATGTGGAAAGAATGTTCATTCATCATTCTTGAAAACTACAACCAATTTAAACATTTACATAATGTACCTATTACTTTACATAAAAAAATATAATTTATCATTCATATAATGTAACAAAATAAATCAATTCAAAATGAATAAAATATTTAATTAAGATCAAGTCATATCATAATCAACAAACCTCTCTCAAACTCGATGTGTCATTGGATATAACATTTGCCGCTAGGTCACGACAAACCTTAGCATATGCCCTGAGATCTTCAATGTTCATTCCATCTATCTCATCATTAGTTTTGTAAACAAACTTTTGACGAATAACAGAACGAGCCCTTTCTCGAACCAATCCCACATCTACTCCAATTAATGCTAATGCTGACGATAAACCACCGCCAACAAAATTCCTTGCAGTTGTCCCAAGTTGAGATGTGGGCTCTATCTCTGATCTTAATGCCACCAACCTAGGTGGACGAGATATCTGGGGTGGAGGTCGAAGAGTTGTAGGATCTCTAAGAGCACCTTCTCGATTATATATTCGACCCTTTCCAACTCCATAAAATTTTGAATGAACATCAGTATAGTCTGGCTTCATATTTAAAAAAAACTCAGCATAAAAAAATCTAGCAAAATATTGAGAAACCTCATCGTTCCATGGAAATCGACCATAGGCTGTAAGAAACCGATCATAGAGTAGATGTGCAAGATCAGGATGCTTGAAATATTACACTTTCAACATTTCTCACTTCAGACCTTCTTTGAAGTTAAACATTGATTTGACCTGTTCTTTCGTCACTCTCTCCTTCACAACATCCCATTTGTCTGGACCCATCACTTGTTCCCTTCGTCTTCGCATCAAATCTGCAAAACCATATGTAGTTGGTCCGAGATTCTCATATGCCTGAATGAAGTTTTGCAATGATCCCAAAACAATCTCCAAACTTTGTTTACTCTCTGGAGGGAGATCCATAGTAGATAAATCATTTTCCAACTTGTCGTAGTAGGATCTATATCTTTCAAGAGTCATTTGATGATCACCACTTTTCCATGGAAGCTCCCGAGGTAGATCAGATGGATATGTTGTAATGAGTGTACAACCCTCAGTTAATTCAACATATTGCGTCCTAGCTCGACCATCATCACCTCGTGTAGAATGGTGAGCCTCTTAAGAACCTTGCTCTGTACCCTAATCTGTCTCCCTTGCTTGCTCTGTCTCCCTCCCTATAGAATTACAAGCATCTTCCGAACCATGCTCTGCTTCAAATGAAAATAAAGTTTTGTTTAAACACAAATACAAATTTTGCGCACACACAAAAAAAATTTGCATATACATGTTAAAAGATCGATATTCATATACCAATAGAGGGTCGAGATCGACATTCTCCCACATAAGATATAGGGGAATCATTTGTACCCCTTTCACCTTGTCGATGTGAACTATACAATAAACTAGAATTCCGAGGGGAGGTTGACAACCTCTGATTATCACTTGTAACACCAACCCCAGAAGTTTGTGAAGACCTCCTACGCTTTCGCCTCAAAGAATCCTCTCTTTCCATTTGATATATAATGCTTACACTTGCATAAATATCAATTAATTACATATTCAAATCCTACATGTTAATTCTACAAATTCTAAAATCTAACTACTAAAGAGACTAAGTTATTTAACAAGAACTTAGATTTACCTAATATCATCTAATAGTTCTTAAAAAGAGTATAGCTAATATTGTTAGATGTGTGAAGAATTAATGTACCAATTTTCTAAGTGTTTTTGATGTTTAAAATGAATGGAACCAATATAGTTAAGTACTAAGTGAAGGGTTCATTTCTTTATGTCAAAGAATGAGTTCATGAACCTATTTTAACTTCTAACCTAAATCTTAAATTAATAACTTAATTGATATTTTAATACTTCAAACATAAATTACATCTTCAAATATTTTCATTATTGCATAAAATAAAATAAAAATTGACAATTCATGGTATTATGTTTTGAGTTTGACATGTTTTCCAAATTTGCCAAGTTCGATAATGGTTTTCAGTTTCTTAAATTAATAATTTAATCAAGATATTTTAATACTCTAAACATAAATTATATCTACAAATATTCTCATTATTCCATAGAATAAAAAAAAATTGATTGTTCATAGTATTATGTTTGGAGTTAAATGACATGTTTCCCAAATTGGCCATGTTTGACAATGGTTTTCAATTTCAATCTGATAACGGTAACGATTCTTGGTATTATGTTCTCCAAGTTTGCCATGTTGCAAACAAAGAAAAACATAATACCAAGAATTGCCACCTTTACAAAAATAAAACTCAAGACCATTGTGGCATAATATCACCTGATAGTTTATAAAATGACTATGACTATTATTGTTCGAATGTATACAACTTACTATAGTACATCTAAATTAAAGTCTATTCATGTCTATAGTTTCGTTGTACCTAAAGTCGATTTAAAGTTTTGTTGTATCAAAAGTAGAGTTTAATTGTCTAAAGTTTCGTTGTATCTATATTTATCTATCAACACAGTTTGTAATAGAACTAATATATTGATCTCTGCACTCTGTCAACATAGACAGATTTCATGAACTCAGTCCATGTCCATGTTGACAGAGTTCATGAACTTTATCCTCGTCCATTTCGACAGAGTTCATGAACTCTGTCCATGTCCATGTGGACAGAGTTCATGAACTCTGTCCATGTCCATGTTGACAGAGTTCAGCAAATAAAACAAGCCTATATATAAATGGGATATATCATTTGCAAATAAAATTACTGTCCTACTTTTATTTTCATTCTAAACACAGGCAAAACCAACAATTTAAAAAAATTAACTAACTAAACACTCAATATATTCCTCTTTTATATTTAAATTTAAATCATTTTCGACATACAATTTGACCAGAGTCCAAGAACTCTGCGGAATTGGACAAAGTCCTTGAACTCTGTCCAATTGGACGTAGCCGAAACGAAAGTAGCCCAATTGGACAGATTCCATGAACTTTGCCCAATTGGACAGAGTCCATAAACAACCCAATTTTGGGCAGAATTCATGAACTCTACCCATTTGGGCAGATTTCATGGACTCTGCCCATTTGGACACAGCCGACATGAAAGCAGGCGAAACGATTGCAGGAAAAATGAAAGCAGGCGAATGAGAAAAAAAAATTCTACTTACCTCTTCAACCGCAGCCGAAACAAAAGCAGGCGAATTGAGATCTGGCCGAAGAAAGCCCCAAGAGGAATTTGAAACAGTCGAAACAAAACGAGCGAAGCAGACCAAAAGGAAAACCTGCAATAACAATAACAACTTAAATAAGAAACTTAAAGACAAAAAAAAACAATTACAAATGAAAGATAGGAAAACATTTACCTCTGCACACCGCTGGGCCGATAAGTCCCCAGCTACAGCACCTCACTGATGTTAGAACGTCCACAGGAGAACACTCCGACAAGAAAGCTCCACCAAAAGATGCGCAATTGCACGATAAACATTAACTGTCCAGACGCAGACTCCACCATATGGCGTTCAACTGCCGAAACAGAAATACGACCCCGCAGGAAAGGCAGAACCTCACGTACACGCAGATGGTGAGAACAGAAGGTGGCGAACAAACGAATGGCAGAGGCGGGGTATGGCGGCCTAACACTCCAGCAACAACGAACCGCCGAGCATATCCTCACGTGCAGGGTGGCGGAGATATGACACATAGCAGTGAGGAATCGGGTGGTGGAGTTCGCCAACGACAACCTAGACAACAGAACGGGTGGACATGTGACAGAGCAGACCGTTGACGCAGAGGCGGGGCCACCATCAACGCCAAAGGGGTCCACAGAATCGCGCGAAAGTGACCCAAGAATGGCCACGGACGAGCTTTTATGCAAAATAATTATTCAGCCGAATAATTATTCGGCCGAATACTTATTCGGCCGAATAATTGGACAGCGCCGTGCGTTTTCTCCGTCCGGCTAAAACCTCGCACACACATCGAGGCCACCGTTAGGTCTAACGGTGGCCCGTTAATTGTTATTTGGCTGAATAAATACTAAGTTATTCGGCCAAATAATTAAACTTATTCGGCCGAATAAATAAAATATTCGGCCGAATAATTAAACTTATTCGATCGAATAACCTCTACTATAGTTCTTCGGCGTCCGATTCTCACCAAAGTGTTACCCACCTTCACGTTTCCACCCATATGTATTTAACCTTTTTGGAGGTGTTATCAGTTGGATGAGTAAGAGATAGGCTATCGTGGCACTATCAACTACAACATATGAATACATGGAAGCCACCCATGCAAGTAAAGAAGTTGTATGGTTGCAGATATTGTGTTCAGACATTAGGTTTGAACAAGAAGATGTAGGGTTAGATTGTGACAATCAGAGTGCAATATTCCTAGCAAAGAACCCTACTTATCACTCAAGAATGAAGCATATTGATGTGCAATTTCACTTTGTAAGAGACATGGTTGAAAGTAAGAAGGTGTTATTGGAGAAATTCGACATTTTGAAGAATGTTGCAGATTCATTGACAAAATATGTGAGCACTGAGAAGTTATCTTGGTGTAAAGGAGCAATGGGCATTCGTCCCCTAGATTGTTGAATCGCCAATAAAATATTGTACCCTATGTATGCAAAGAAAACAACAAGTGGTATAATTTTGAGTATATGTTATATTATGTGCATGTGTGTGGGGGGATGGGGGTGTGCATTTGATCATGCAGTGGTCAATTTCCTCCATCTAGTGCTCTGTCATATGCGTCGGGAGCTACGTGTGTTGCTAGATCAGGGGGGGTAAGGGAGGGGGTGTGTGCTGAAGCCCTCCCCCTTTTGTGAAGTAGATGACATAAATGGTCATTAGGCCATTTCCGTTCCCACGAGTGCAGTGAGAGCCAAATTTGTTTGGGTTGTTTTCGGCTATTTTTGGGAATTTTCTAAAAATGTGTAATTTAATCCTGGTTAAGGGATTGGGGTCTATTTTCTAATCCGGGTTAACGGATTAGGGTATTGGATGTTGTGGAATACCTATATTGTATTTTGACTAATTCATAATGATAATGAGAAAAATAGGAGCTGTGGCTCCAAGGTTTGTTGGTTTTTCCTGGTCAAGGGTTTCCAAGGAAAATCTTTGTGTATTATCTGTGAATGTTATGGTGTATTCTCTGTTTTTCTTAAAATGATCTGTATGCTTTTCTTCGCTGCATAGGTTTAAAACTTACAATATTTCCCTAGGAAAAAAATATAGAAACAAAACATAAACAACCAAAATCAAAGAGAATTGTAGCCACTAAGAATTCCCTAATAATCTATGTTGTCATCTGACTACCCTATGAAGCTTGAAATGTATACTACAACATTTGCAAGTTGATGAATAGATTCTTTATCCATGGGCCTAGAGCATGCATTCTGGGTATTCCTGTAGTAGTTGTTGGCCAACAATTCATGGTGAAGATCGACTATGAGAGTCAATATTTCCATTTGAGATCCCTAGACATTAACTTGGTCCCCCAAATCATCAAAATGGTGGTATAACTAAGAAACATGAGAGGTTACTTTTTGAATAGATACCAAGACAGCTTCCAGTTGAGAGTTCGCCCTTCATAAGATGGATTGTAGGTCCCAGATATCCACTTTCACATCCCTCAAGCCTACTACCAATTATGCCAGCTCAATCAGAACATGGTCCTCCACATTCATACTAAGAATAGAATCATTCCACCAAACCCCTAGCCATATAAATTTATAGGCCCATCCCTACATAAAATCAATATAGAGAGTCTCATTACCAGCCAAAGCAACCATCGCCATCCCATAATATTCAAATGGTGGAAATCTAATGGAGAAGCAAACACCTATTCACCTAGCCATGAGAGAGATACCCTAGTGTTCATCAAGCCAAATTGAGAGCTCCAACAAAGTCCCAAATGCATCAGAATGAAATCCCTGGATTTCCATATAACCAGAGCAAGGAGCGAAGAACACTAGGACATGCCTCGCAAGGCTTATCCCATGTGTGAGGTTAGAAGAGACTTAATGACAAGACTTCAAAAATCGAAACACAATTGGGTGGCGTCCATGCATAGTTTATTTGAATTAGACTCGAGGTTCAAATTCATTATTAAACACCTTAGGGGATCCACTTGTTGTAATATTGGTCCCCATTTTAGACAATGTCTCCTTTAACCAACTTGGTAGCTTGATTGGAAAGCCGATTAGCTATTGAGTTATTAATTCTTTTAAAATGCACCAAGTTTGCATCTCTTATTCCCTACAGGAGGTCGATAATACAAAATTTCAGCCTCTCGATGATCAAATTATCCAAATTATTTTTTTGGATTGCAATAATTTAAGGAGAGAGTCCCCTGTGACTAAGACATTCTAAATATAGAGGGAGATGATGGCCCACCCCAAGCCCCATTCATATGTTAGTACAATGTTTCCTCTGGGATCAAGAAGAATCCCTCCCACACCTGCCGCCCTAGGATGACCTTTCGAGGCACAATCAAAGAATAGCACATGCCACTAATGATGAGAAATCCAACATTAAAATTCACTAGAATCCATATTTGTTTTCCATAGTGGAGCTAGAGCAGGTTGATTCACGAGAAGTTTAGACTGAAGGGTGCTCTAAGAGAAGCAATCCTGAATCCAATGCTTCTTCAAACTTGTCAAGAGTTCTTGGGAGAGACCGAGAAGACCCCAACTAAGAAACGTCTCACAAAGAAGGGATTTTCCACTAAAAAATATTTAAGGTGTTTGAATCATTTCAAAAAAAAAAAATTCTAGCTATCCATATTTTCCAACACACATATTTTGGAATGGAATTCCATATCCAACTAGAGATGGTTTGATAAGGATCCTGGATAGTTTCTTCTTCAAGTAAGAAATAAACCACTCCAATTTGTTGGAAGGACTATGCTTTGGTTTAATTCCTTTAGAATGAGATCCCATACCTACCCAATATAGTCACAAACAAAGAAAAAATGCTTGATGGTCTTCTCCTCCCTTTTACAAAGGACACAACGGGATGAGCTTAAGATTTTCCTTTTTCTTAAAATTTTCTTTTGTGAGGATCTTCTCATGAACTAGGACAAAGCATAATGCATTTATTTTAGGTAGGCCATCTTGATGCCAAATCTTAGCCCAAATTCTAAAGAAAGGTGGATGCACCTACTCATGAATTAACTTCACATGAACCTTCCTCACTTTCCCCATCCTCTGTTATATTTGATTATAAGGCTTGTTGGAGAAGCCCCATAAATCATTGAGAGAAGCAAATAAAATTCATAGGCCAAATGCTCCGGGACATCCTTCCTATGCCATACTTTCCACCTCCCATATTGATTCTACTATGAGAGATCAAATAAAGTCGTAACTCCCTTATCACAAAGTCAATCTTTTATGCATGAGCACTCTTCAATCTAGCAGTTAAGCAAGGCTTCCCTAAACCTTGGACTCAGAGCCTTATTGTACCTATTTTTAAAAGAGACGATAAAAATAGCCGAATATTTATTCGCTCACACAATAAGTTATCAAAATACCTAGTAAACTAAATAATCCATGAATAATGGATATGATATAATATTGAATAGATAAGAGATTTTTTAATATTACAACATAGCTCGCCTTTTATATGGCTTGAGAATTCATATTGAAGGGTTACGTCCCTGCACATTAATAGTGAACTACTTAAATAATTAACAACTATTATTTTATTTAATATGCCATTAATATTCATAGCATAGTGTTGCATTGCCACCCTGATTTATTCCTCCGTTCACTACTCAACCTCAATTTTCCACCTTTCAGTATTGCTAAGAGAAATCCCATAGTGTTGGGGAAGATAACCATGGGTCCAGAGCTAGAGCTATCCATTGCGACTCCATCTCTACCCAATTCAGGACCATGAACCCAGACTACCACCGCCATACAGTTTCTCCTACCATGCCATATGAAATTCACTCGAATATGCTTCTAGTCTTCACTCTCCCTTAGGTCCTGATCAATTAGGATGTAATACTCACCAACCTCCTTCAACACCATATTTGATAAGTTCCCACACACTTCAGATGAGGGATGAAGAGACTTGTACTTATAACCCTACATGATATTAACTAATTGCATGCTCGAGCTGTCTTGGAGAAGGTGAATCTGCTCCACCACCTTGCATCATGATGCTTGAGCCAATTCACACTTATCATTCTAGATTATGTGATGTGTACCTCGAGAATTTATGAAGCATCATTAGGGGATATGGGTCGAATGGGTGCCCCCCCTATTTTGAAAATTCCTTTATCTAAGGAGTAAGCAAGGTTGGATTTTGTGTTTGCCACCTTGTTGTGGTTCCTTTTTACATGGTAAGAATGCATAAATTCAAAATTCTTGCATATGAGCATAAATCTAGAAATTACCTTGTATAAATAGGGATGGTCCTGAGGTGTTTTGTTGATCAAATTGAGAATGATCAATTCTGAATCCCTAATGATTGTGAGCTTCTTGCATCCCCTTTCCACTGCAAGCTTGACTCCCTTTCAAATAACTAGTACTTCCTCCTGGTTGTTCGGCACTATGACTAGATACCAAGCATACTTAAATTCTTGAGGTTCTTTAGGGTCTAGAAGCACCCCCACACCTGTTGCCCTTGGGTTTCCTTTTGAGGCCCCGTTGAAGAATAGAATGTTGTTGTCTCTACTTTGAGTCCATGACTGAAACTCCTTGCCTATCATTCTCAGGAACCAATTTTTTTTATGTTGGTTATTTTAGGAGCTTACCCTACATCATATCAAGGTTTAGGATAGGGCTCAACCATTTCCTCTCCTCAGTTTCTAATTCATAATAAACTTGTTTGGATTTTCCTTTTCGATAAATCGCTTCTGCCATAAGACCCCAGGTTTGCAACAGAACTTGTCTAGAACTAATTGCTTCATCTTTGAACACCACTGCATTTATTGCTAGCGAGATCTTCCAAATGATGAAGAAAGGGAGGGATTTACATACCCGTTTAAGGAGAGGTTTACAGTCAAAGATTCCTGGGTATTTATTATGCCATGACAAGAACATATCGAAGTTATTTGAAGGGTTTACAGAGGTATTTAACATACCTTTATGGGAGAATCCCCAAAAATCCTTAGAGAAAGAGAAATTTAGGAGAAAGTGTTGAATGATTCATCCCTTGCTTTGCATAGATGGCATCCGGAGGGCTCTCAACTCGAAAGGAACCTTTAATTCTTCTAATATTTTTCACAAGTTATTTCCAGGCATTGTATCAAAAGCTTTCCTATAGTACACAAAGAAACAAAGGATATTGAGCTGATTATTTTGACATTCCTCCACAATGATCTCGAGAGTAATGAGGTGGACTATGGTGGAATGATACCTTCTAAATCTGGCTTGACCTTTATCCCTTTTACTTTGAATTTAGATCCATATGGTGATATTATTTTCCAAAATAATACCATATAACTTGGCTAAGAGAGGGCTAATCATAATGGTCCTATAATTAGAGGGGCTATTTTTATAGTCTCTTTTAAAAATAGGTACAATAAGGCTCTGAGTCCAAGGTTTAGGGAAGCCTTTCTTAACTGCTAGATTGAAGAGTGCTCATGCATAAACGATTGACTTTGTGATAAGGGAATTACGACTTTATTTGATCTCTCAGAGTGGAATCAATATGGGAGGTGGAAAGTATGGCATAGGAAGGATGTCCCGGAGCATTTGGACTATGAATTTTATTTTATTCTCTCAATGATTTATGGGGCTGCTCCGACAAGCCTTAGAAGCAAATACAATAGAGGATGGGGAAAGTGAGGAAGGTTCATGTGAAGTTAATTCATGAGTAGGTGCATCCACCTTTATCTAGACTTTGGGCTAAGATTTGGCATCAAGATGGCCTACCTAAAATAAATGCATTATGCTTTGTCCTAGTTCATGAGAAGATCCTCACAAAAAAAAAATTTAAGAAAAAGGAAAATCTTAAGCTCATCCCGTTGTGTTCTTTGTAAAAGGGAGGAGAAGACCATCAAGCATTTTTTCTTTGGATGTGACTATATTGGGTAGGTATGGGATATCATTCTAAATGAATTAAACCAAAGCATAGTCCTTCCAACAAATTGGAGTGGTTTATTTCTTACTTGAAGAAGAAACTATCCAGGATCCTTATTAAACCATCTCTAGTTGGATATGTAATTCCATTCCAAAATATGTATGTTGGAAAATATGGATAGCTAGAAATACCTTTTTTGAAATGATTCAAACACCTCCTCGAAGATTTTTTAGTGGAAAATCCCTTCTTTGTGAGATGTTTCTTATCCGGGGTCTTCTTGGTCTCTCCCAGGAACTCTTAACAAGTTTGAAGAAGCATTCGATTCGAGATTGCTTCTCTTAGAGCACCCTTCAGTCTAAACTTCTCATGAATCAACCTGCTCCAACTCCACTATGGAAAACAAATATGGCTTCTAGTGACTTTTAATGTTGGATTTCTCATCATTAGTGGCATGTGTTATTCTTTGATTGTGCCTTGAAAGGTAATCCTAGGGTGGCAGGTGTGGGAGGGATTCTTCTTGATTCCAGAGGAAACATTGTACTAACATATGAATGGGGCTTGGGGTGAGCCACAAATAATCTGGTTGAACAATATTCTATGTGCATGTGAATAGTTGTTATCATCTCCCTCGGTATTTAGAATGTCTTAGTCACAGGGGACTCTCTCCTTAAATTATTGCAAGCCAAAAAAGAATTTATTTGGACAATTTGATCATCGAGAGGCTGAAATTTTGTATTACCGGCCTCCTGTACGGAATAAGAGATGCAAACTTGGTGCATTTTAAAAGAATTAATAACTCAATAGCTAATCGGCTTACCAATAAAGCTACCAAGTTGGTTAAAGGAGAACTTTCTTCAACAACAAAATGACTACTCTAAAAAAACACACAAGTTGGAGATCGTAAAGAGTAATAAAACATTATCCAACAGTTCCAAAGAAATTTTCAGATTAAGAAATCATAACAAGACGCTAGACACACAAATTAAGAAGTTGAAAAATAGTTGGAAGACAAAACAATCTACGGAAGACATTGAAGGAAAACATCTAGACAAGCAGGAAGAAAATAGCTGCATCAGAAGTCATAACGAAGATCTTAAGGAACAACTTAAGAAGTCTGAAGATGATAGAAAATCGCAAGTAGAAGTGATTAAGAAGTTTCAAAATGATAACATGCAGTTAGAAAACAAGTTGGAAAAGATACAGGACGAAACCTTAAAACCTCAAGGGACGAAAATACAACTTCCAACTCAAATCAATGCTCAAAAAATGACACTTGTAAAAGAAAATGACATTGTGAAAATTCCCTATCAACACCCCAACCATAAAAACCGATATTCTAAAAAGTGTGAAATGTCAAAAGATAATGGTACTAATGTGATCAAAACTCCTAACGACATATCAGTAGGGAATCACAACAGTCAACAACAAATCAATTTTGGATGGATTGACCCATCCACATCTCTGAAGTTATGCTCTACACTTAGCAGTTTGTATCGACATGTTTTGTCAGCTACAACATCGCAGAGAACAATGTGACAACGTTATAAGGCTTTGAGGACAAAGCCTTTCTAAGCGAGTGGCAATGCTATGAATATTAATGGCATATTAAATAAAATAATAGTTGTTAATTATTTAAGTAGTTCACTATTAATGTGAAGGGACGTAACCCTTCATTATGAATGCTCAAGCCATATAAAAGGTGAGCTATGTTGTAATATTAAAACATATCTTATCTATTCAATTATCTATTTATATTTGTCCTATCAATGGATTATCTAATATTCCAGGTGTTCTGGTAATATTGATTGTGGGAATGAATAAATATTCGCTTCACACTATAGGGTCTTCAATGCACAACTGGACTGTATTAAATCCAAGGTTTTCATGTTGGAAGTGGAGGTTCATTGTCTTTGGGGAAAAGGATGTGAACAAGGTGAGCAAATCAGAGAACTTTACGAGGATGTTTGTAAATTAAAAAGGGATATGGCGCCTAGAGTGAGACAAGTAGAGCATCAACTGAATTCATCAGTGGGATCTTTGAAGACATTCCAAGGCCCTAAACATGAATAACCCTTAGTAAACAAGAACATGGCTCATATCCAGCACCCACATATTAGTGCCAATCATTCTGCAGCTCCTCGTTAGGATCTAAGACCTCCTGATTCCTCTAATTACCATGTTTTTTATATAATTTAAGTGTTGAAAGTATCAATTTTGGTGTAACAATTTTATAAGGCTTTATACCAACAAGCTAGCTGAAGTAGATTACACAAACAAAGCTAGATGGATTAAAACTAGAGAAGCTGGTATTTTTGAAATTGGGTAGACAAAACTATTTCCCCTTTTTTGTAAGCCTTTGGGCTAGATAGTTAGGCCACAACTTATTTTAATATAATCTTTCTCTGTTTCTGTAAAAAAAATATCAATTGTCCTTGGGATTGAAGAGCATCATTTGATTACGTAAATGACTGTATAGGCCCCCTAGATACTTGAGGAGTACATATGTATTCTTGGGTTGGATACCCAACATGATAACCATCTTCCTAAACTCAGTTGTGTACTCTTGCAGACTCTGCCCTTATCTTTCCCTGAAGTAATGCCAATGGATCCACTGGTCCTCTAAATACCCAATAGGGTATAACTAAGACTTAATGAGGGTTTTGAAATCCTCCCACATAATTACTGGTGGATCACCCTCCAACCTAAGTGCCTTCATGTGGATTTCCCACCAGATTAATGCATGACCCTCTAATCTCAATCGAGAAAATGAAATTTTTTGCTCTTCATATACTTGATGGATACTAAAATAGACATATAATTGTTACAACCAATGATTAAACTTTAAATCGTCTATCTCACCATGGTACAACTTGATATAAACTTTTGCTTCCATCTTGAATAAATACTAGGAAGGAATATTAGCATTGGAACTCAACGGATCTTTCTCAAGATCTTTCCTCAGCTCCTTCTCTGGGTCGTCTCTATCTTCTAACTTCCCCTCTAGTCCGATATATGAGTTAAAGCCTACAAAATCACTAGAAGGTCAAAACTTGATATCTAGAGCCATCATCAGGATTGACATGTTGCATGAGATATCAACGGCTTGTATTTCTGGTTTTATAAATCATCGCTCATAATCATTTGATGCTTTTGCACCAGACTCATCCTCCATGGTTAGGTTTCAAATACTTTTTTTCTTCCACTAGATCCTGCAATTTCCCACAAAACCACGAACAAAATCACTATGATACCAATATGATCTGTAAATTGTCGTGGATATTCCACTGGAATAAGTTTTCACAACAGATCTTACAACTTAGTTCTTTTTATTAGTTTATTAAATAATTGGAACTAAAAGGAAAATAACTAGAGCAAGGAAATACACAATCCACACAAATAAACACAAGATATACCTTGGGAAAACCCACTATGAGGAAAAACCTAGCTAAAAAAGAAGACTATGCCTTGCTCTTTTCTTCTCCAATATGTAGTACAAATACAAAGAAAGTGGTACTCTCTATGGAGTTACCTATTACTCTACAGTCCAAATGGCTATTGTAGGATTTCCTACTTCCTCTATTCTACTCTATTATCCACTCACATGTTGCTGCTCAACTATGGAACAATACATAACATCAAAAGAATGGAACCCCTTTTTTCATAGAGACCAAATATTTAACACATCTTAATAGTCATCTAGGGATAGGTTTAGGGTTTTTGCATGCCCCAACTACATATTAGGGTTAGGGTTTTGTACCTTCTAGAATGTTCTTGAAAGTACACATGTGACTAGCTCCACATGTGTAAGAAATGAGAGCTAACATAGAATCCACTCGGTACCATGGTGGTCAACTGGATAGGTCAACTTGCGGGAGGCATAACTTCCTCATGCGGACTTTGTTTGAGGCATTTCTTGGACCGTTGGAAATATCTCAGAGTTTAGAATCACATGAAGAGACATTTTAAGGAAATGGAGTTTGTGACCCCCAAAACCATCATTTAGACCCATAAATAGGCCTTGAAAAATTTTGGACCCCAAATATGCAAAGTGAGACATGCCCCTAGAATGGGACGTACAAGTTAATTCATCCAATATTTTGACCCGAAAACACCAAAATAAATGAAAAAAAAATATTGATCCATTTTGGATCACACCTCCCCATTTTGGGAGGCTTTTGGTCCCCAAAATGTTTTAATGAATGAGTTGAGGAAAATTTTCCTTTACCTTCTCCTTGGAGTACCATTTAACCTTGCCTTGAATTTGTCCTTTCAACCCCACCTACTAGAGTTCATACTAACCTTGCTTGGTTGTTCTGGACTTCTTTTGCAAAACTGTGTCTTTTTCTAACTCTGCCTATGCCTCTTGTGCTAAGTCCTCCACAAGACTTTCTCATGTTCTTGGTCCAACATGGAAGGTTCATAGAGTTTCATATTTCCACATTCACTACTTGGTAAATTCACATATATGGGGGTAGAATGAGTTTGTAGGAATATATCCTACCTTCTCACACACTTCAAAATCACCATACAATAGTGCCTTTATCTTCTTACTAGGACCTTGTAGTCTTTCGTTATTCAAGTGCAACCATACTCTGTCTCCCACCTTGAATGTTTTCTCAACCTTGTGTTGGTCATGTCTTGCCTTGTACTTTTTCAGTGACTTCTTCAGTGTCTCTTATACTTGCAAATGGATTTTCCTAATCTTATCAATGAATATTCCAGATCTTAATGCTTCACCAGTGGTGTCTTTCCTCACTCCCCCTTGATGTACATAAACAACATCTAGAGGTGAAGGTGGCAGATACTCAAAACAAGTTTCAAAAGGGGACTTTCCAATGGATGTATGGACCAATCTATTATAAGAGTGTTGGATGTATATCACATTTCCATCCCAAGTATTCAGAGGCTTCTGATTGTAAACCCTCAAAATATACACCAAAGTCATGTTGTCTACTTATGTATGCCCACATGTTTGTGGATGGAATGTTGTAGATATATTCAACTTAGTGTCTATCTTGTCCCAAATTTTAGTCCAAAATGAACTGAGAAATATGGTATCCCCATTTGAGATGATGCCCCTTAGTATCCCAAAGTCCACCCAGACCCATCCAAAGAACATGTTTTCTGCTTCTTTTCCTTTGAAGGTCTTTTTACAAGGCATAAGAATGCACATATTTTTTAATCTATCAAGTACTACAAATAAACAGTCATGTCCTTTCCTAGTGGTTGGAAGACTATGACCCACAAAACCCATGGAGATGCTCTCCCATGGTCTAACAGGAACATGTAAGGTATGGTATAGACGTTCCTTTCTATTATTGATCTTGCTTGTACAACAAAGTATGCATCCTCTAAAAAAATGAGTTGCATCTTCTTTCCTTCTAGTCCAATAAACATACCTCTGTAAGTTGGCAAGTATTCCCAACACCAAAATGCCCAAAAAATTTAGAGGTGTGCACCTCTCTCATGAGTTGCAATCTCTCAACTTTACGAACACAGAGCTTGTCCAAATTGTAGAGTAACTCATCCTGGAAATGATAGTCATCCTTGATATTACCCTCTTCTACATGGAATTGGCCTTGTAGTTGTTGAAATACCTTCATGAAGTACTCATCATCTATGTATTCCTCATTGCATGCATCATGGGTGAAAGGATCCATATGCATAAGAGTACCCAAAGTTGTCTTGGTTGTATGTGGCCTTGACAACATGTATGCCAGCTTGTTTGTACTGTCCTTCTTATATTTGATGATTAGATGTAATTATTGTAAAAGTGCCACCCACTTGTAGTGTCTTGTTTGTTTTAGTTTACTATGGGCTTGCAAATACTATAGGGGCCAGTGATCGATGTGAATGATGGTCTCCTTTCCCATCAGATACTGCTTCCACTTCTTAATAGAATGAACCAGGGCATAGAGTTCCTTATCATATGTAGGGTAGTTGTGGACTCTTCCATGTAACATTTTAGAATGATATCATACTAGCCTCCCTCCTCGCATAAAAACCTCTCCCATAACATACCCACTTATATCTCTCTCCAATTCGAAAGGCTTCTACAAACTAGGCGATGTGAGAACTAGTGCCTAACTGATCTTTTGCTTGAGCTCTTCAAAGGATTTCTTTTGATTTTTTCCCCACTGGAACCCCTTGTTGATGGTTTTTATGGAATGGAGAGGTGCAGCCACGATCGAAAAGGAGGCCATGAACTTCCAAAGTTATTGTGTTTTCTACAAAAATATCCTATCTTCAGTGGCATTTGTAGGAGTAGGCCACTTACTGATGGCATCCATCTTTGCACGATCAATCTTAAGTTCTCCTCCACCAATTAATTACCATGCATGATCAATCTTAAGTTCCCATCCACCAATTACTTACCATAAGTACATCAAATACTGCTAAGAAAATTCACATTTCTTAAGGTTTTCGAGTAGCTTGTGTTTTTTCAAGGTCTCCAACACCTACTTGAGATGTGAAATATGTTCTTCCTTGATAGCACTATAAACCAATATATCATCTAAATACACCATCCCAAATGAATCTAAGAAAGGGAATACTACATCATTTAACAAACACATAATTTTAGTTGGTACATTACACAAACCAAAAGGCATTACTAACCATTCTTATAGACTTTGCCTAGTCTTGAAAGCAGTCTTCCAGGTGTCTTCTTCTTTCACTCATACTTGGTGGTATCCTGATTTGAGATCCAACTTGGTGAAGCATGTGGCATCTACAAATGATCTAGCAAATCATCAATCTTGGGTAGAGGGTATCAATTCTTGAGGGTGCTTTTATTAAGAGCTCTATGGTTCTACACATCCACCAAGTCCCATCCTTCTTGGGTACTATGATAATAGGTGACCCACAAGGTGAGGTGCTTGGACGGATTACTCCTTGATCATGCAACAAATACAACTTCTTATTCACTTATTTTGCTTCCAAAACAGACAATATGTACAGTCCGACGTTCAACAATGGATAATTTGGTAATAGTTGTATCTCTTTCTCCACTTCCCTCTTAGGATGTCTATCCCCATTGGCTCCTGGAGCACTTCTCTTTATTCCTGTAAAAGGTTCTCCAACTGGTGTTTCTTCTTTTTGGTACATCCCTCTAGAGACGCCTTTACTTTTATCGGTTCACCTTCTTGTTTATTATATATTAAGAAATGTAATACAAACTTTCCACTTAAATTGATCAACTTTTTCGCTTGGTTGACACTTAATAGTGAGATTTTTTATTTACCTTTGTGCGCATTGATGATGAAATATTTTCCATCCTTGATCAAGCGGTATTGGTTTTCCTTCCTCATGAAGATCACATCCCTATGAGACATGTAGGGACTTCCAAACACTACACCACTAACATCAAGGGGTACTATATCTACTTCCCCTTCATCAATATAATTTGCACTTATGGAAAATTTAATCTTGCATTGTTTTGTGACCCTTAGTTAGGTATCCTTATTCACCCATTCCAATGGGTAGGGGATAGGATGATCATGTACTTCCAATGTAAGCTTACTTACCATATCTTATGCTATGATATTGGCCTGTGAACTGGAATAGAATAGAGCATCAACCATGGTATTCTTGATCTGGATCAGGATATGGAAGAGTTTCGTTATATCCTTCTCTTCCTTGTGATGAAGGCCACCCATATTCAACTCCTTCCGCACTAAAGTGCAGATAATATTCTCATCCAAATATGAGTTGCTAATTTTACCTCTTTGATTGAATATGTGGCTAGAAAGATCTTCTTCTTATCATCCTTCTTGCATTTCTTAGGGTCTAGCTTCCAACACTTATCTTTAGTGCGTCCATTAATGTTGCAATGGTTATAGTGGTTTTTCGGATCCTTACACTAATCTATCATGGTTGCATTATTCTTATATTTTCTCTTCCACTTCTTCTTTCCCTCCTTAGAAGCATCTTGGTTCTCTTTAGGTTTGGAAACACTTGGTTGTCCTTTCTTGTGGCCTATATTTTCCAGATATTGTGCGTGCACATATGCTTCATCAATTGTCTTGGGATTGAAGAGCATCACTTCCTTATGTAAATGAATATATAGATCCCACAGATACTTGAGGAGTACATATGTATTCTTGGGGGAGATACCCAACATGGTAGCCATATTCTTGAACTCTGTTGAAATATTGTAACCTCTAAGAATATTATATTTGTATCCTATTATTCCGGAGATGTTGCATTCCTCCGATAGGACTTTATTATGTATCTGGAGATGTTTATTCCTCTGATGGATTGTGGTAACCAGGGTTATTAGATATCCCATGTGGGGTCGGCCCTGAGTTAGTGTATTAGGGGTTATTAGACTCTCTTAGGAGAGGTCGGCCCCATTAGGGTAAAAAGTCCGTTCGGAGATGAGTATAAGTAGAGGAGGCTTGTTCCTCACTTATCTCATTCATTCACTCACTTGTGATTGGCGCATAGGAGAGAGACAGGTCTGCATAGGAGGAGAAGGAGCTCTAGTCTTGGACTACATCTTTGTATTGGTTGATTATCTATATTGAGGAAAGCTTTACTGGGTTTTCTACCCCATGAGGGTTTCCCAGGGTAAATCTTTGTCTGTCTTGTGATTGTGTTTCTTTCAGTGATCTTGCTAGTGAATTTATGTCAAAACTTAACATGGTATCAGAGCTAGCCTGAATAGGACATCTTTCACAAGGTGAAAATACCTCTCTCTCCTCCTCCGGTGAAAATTAGGTATTCTGCAAAAAGTTGGAATTTTTGAATTATGATTGCATGGCTGGATAGCCCTCCTCAAAATCGAAGTTTTGAGCCCTGGATCGAGATTTTTGGTTGGGTAGAACTCTAGGAAAGTCAAACCCTAGTTTGAGCAAAAGTGCAAAAAACTAGAAAACCAGAGAACTAGAAAAGCTGCGCACCTGTGCACCAATGAACTAGAAAATCTACGAACCTGTGCACCATAAATCCAGAAAAGAGAAGACCAGAAAACTAGAAATTCTATTGTAGATCCGGAAGGTGAAAAGTTGAAGTTTCTAGAAGCATAACACACCAGATCTCTCAACTCAATCAAGCACATCTCCTGGTAAGTGTTATTCTATCTCTTGAGAAACTTCAATCTCTGTGACCCCCTGAATAAGATGGCTCCAAGCACTAAGCTTGAAGACAAGCTAGAGGGTATAGAGAATTTCTGGGCATGGAAATATAGGATTGGTCTCATTCTTGAAGAGAATGATCTTGCCCAATATATCAAAGATGAGATTGCAGAACCTGAAGAAGATGAAGCCAAAGAGAAGTATCAGAAGGACTTGATTAGGGCAAAGAGAATCATTGTTGATTCTATAAAATACCACTTAATTCCCCAAGTGGCATCCAAGAAGACTCCAAAGGAAATGTATGATGCCCTTTCCAGAATGTATGAGGGAAAGAACATCAATAGGAAGATGAACCTGAGAGCTCAATTGAAGAGCACCAAGATGAATAAAGGAGAATCTGTTCAAGACTATTTCTCAAGGGTTTCCCAGTTCAAGGAACAACTAGATGCTATTGGAGATACCCTCGATAAAGATGAACTAGTCATGACTGCTCTAAATGGTCTCACTAGACCTTGGGAGTCATTCATCCAAACTATGTGTGCCAAAAAAGAAAGTATGAAGTTTGATGTGGTATGGGAGGATTGCATTCAAGAAGAAGCTAGGGTTTCCAACAGAGAATCCCTTCTCAAAGAAGATGACCAAGCCTTGGCCACACACACCAAGAGAAGAAGGAATCAATCTTACTTCAAGAAGGATAGTCACAAGGAGTCTCAATCTCCACAAAGATTTCAGAAGAAAAGAGGAAGAAAACACTCTTCTTTCCAATGTTTCAATTATCACAAAATAGGACACATTGCTAGACATTGTCCTTCAAAGAAGAAGAAAGATCTTCACCATAAAAGACATCAAGCACATCTTGCAGAAGATGATAGTGAAGAAGAGGAAGAGGAAGAAATGCCTTACAAGAAAAGATCTAGAAGAGAAGAAGAAGAAGATGCAGAAGAGTATGTTCTATTCTCTGCACTCTCTGGATCTATAACACCCGGAGAAGATACATGGCTTATTGATAGTGGTGCCTCAAAGCACATGACTGGACAAAAGAAAACTCTTTCAAAACTGGAAAAGAAGACCTCTCCACAGAAAGTGTCATTAGGAGATGACTATCAATATCCCATCAAGGGAATTGGTGAAGCAAACTACAAGCTTGATTCTAGAGCCCCCATGAAGATTAAGGAAGTATTGTATGTTAGTTTTTCAGAATTTTCAATCTGATCTAAGATATTAACTGAGAGAATAACATGTACATCATATCTACAGCATATCAATCATGGACACAATAATGCAAGCACACAAGAGACACAGAGTTTCACCGGGGAAAACCAAGAAGGTGAAAAACCCCACAACTTCCTCAGAGATAAATAGAGCAATGATACAACCAAAGTACAAGAGATAGTCTTCTCCTAGCAGATGATCCTCCTCCTCACAAGTGCGCCACTTTCTGAGATAGATAGAAGTGAGTAATGAATGATCAAATAGAGATCTCCCAATCTCTATTTATACTTGTCCTGTCTTTCCCAATAAACCAGTGGGGCCGACTTGTCTAGCTTAGCCTAATAACCCTTGGTTAACTTAATCAGGGCAAACCCTACACATGGTGGTTTAATAACCCATCAGCAATTTACGACACTTGCGACACTTGTCAATACAAATGACGACACTTCCGTATAGAGCAATAATAACATCTCTATAGGGGTACAATCTACATAGATGAAATACATGGGTGAAATACATTCCAAAGTTACATATACATCAACACTCCCTCTTAACTAGGAAGGTATTTCTCGACACAGATCTGCTAGCACAAGTCTTCTTCTCTGGATCATCATCACTGGATCATCGTCCTCGAATCATCCTCATCGAATCATCGTCATCGTCACTGTTGTTGCTATCTCAATCAATCTCCGATCTACTCGTCATAGGAAGTTCTACAGAGCCAGTCCTTTTTCATATTGGATGTAGGCCCACCACCTGTAGGTCTTCTTCTCTGGATCATCATTGGTCATACTGTGGAATCCTCAGGATTGATTACATGCGTTAAGCCAAAACCTCAAAAGAGCATCCTAGGACTGATTACGAGCGTACTGCTCAACCTATCGGATCTCCCAGGACCTTTTACATGCCATTGCACAACCTGTCCATGGCCACAAAGTAACATCCTGATACTCATAATCATATTGATCATCGTCCATGAAGCACAATCTAGATGCACACAACACAACACTTACACTCATCGGCATGGAAGGACTTTCCTCTGACCATCCGAGAAAGGCTCAACACTCACATCAACGCACATGGGAGAACACATATGCCACCATGTTGGAAAGGCTCTGCACTTACATCAATGCACATGGGATAAAACATCTACCACCATGTCAGAAAGGCTCTGCACTTACATCAACGCACATGGGAGAACACATCTACCACCATATCGAAAAGGCTCTGCACTTACATCAACGCACATGGGAGAACACATCTACCACCATGTCGGAAAGGCTCTGCACTTACATCAACTCACATGGGAGAACACATCTACCACCATGTCGGAAAGGCTCTTTGCATCTGTGTCTTCGGACTCATCATTCATGATCCACCTGATCATGTCAAGGAATCTACCTGATGCATGTCATCATAGCATGATCATCCTGATCATCATTGCATCCACCTGATGCATACCATGTATCCACCTGATACATATCATCATACATGATCTACCTAATCATACAATGTATCCACCTGATACATATCAACATACATGATCTACCTAATCATTTCAAGCATCCAACATGATGCATATACATATACATGATCCAATTGATCATATCCAGCATCCAACATGATGCATATACATATACATGATCCAACTGATCATATCCAACATCCAACATGATGCATATACAGAGCAGTAACTGGAGCATCGTCCTGATGCTCATCATCCAGTGCTTACATCCACAGCCATGGGAAGGATCCTCCTCTCACCATGCTTGGAATGGCTCCAGCAAATGTGTCCTTCACTTCTTCCTCGAAGTGTCGTCGGTCTGAAGAACACCAAGCCTCTCTCTGAAGTATTCAAACTTCACTCTGGCTGGTGGTTTCGTCAACACATCTGCAATCTGCTCATCTGTCGCAACATACAGGAGCTTCACTGCTCCTCTCTACACCATATCCCCGATATAGTGATATTTGATCTCAATGTGCTTTGACCTGTCATGGAACACCGAGTTCTTAGACAACTTCACACAACTCTGGTTGTCACAAAAGATACCAGTAGCCTCAAGTAGGAGATCAAATAACTCAGACAATAGCTTCCGGAGCCATACTGCCTCACAACTAGCCGAAAAAGCTACAACATACTCTACTTCGGCTGTACTCAGTTCTATGCAGGATTGCTTCTTGCTATACCAAAAGATCACACCTGATCCCATACTGAAGCAGCACCCAGAAGTGCTCTTCCTATCTGCAGCACTGCCTGCCTAGCCCGAATCAACATAACCCTGCAAGTTAAACTTTTGATTCGCATCATACTTGATCCCATAATCAACTGTACCCTTTAGGTACCTCAAATATGCTTTACAGCAACCAGGTGAACACTCCTCGGATCTGTCAGGAACTGGCTCAATGTGTTCACCGCAAAGCAAATATCTGGTCTCGTGTTCGTCAGGTACATCAAGGACCCAATCATCTGACGATACATAGTGACATCAACTGGATCAGATGAAGCATCACACAGAAGCTTCAGGTTCGATTCCATAAATGTGGCCATGTCCTTGCAGTCCATCATCTTGAACCTCTTCAGGATCTCTACTGCATACTTCCCTTGTCCAAGGAAGATTCCATCTGCACTCTGCCACACGTCCATGCCTAGAAATTAGTGCATCATCTCCAAGTTCTTCATCTCGAACTCGGCAGCAAGCTTCCGCTGCGTGTTGGCAATCAATCTATCCTCACCTATAACAAACAGGTCATCCACATACAAAAGTAGTATCACTGGATTGCCTTCCTCAACCTTGTAGTAAAGGTTGGAATCCGCTTTACTCTTGGTAAAGCCCAAACTGGATAGAAAGACATCTATCCTGCCATACTAGGTTCTGGCTGCCTGTTTCAAACCATACAGGGCTTTCTTCAGTTTGCACACATGTGACTCTCGGTCATGTGTCTCAAACCCGAGTGGCTGCTTCACATACACTTCCTCTTCGACTCCCTCTGAATATCTGCATCCTTGCAGAGACTACTGGAGTGTGATCCCTCTTGATCTTTACTTCCTGGATTACCTGTCCTTGAACATATATCCATCCTCGATCACTATGCATGCTTACAAGTATCATTATTGTGATATCCTCGAGATCTCATACATAATCATACATTTATTAGTATAATCTCAATACTATTAGAAACACAATAATCTTAAACATGTATAGTAATGATCATTTTAAACACAGATAATAAACATTAGTATTCATGGTTTATATAGGACTCTTCTGGTTAGTCATATCATCAATTAAAGTAAGAAACATAATATGCCTAAACCCATGATTACTCAAACCTATAACTTCATGAATAATCATAATCAATCATGCCAAGTATACTTATATAAGATATCCTAACACAAGGTAGGATTTTAAATTGATATAGGAAAAACATACCTGGATTAGCATGTTAGCTAGCTATGTCTAACATACCCACATGATGTCTTCTTGTTCTTCAATGACTTGTGCTAATAACCTGCATATCTCATAAGTTAACCATTATATAACCAAGTTATACATACCTCGTAAGTAGATCTTCTATGTGATCCATGATAATGGATGAATCTTTGTCTTCATGTCTCCATGGTCATGTGATTTGTCTTTCTTGATGTACCTTTCATGTTAGCGGACAACATCAACCTCATACAACACCACAATGCATTAGTACAATCATAAGTGTCAAAACCCTAATCAATGAATATCTTCTATCATGCATTCATAATTTTATTAAGGTGATACGACAAGTCTAAAGTTAATTAAGATTGTACTAACCTTAATGAAGACAAACATACCGTAAAATTAATCATGAACAGATCTCGAAACATACCTGGATAAGTCATACCTGTCGAGATTGCTTGTAATCTTCTTATGTAAGGCCTTAGCCTTATCTCCCTCTAAAACTGGAACTTCTTCACTTATGCAGGTGACCAATCCATTCTCTTCTAGGATTAACCCAATCCACTTGATTTGCAGAAATTGGATCCGGAGCTGGATTAGGGTTTGTCAGAGAAACCCTAAAAATTCAAACTTGAATTTCAAACTTCTGAAAGGATAGAAAGATGCGCCTTGATGAACTGATCAAGCTGGTATACTCAGAATTTGAAAACTGCAAAGTTTCACTCCTCAAAATTGCCTTTGAAACTTTCGGATCTTCTAGACAGGATCCCGAACTAGGGTTTGATGAAGCCCACCCTTCTTCCCAACCAAAAGGTTTGATCCAAAGCTCCAAACTTTGATTTTTCTGAGGAGCTTCTAGCCGTGGTCATAGACTTCAGAAACTCCAACTTTTGCAGAAGCCCTAATTTTCCACTTTTCCAATCGAAGTCCCGAACTAGGGTTTGATCAAGCCTGGCCTTCTTCCCAACCAAAAAAATTGATCTTGGTCTCTAAATTTCGATTTTGATGAGTAGCATTTAGTCGTGGTATCCGATTACAAAAATTACAACTTTCTCCGAAACCCTAATTCTCGGAGCCATGAATGAAGGTGCTCAAAATCCAATTCTGTTTTGACAGAAATATGCACCTGATGGTTTCTGGTGTAACTCCGAAATTACAAATCCACACAGTCTGAAACTTCTACCTGTGGTATCCCGACCTGTCATATTTCGAACCCCATAGGTTTGACCTCAATTGGATTCTCTGAGAGAAAGTTGTGCCAAGTGTCGCAACGTGACCTGTTTATGGGATAAAACAAGAGATCGAACTTGTACGGCGTGCCACGTGTCCCTGTTTCACTTTCGGCCTCTGAACCTTCGACCTGTGAAATTAAAGTCTGTACCCTACCTGTCACATTTTACTAAATTTCATTTGGAGCTTTCTAGCCCAACTTATGACCTTTTTTCCTAGGTCACTTGTTTATGACTGAGATCTGGAAGAGGCAGAAACCCTATATTGTACAGATCATAAAACACAAAGTACAACGAATTAGAAGTTGTGCTTCAGACACAAGGTACATGGGGATCTTATCTTCGACCTGTAAGATTTTCATATCCTGAAACCTCACTGAAATGGATTTATAGCGAAATTTCTACGATGACTGGTTTTTGCTATATCAAGCCCTAGCTTTGCAAGTGCAACAAGTGTCATACATGCCATACCATGCCTTCTTTCATGCTAGCTTTGATACCATGTTAGTTTTTAAGAATTTTAAATCTGATCTAAGATATTAACTGAGAGAATAACATGTACAGCATATCTACAACATATCAACAATGGACACATTAATGCAAGCACACAAGAGACACAGAGTTTCACCAGGGAAAGCCAACAAGGTGAAAAACCCCGCAACTTCCTCAAAGATAGATAGAGCAATGATACAACCAAAGTACAACCAAAATACAAGAGATAGTCTTCTCCTAGCAGATGATCCTCCTCCTCACAAGTGTGCCACTTTCTGAGAGAGATAGAAGTGAGTAATGAGTGATCAAATAGAGATCTCCCAATCTCTATTTATACTTGTCATGTCCTACCCAATAAACCAGTGGGGACGACTTGTCTGGCTTAGCCTAATAACCCTTGGTTAACTTAATCAGGTCTGACCCCACACATGGTGGTATAATAACCCATCGGCAAGTTACAACACTTGTCAATACAAATGACGACACTTCCGTATAGAGGAATAATAACATCTCTATAGGAGTACAATATACATAGATGAAATACATGGGTGAAATACATTCCGAAGTTACATATACATCAACATTGTATGTACCAGGATTGAAGAAGAACTTGCTTTCCATCTCAGCTTTGGATAAGAAAGGTTATAGGGTTGCATTCATTGATGGACAAGTACTCATGTGGTCCAAAGGTAAATTTATTAAGGATGCAATTGTCATTGGTGAAGAGGAAGGAGGTCTATACAAACTCAAGGGTCATTCAGAAGCTACCCTTGTTCATGAAGCCACTAGTCCAAGTGGGATATGGCATAGAAGGATTGATCACATTAACTACAAAGCACTACCTCATGTGAGAAAAGTAGTTGTAGGACTACTAGATCTAAAAATTGAACATGAAGGAAATTTCAAGGGTTGTGCAAAAGGGAAAAATATCAAGAATCCTTTTCCAAAGAGTGAAACAAAGACTAAAAGTACTTTGGAATTGATCCATTCAGATGTATTTGGTCCCGTGCCCACCACATACTTGAGTGGATATGAATACTACCTAACTTTCATTGATGACTATTCAAGAAAGACTTGGATATATTTCCTGAAAGGAAAAGATGAAGTCTTTGGAAGATTCAAGGAATTTAAAGCCTTGATAGAGAACCTTTCAGAAAAGAAGATCAAAATACTCAGGACTGATAATGGTGGAGAGTATACTTCAAAATATTTTGAAGCCTTTTGTAGAGAAGCTGGAATCAAGAGGGAACTAACCACTCCCTACAATCCTCAACAAAATGGTGTTGTAGAAAGAAAGAATAGAACCATCATGGAAGTGGTAAAGACAATGTTACGTGATCAAGACCTACCTATGTACTTATGGGATGAGGCAGCTAGGACAACAGTCTATGTGCAAAATAGACTATCTCACAGTGCCCTTGAATTCAAGACTCCAGAAGAAGTCTTCACAAGAAAGAAACCTGAGGTAAGTCACCTCAAGATATTTGGGTGTCTTGTGTATATTCACATACCTAAAGAAAAGAGAACTAAGTTGGACCCTTCTAGGAAGAAGGGAATATTTGTTGGGTATTGTGAAACATCCAAAGCATTCAGGATTTACATCCCAGGATTCCATCATATGGAAATCAATAGGGATGTGACATTTGATGAAGAAGCAGCTCTGAAGAAGTCTAGGAAGTGCCAGCATGAAGAAGTATATGAAGAAGATGTACCTCCTAGAATTGCAAAAGTTGTACCATCTCCTAAAGATGAAACACCTGAAGACCATGATATGTTAGAACCACAAGAACCCCCCATTACAAACATTTCAAGAATAAGAAAGCCAGCATGGGCTAGAGACATTATTATGGGTGCTGAAAAGTATGGAGCTCCAGAAGGATCCATTAGAGTGAGCAAGAAACCAAAGCCATTCTCCAACTATGTGGCTTTGATGTGTGATCTTGTAGATAAAAAACCTACTAGTTATGAAGAGGCAGTTCATAAGAAAGAATGGGTAGAAGCAATGACGGAGGAGTACCAGTCAATAATGAAGAATGATGTTTGGGACATAGTTCCCAAACCAAAGGACAAGAGTGTGGTATCCTCCAAATGTATATACAAGATAAAGCATGCTGCGGATGGCAGTATTGAAAAGTATAAGGCAAGGTTTGTAGCCAGAGGATTCTCTCAGAAAGAGAGAATTGACTATGAAGAGACATTTGCACCAGTTGCAAGGTACACTTCCATTAGAACCATCATGGCACTTGCATCCATGATGAAGTGGAAATTACACTAGATGGATGTGAAGACAGCCTTCCTGAATGGTGTCATTGAAGAAGAAGTGCACATAGAACAACCACAAGGATTTGAGGTGGAAGATAGAAGAACCCATGTATGCAAACTGAAGAAGGCTCTATATGGGTTGAAACAAGCTCCCAGAGCTTGGTATGGAAGGATTGACAGTTTCTTCACTAGCTTGGGCTTTACCAAGAGTAAAGTTGATCCTAATCTTTATCTCAAAGTTATGAATGATGAACCTGTCATTTTGTTGTTGTATGTGGGTGATCTATTTCTGACTGGAAATGAGAAACAGATTGTCGAATGCAAAAAGAAGCTCTCTTTAGAGTTTGAGATGAAAGATCTCGGATTGATGCACTACTTCCTAAGTCTGGAAGTATGGCAAGGTCCATAAGGAATCTTTCTCAACTAGGGAAAGAATGCTGTGGAAATCTTGAAAAGATTTGATATGTTGGAATGTAAATCCATGGCCACTCCCATGGATTCCAACATGAAGCTGTTAGCAGATGACTCATCAGAGTTAGTGGATGTAACTCTGTACAGACATATTATTGGGTCATTAATGTATCTGACGAACACTAGGCCAGATATATGCTTTGTTGTGAACACCTTGAGTAAGTATCTAGTGGAACCTAGACGTGTTCACATGATAGCTACAAAGCATGTGATGATGTACCTAAAGGGTACAATAGATTTTGGTCTACATTACATTGGAGATCATGACTTCAGATTGTATGGCTACACAGATGTTGATTGGGCGGGAAGCATATCAGACAGAAAGAGTACATCGGGAGGATGTTATTGTCTGGGATCTGCCATGATCTCATGGTATAGCGGAAGCAGTCTAGTGTGGCTCTCAGCACAACTAAAGTGGAATATATAGCTGCTTGCTCTGCTAGTTGTGAAGCGGCATGGCTTTGAAAGTTATTATCAGGACTGTTTGACTTAGAGATGGACCCCACTATGATCCTGTGTGACAACCAGAGTTGTATCAAAATGACAGAGAATCTAGTGTTCCATGATAAGTCAAAGCACATAGAGATCCAATATTTTTATATACGGGATATGGTGCAGAAATGAGCTATCAAGCTCGAGTATGTGAGCACTGACGAACAAGTTGCGGATGTATTGACCAAACCTCTGTCTCGAGTAAAGTTTGAACATTTCCGAGACAAGCTTGGTGTAGTTTAGAAGGACCCTCCTCGAAAGGGGGAGTGATATGGTCGATGATGATACTTGGATACTGGTATCAGTGTGGATACCTGTATCGATGATGAGATTGCCTATATTGATGGTAAGGTCAATGATGATGATACCTGTGTTGATGTGGATACTGTATTGATGAGGATACTTGTGTCGATGATGTGGATATTGTATTGATGAGGATATTGTATCATTGATGTGGATACTATATTTATGAGGATACTGTATCGTTGATGTGGATACTGTATTGATGTGGATACTTGTATCGATAATGAGGTTACCTATTCCGACGATGAGGTCGATGAATGGTCCCTAGTGGACGAGAGAGGATTGTATCATCCCTGGACTTTAGTCCTAAACTGATCCGCAGACAGATGTCTCCGAGAGTGAGAGGATTGTATCATCCTTGGACTTCAATCCTAAACTGATCCGCAGACAGATGTCTACGAGAGTGAGAGGATTGTATCATCCCTGGACTTCGGTCCTAAACTGATGCGCAAACAGATGTCTCCGAGAGTGAGAGGATTGTATCATCCCTAGACTTCAGTCCTAAACTGATCTGCAGAAAGATGTCTCCAAGAGTGAGAGGATTGTATCATCCCTAGACTTCTATCCTAAACTGATCTGCAGACAAATGTCTCTAAGAGTGAGACTTTGTCTAAGTTGACGAGTGGACTGCATCGTCCCTAGACATGATATGGTGTCTTAAATAGATCATGTGTGTTGCAAGGTCTGTTGCTCTTGTGTTGTTGATCGAGAGGATCCAGTTGATGACGATGCTAATGATCATGTGATGACGATGCTGATGATCGAGAGGATCCAGATGATGATGTTACTGTAGCTGTTCGAGTGCTGCAGAAGATGAAGACTCAGTACTGAAGATGTTGATGTTCCAGTATTGAAGATCTTGAAGATGTTCCAGTAACTGGTTGAGTTACTGAAGAAAGCTTCCAATGATTTATAGATGCATCATATATTATGTAGTTGATGACTCCTTGCTCCTGCAGACGTTGTTATAATATCCTTCTCATTAAGGGGGAGTGTTGAAATATTGTAACCTCTAAGAATATTATATATGTATCCTATTATTTCGGAGATGTTGCATTCCTTCGACGGGACTTTATTATGTATCCGGAGATGTTTATTCCTTCGATGGATTGTGGTAGCTAGGGTTATTATATCTCCCATGTGGGGTCGGCCCTATGTTAGTGTATTAGGGGTTATTAGACTCTCTTAGGATAGGTCGGCCCCATTAGGGTAAAAAGTTAGTTCGGATATGAGTATAAGTAGAGGAGGCTTGTTCCTCACTTATCTCATTCATTCACTCACTTGTGATTGGTGCATAGGAGAGAGAGAGGTCTACATAGGAGGATAAGCAGCTCTAGTCTTGGACTACATCTTTGTATTGGTTGATTATCTATATTGAGGAAAGCTTTGCTGGGTTTTCTACCCCATGAGGGTTTCCCAGGGTAAATATTTGTCTATCTTGTGATTGTGTTTCTTTCAGTGATCTTAGGGTCTAGCTTCCAACACTTGTCTTTAGTGCGTCCATTAATGTTGCAATGGTTATAGTGGTTTTTTGGATCCTTACACTAATGTATCATGGTTGCAGCATTCTTATATTTTCTCTTCCACTTCTTCTTTCCCTCCTTAGAAGCATCTTGGTTCTCTTTAGGTTTGGAAACACTTGGTTGTCCTCTTGTGGCCTATATTTTCCAGATATTGTGCTTGCACACATGCTTCATCAATTGTCTTGGGTTTGAAGAGCATCACTTCCTTATGTAAATGAATATATAGATCCCACGGATACTTGAGGAGTACACATGTATTCTTGGGGGAGATACCCAACATGGTAGCCATATTCTTGAACTCGATGGTGTACTCTTGCACACTCATACCTTTCCTTTGCTTGAAGTAATGCCAATAGGTCCAATGTTTCTCTACATAGATGATAGGATAGAATTGAGACTTAATGAGGGTTTTGAAATCCTTTCACTTAGTTACAAGCGGATCACCCTCCATCCTAAGTGCCTTTGTGTGGCTTTCCTACCAGTTTAATGCACGACCCTCTAATTTCAATCGAGAAAATGAAATTTTATGCTCCTCATATACTTAATGGATACTAAAATAGACCTTTAATTGATGCAACCAATGATTCAACTTTAAAGCATTGATCTCACCTTGTTACGGATTGATATTGACTTTTGCTTCCATCTTGAATAAAGACTAGGAATGAATATTGGCACTGGAACTCAACTTCTCTTTCTTAGGCTCTCTCCTCAACTCCTTTTCTAGGTTTCCCCTATCTTCCAACTTCTCCTCTAATTTGATATATAAGTTCGAGCTTCCAAAATCACCAAAAGGTCCGAAATTGCTTTCTAGAGATGCCATGAGGATTGACATGTTGTTGAGATATTAAGGACTTGTATTTCCAACTTTGTAAATCATCACTCATAACCATCTGTTGCTTTTGCACTAGAATCGTACATCATGGCCAGGATTTGAAGACTTTTTCTTTATTCTACCACTATATCCTACAGGTTCCCACAAACCCCAAAGAAAAATATTCTAATACCAATATGATCCACAAATTGTCGTGGATATTCCACTGGAATAGTTTGTCACAACAAATCTTACAACTTAGTTTTTTTATTAGTTTATTAAATAATTGGAATTGAAAGGAAAATAACTAGAGCAAAGAAATACACAATCCACAAGAATAAACACAAGATATACCTTGGGAAAATCCACTATGGGCAAAAATCCAACTAGAAATAAGGATTACGCCTTGCTCTTTTATTATCCCAATATGCAGTACAAATACAAAGAAAGTGGCACTCTCTATGGAGTTACTTATGACTTTGCAGCCAAAATGGCTACTATAGGATCTCCTACTTCCTATGTTCTTCTCTACTATCCACTCCCGTGTTGTTGCTCAACTATGGAACAATACTTAACATCAAAATAATGGAACCCCTTCTTTTCCTAATGACTCGGTATTTAACATAGCCCAATAGCAGTCTAGGGTTAGGTTTATGATTTTTGTATGCGCCAATTCCATATTAGGGTTAGGAAACTAGACGTGGAATCCACTCAGTACCATGGTGGTCTACTAGATAGGTCAACTTGAGGGAGGCATAACTTCTTCATACGAACTTCGTTTGAGGTGGTTCTTGGACCATTGGAAAGATCTCATAGTGTAGAATCATGTGAAGGGCCATTACAAAGGAATGGAGTTTTTTACCCCAAAAAAATTACTTATACCCTCAAACAGGCCCTAGAAGGTTTTGGACCCCAATTATGCGAAGTGAGACCTATCCCTAGAATGGGCCCTACAAGCTACCCCTAGAATGGGTCCTACAAGACAATTCATCTAAACTTTTGACCCCGAAAACACCAAAGTATGTGACAAATTATATATTGATCCATTTCGGATCAATGAGACGGAAGGAAAATCAACTAATGTGAACTTTTGCATTGACCTTAAATAAAAAGGTAATGAGAGCTTTTTTGAAGCAAACAAACACATGTGACTAATGATACATGCCAATACATTGCATGTTCCAATACCAAACTTTGGACCAACACGACCTTAACATTAAGGACGTGGTAGAAGAGTAATCAATTCATTGAGGTATTTGAGGCTTAGGTTCAAGAAATTGGTTTTATAATAGCTTTTAATGTTTTGAGTTATTTGAAGCTTAGGTTCGAGAACTTGGTTTTATAATATCTTTTAATGCGCATATATATATATATATATATTGGGCATGTTGTAATGGAAGAGTCTAACCATTCGACTCTTTTGCCCAACGTCCGTCTCCTCCGTCCCCTCCCGTCAACGGCGCCCCGACGTCGGGCTTCTCCGGCGCCTTTCTCCGGTGGTCTCCCTCCTCCCCACGACGGGACCCGGTCCCACACGATATCCCGGGATCCACGGGCTGCCAATCCTCCTCCCCCGTCTAGACCAGCTCCTCCTCCCCTCGACGTCCCATCCATGCATTAATGGGACTACCAACCTCACGTTCGCCCGATTAATGGGCCTTTGGTACAATGTTTGCCACATTTTCCATTAGTCTTTAAAAAATTGTTGAGGAAAAAACAAGCCTAAGTACAGTTTTTTGCAATACTAAGTGTAAGAAGAACGCTGCGATATTCAAACATTGTCAAGATGAAGTTGCAACAGATTGAAGAAGTGAAGAAGAGGGTGATTGGATTCAAAAAACTGAAAAGAGGGAACGACATGCTAGATGTGAAGAATTATGAGGAAGCAATGTTAGAACTCAGAGCAGCTCTCAACAGCAATCCAGGGCTTCTGGAAGCCCATCTGAGCCAGGCCCGTGCTCTCTGTGGATTGCATAAACATACGCAAGCAATACAACATCTCTCTTTTATCATAGAGCACAGCTCCTACAAGGTGGCCATGCTTGAAAAGCTTCCAATATTAAGTCTGAAATCTAGTTTAAGCACCAATAATGTTGATTCTAAATTAGCAGATAATGAGTTGGCCATTGATTCACTTCTCCAATGGGTATTGGTTTGTTACGATCGAAATGACTTCGCTACTGGATTGGGAACTTGTGACATAATTCTGCAGAGAAACCCTCATCATGCAAAGACTGCAGAAATCCGAGGGGGGCTGATGATGGGGAATCGAGTTAGGCAAGAGGTTATTGAAGTGTGAGAAGCTTTCATGTTAACTATATATCGACAGAACTATATATCGACAGAGATATCGAAGAAGAGGAGTTTGTACCTGGATCTAGAGTTTCTGGATTGGGAGTTTCTTGGGCGCTGCTGGTCCCGACACAATGCTCGTCCCGACACAATACGAGGGCTTTCTCGGGCGCTGCTCTCCACGCGATCGGAGCTTGCAGGGATGTTTGCACAGGAACAGGCGAGAGGAGATGATGCGATCGGAGCTTGCAGGAATGCAGCAGGGATGTTTGCACAGGAACAGGGGAGAGGAGATGGGGAGGCGGGAGCAATTGCTGGTTCGAATCGGGTGAACGTGAGGTTGGTAGTCCCATTAATGCATGGATGGGACGTCGAGGGGAGGAGGAGCTGGTCTGGACGGGGGAGGAGGATTGGCAGCCCGTGGATCCCGGGATATCGTGTGGGACCGGGTCCCGTCGTGGGGAGGAGGGAGACCATCGAAGAAAGGCGTCGGAGAAGCCCGACGTCGGGGCGCCGTTGACGGGAGGGGACGGAGGAGACGGACGTTGGGCAAAAGAGTCGAATGGTTAGACTCTTCCTGTTGTAAATTGTGTTAAGGAGATGAGGCATTTATTATGTCCCTGTGGTTCACGGACATATAGTTTTAGGTTTTTGGAAACGTAATACATTAAATATTTAATCTTATTATATTAAATACTAAATATTAAAGGTTTTAATGTTTTTTATAAAAAAAATTCTAATGTTTTCATGTGTGTTATTTTTATTATTTTTAAAATATTTAAATAATAATTGGCTATGTGGAGTGTGACATCTGCCTTGAACCCTGGACTGTACAGGGTAGCTTTGAGGGGAAGCCAACTAAATTAAATTTGCTTTGTTCATTTGTCATGTGCCTACATTTTCTTGGAAGTTGTAGTAGTGTACGACAAACTGCCATGATGCTGGGTAATATAGTCGTGAAATGACAAACTGCCATGATGCTGGGTGATATAGTCGTGAAATGACAAACTTCCATGATGCTGGGTGATATAGTCGTGAAATGACAAACTGCCATGATGCTGGGTGATACATGAGTTTCCTTAACATTTGAAGTCTTGGCCGAAAACAAAAATGGTGTTGTAAAGGTAAGGATATCTGAATGTTTGTGGTTTATGATTAAAATTTAGGGTGAAAAAATGGTTTGTTGTGAATAGGTTGTAACTATGGTTGTGTACATGGAAACCGATATGGAGTATGTGAATGTAGAGGTATTGGAATTGGCAAGGAATGTCAACAAAGATATCAAGCCAAAACACATTACACCAAGGCATCTGCAGCTTTCCATTCAGGGAGATGAGGATCTAGACACGATGATTAAGGGCACAATTGCAGGTGGCAGAAATCCCTCACATTAACAGAGCACCCTTTCAAAACCTCTAAGATTCCCCAAAGTAATCCATTCTTTTTCCAGCAGGCTTCTAGAAACTGATAGTTGAACTTTATAATTTCTCATTTGCTATCATTAATGAATTAGGGATCTTTTTGGGTGTTTTTTTTTAATGGGTGAGAAATGCAGTGGTGGGTTATGAAGATTTCTTGACCTCTGTTTGGGGAAGCTGACAAGGTTCAATGTAACTCTGTACTTATTAGTGATGTGTGTTCTCTTTGTGGCTTGGGAGCTCTAAATAAGCTACTTGTAAGTTTTCTTTTGTTTGTTTTTAGAAATCAAATGTTCTATCAAGATCTCTTCCCCGTCACACAAAAATTCTATGCTTATCAATTAAAGAGACCGCTCTTTCCTTTGGGATTCTAAGTTTTGCTACGATAAAGGTAAAAATAATTGTGGTTTCTGTCGTAAAGGAAAATATTAAAAGGTAAATTGGTTTGATGGGAATAAGTTGTCGTCTAAGCCCCAGATTTAGTGATTTTTCTTAGTATCTGTACGAAAATTTCATCGCAGGAAATTGATAATTGAAACATGCTTATTTAAATGGATCAAATTAAGTAGTATATATACCAGACTAATGAAAACTTGCCTCAATATATGATTTTGTAGGATGTAGATGGAAATATTGTTCTGTGTCGCTTTCAAAGCTTTTGCAACACCATCATATGTTCACCCATGGCAGGCTTGGAGCAAGAATTAAGTAGTTATAAATGTAGGATTTATCCCTTCCTAAAACACCATTAGGTTGTGCATTTTGATTGCAATATAACCATTTTCCTTCGTATTCGAATCACATAAGGGATTCAGCCACCAAAGCATTCTATTCTCTAAATTATTTTGCTCCAATAATTTCACTTTAATTTGAATCATGTCCCTATATTGAAATATAGATTAATGTTTTCAATAGTTTGTTGAATGACAATTTTCCTTACTAATGAGTTGTTTGTGGGGTTCAACTCTTTTTAATAGAATATAATACTAGGACTAATCCATGGGGAGGTGAGGTTAATCATGATTAATGAAACTTTTTTTTTACAACAATACCCCTTATTTTTTGGCTATAGTTGGGACTTGTATTTAAGGACTCTGAATTTTAGATGCTAGCATCCTCACTTTAAGAATCAAACCTAGACGAGTGATGAAAAACTCCCACATACTACTTAACCACAATTTAGCCGAGGATTAATGAAATGTTTTTAATATATCCAATTAGACTCAATTTGCTATCAAATGTTAGGAGAATATAAGTGTGGAGCAAATATATTAATACTAAGCTATTATGTAGACAATGTGGGCCTATGTGTAAACATAAAGATCATAATTCCAAACTCAATATATAAACAAGAGCCACAAGATGGCAATGTCCCCGCAGTTGCTAACATTGCTAAAAACTATTGCTATAAGACAAAGCCATAGAAATATAATACTTTTACCACAAAATTGTAACAGGAAAAAAAATTATTTTTCCACAAAACTACTTACCTATCGAACCCCAAGTTTCCTGCCATGAATAAGATGATGAAACTTAATATTTTATCATAATCTTATATATTATGTAAATTTTGCTTCTTTTAAAACAATTTGTTAAACTATAATCTTGTTAAAACATACAATTTGTACTTAACCTATCCCAATCACACTTTATTTTTGGGGTATTTATATCATTATGCTATATTGGATTGAATTGAAATCAAATTAATTTTATATTGTGTTAATGTTTTAAATTTTTAATATAATTGATTTGATATTTATAATTATAATTAATTTTTTAAACTATGATCTTACTAAATATTGAATGATCATAACTAAAGTGTGAATTAGTGTATGGAATTTAAAAAACAATCCTCAAACTCTACACAAATTTATAAAAAAAAATTAATAATAAAAATATTTATTAAAATTGAATTATTCACCTATAATATAGTTTACCAAAAGCGGAATTTGTGCACGCCCTTAAATGAGTAAAGGCATAGAAATTTGAAAGATGTCACTTGGATTATTGCATTTTCTATGATTGTTCACTTAGACTTTGTGAAATTCCTCTCAATGAGGAGATGTGGTTTGCGGGGTATTGTCATGTCAATCAAGACCAACCTTAAAAGAGCAAAAAGTGGTGTTGTTGGGTTAGTATGGTCGGTTGAAGTTGCTCTATTATGTCTAAGGATGAACATAACCCATCATTATCATTCATGGTCATTGAAGCATGGATTCTCACTAAGCCTAATAGTCTATGAATATATCTTGCACTAAAAAATTGGTAAGATAAATAAGTTAACATGTTTTGGATTATATAGTTGTTGAAGTAGATATAGTTATAATTGTTTCTTGTGATACACTTTATATTCAATACAACCCTAAATATGTTTATTAAGACTTTATATTCAATACAACCCTAAAAATGTTTATTAAAATAGATTATTTTGTACTATAAATGGTTAGTTGAATAATGCTTAAAAGATATATGGATTAACTTCAATTGTGGATAATTATATTGGACCATAGTCTTCCATGTTTGACTACAATCAATTATAGTAGTTGGGGAGTTAATGGCCTAATAGTTAAGGCACATTAGTGTGTTGGTTGGTGGATGAATGATGAGTTAATGATTTAAAGGATAATGGGTTAGATGTTAGGGGTTCATGGTAATAGGTTAGTGGTTCATGTTTGACTTAGATTTAGGGGGTTAGCAAAATAAAATAATAATAAGTTAGTTGGTTTTGTGAACATTGAAACAAAAACTTAAAATATTTATTGAGAATACCTATTAATTTTATAATACAATAATATTTCTTAAAATTTGACTTATATTTATTCATATTATATCATTTTCAATTTTTTATTATTAAAAATTGTTTTTTTTTTACTTTAGTTTCCATTTATATATATAATATTAGATTTTTTAAATTTATTTTAAATAAAGTTTATATCTTATTTATTTGAAAAATTCTAATTAATAAAAATGTATTTGAAGTACAATATATCATAAAATAAAATAAAAATATTTTATAGTATAATAATAAAAATAAATCAATACAATGTGTCATAACATAAGAATATTATTTATAACTTAATGAAAATATAAATTAATTTGTCTTTTATTTAATTTATTATTTATTATTATTTTTTAAATTGAATTATATAATTAAAAAAAACATCTTATAATTTAAATTTGAATTTGGCATATATAAAAAAGTATATTTACCAGGATTGATAAGTCCTACCATTATTGAAATTTACTCTCAAAATATTACACGAGAGTGTGTAGGCAATGTTTTGGCAAATAGTGACTTGTAAAGAAAAAAGAAGCCAGTTAATTTATGTATGTCTTTGAAGGTAGTGAGGGGACGAGTGTGCAGCCAAGTTCGAGATTAAGCAAATGGAAATTATGACCTTTGCCATCAATTATCTCGCAGTGTGGTCTTCTACTAAGAAAAAAATATTTAAAAGCTTGTACAGTGTTACTTTGGCAATTTGGTATGCCATTGGGAAAATATAAGGACTATTAATTAGTGGTCCTCAACCAGATCAAAACATTGGGATGACCGATTAAAATTTTAAAAGCAAAACTAAGTATTGAAGAAGGTTAAAATTTAATTTTTTTAATATCATAGTTTATAAATAATATTTTTAAATATTAGATTTAGTGTTTATAGGATTACCATTTGTTAAAACCGTTTTCTATCTAAACTTTATCATTATACTGAAACAATGAATAATAATTTTTGGATTTTTTTTATGATTATTTAAAGAATGCATGATTTTTAACCAACTCCTGTACTTATCACAAACTAAATCATTGGATTACACTCAATTGAGCCGCATGGGAATTTCAAATTCTTTTCGATTTCACAAGCTATATGTGAGATCATCCCGTGGCCACATCGGTCTCAATCCGGGGGGGCTATTTCACCAGTGTACATTCACGTGTGACATAGCTAAGAGTATCTTAAGTAATTTTATGAGAAATTCAATTATACATTTGTCATACCTTTGTCAGAGATTTAAACTAATATATGATTTAAATATTAATTTTTCAACCAGGTGATGTGATCATTTTTATTTTATTTTTAATCTACCACCGTAGAAGATGAAAATAGTGTAATGAACATCATTTCACACTTTTGGTCAATCATGTATTGAATAACTCAGTTTTTTCATAAATTTAAAAATTTGTATTTTATCCATTTTATAGGTTAAAACATTGCATCTGCCTAATGCCCATCAGCGGAAACGCTGTCCCATGTTCCGATAGTACAACCGCACCGCTGACGTTTGCCGGCAGCCTAGGCTTGGGTACCAAAGTTCGACACTGACATCATCAACCGATAGCCAATGAATATTCAAATAAATAATTTAAAAAATATATATTTAATATGAAAAAATTACAACTTTGAAAGAAACTTCAAAAAACAAAAAAATTTCTCCATATAAAGAGACGTTAATATGAAGAATCGATTCAAGTAACAAGTAACAACAAAGCAAGTACCATAAACTATTGTACCATCTAAAGATGCTTGTGGCTTGTTTGTATCTCTTATACTTTATTGAAAGTATAGATTTTTTCATGTGAAAAAAAAACAAGGCGAGCATATCCTTGGTGATTCTATTTTTAGACTCTAAATCTATGGGCGCAACTCGTACTCAGAGTCATATCTTATATCCCTTATCTGATGACGTGGAAAAATACATATCACATATTAAAAGACGGAAAAGCATTATGTGGATGGCACGATCTCCATGATGAATTTCGGGAGTGGTGTTGAGAATTAGAGAGCCTATTTTCTCTTCTCTAGGAACGCGTATTCTTCTCTAAATTTTAATTTGTTTTATTTTGAAAAAAATTAATTGGAAAAATGGCTTGTCATAATATCAATAATGAGAAACAATCCCCAATTTTGACTTTTTTATATTTTTATTTTTATAATTTCATAGCAATAATAAGCGTATGGGTGAATAGCATCTAAGAGGAAACATGTACTAATCACAATATATTGTATTAGCTATTGGGTAGGCGATACAACAATATACTAATCACTAAAAAAATTTATAATCTTTGTTATATTAATTAATAATAAATAAATAAAGTTTTTAATTCATAGAAAACTGGATAAACTATTATATCTTTCTAATTTTTTAAGCCTAAAAATATAAGACATTGTTGTTAAGCTATTCTTGTTTTTAATGAAATAGAAGATCCTAATTATGATACTAAGTTTTCCAGTGAGTGATCTGATCTTAAATTTAATGAGAGTAATTTTTTTTGTTGTTGTAAAAGTGTAATATTTGATGTTAATGTTTGATAATTTTTTTATATAGTTTTTAGTTTATATATATATAAGTAAGTGATATGATGTTTTTGTTGAGTTCTTACATTACTGATTACAGGGCTAGTACAAATCTTTGTTTTCAGCTAACAATGATTTGGGTTGCTTGACTTGTCTCGTGGCGTGGGAGATTTGGAAATCGTGGAATCGACTAATCTTCGACAACATATATACTGAGCCTAGAAGGGTGGCTTTCCCTGTTCGTGCGCTCTCATTAGAGTACATTGTTTCCTCTTCAGTGGGGCAAGCTACTGGTAATCGTGATCGTGTCTCTTGGCCCCCTCAACTTCTTAGAACTAGAAACCGTGCATGGTTCGATGGTGTTGCATTGATATCTTTTGGTCTTTGTGGGGCGGGGGCTTTTATTGAATTACAAAATGGTGATCAGATCCGACTTTGGATGTGTGGTGGTAGTGGTACAAACACCAAGGCTCATACTTTTTTTTCTCTTCTTCGTCCAATATACTATTGGAGCTGGCAACTGAGGATTCACTAGCCATTGTGAATTGGGCCAACAACGTGGCCATTATCAATGCACTTGCCCTCAACTCATGGATGGATCAGACCAGACATCTCCTGGGCATTTGCTCTTTGACTCATATTGTTCACATCTTTCCGGAGCATAATTTTGTTGCTGATGCACTTTCACGTTGTGGGCTCGTGTCTACTGAAGGCCACATCTATTAAGAGATACTTGCCAGTGCAACCCATCCTACCTCTGGTTTTTGGCAACTCTTCCCTCTCTACTATTGTCTTTTTGGCGGTCTAGTTTTTTGTAGATCTCTCTTTGTCCAGGGCGATTTTTTTCACTGGACATTTCCACACTTGTTTCACTTCCTTTTTGCGGTGTCGTCGAGGTGATTTCTTCTGTACATGGATGCCTTATCAGCCATTTTCACTCTTTTATTTTTTTTACTGCTTTTTATATAACTCTGGTCCTAGCAACTATTGAAGGATTGGTATTACCTGGGTTCATCTTGTATTATGGTTTACTGTTCGGTTGGGTTGTTCTTTTGCTGATGTGCTACATGTCAATTCTGGGGTGGCTCATCCCATTGTTTTGAGTTTTCGGGGTTTGGACTGGTGGTGTCTACTCGGGCTGATGTTTTGGCCGGGTATGGAATGTAACCTTTTATACTTCATAATCAAGTATAGTATTTTTCTTTTGAAAAAAAAAATATTGTTATGTAATGTTTGAGTAGATTATGTAATTTTGGTCATACATTGATTCTCTAAAATAACAAGTGTTGACATTTTTCCCAATAAATATAACTATGACAATGGTAAATCACCCATTATATATATAATGAAATAGAAGAATATAATCTTGACAATGGTAAATCACCCATTATATATATAATGAAATAGAAGAATATAATCATTGATTAAATATTTCTATTAAAATTAATATAATGAAATATTTGATACATAAATCTAGTAAATATATTATACATGCAATTGTAATTATGATGCATCAGTAGATTATGCTATGGGAATGAAGGTATAGAGTACAAACACGTTGGGTCATATTCATACAGATGTGTGATTTAAGAAGATGCCGCAATTGTACCTTGGATGTCTTTGTTCTTTATTATAAATAGCAACCTATTCACAATGATGTGTGGACTGAAGAAGATGGCACAATTGTTTTTTTGGTTGTCCTCGGGCTTTATTAAATAACTATTCATTCCTAGGATTATGATTGTTGAGAACAAACATGTTGGGTTAAATGCGTAAGGACGTGTGGAGTTCAGAAGATGCCACCATTGTTACACGGTAATCATCTAATAGATTGGGTCAAATTCATAAAGACGTGTGATTCAAGGAGATGCCACAATTGTACCTTGATGTCTTTGTTCTACATATTCACAATGACGTGTGGACTCAAAAAGATGCCATGATTGTTCCTCGGTTGTCCTTGGCCTTCATTAAATAGTTATCCATTCCAAGGAATATGGTTGTCGAGAACCTACATGTTAAGTCAAATCCATACGGACACGTGGACTCCACAAGATTCCATAATGGTTCCTCAATTGTCCTTGCCCTTTGTTAAAACAAGGCTACATGGGTAGCGAATGCCGAGTAGTCAGTATTTAGGTTTGTAATTTGTAACTATACGTTGTCTTTTATGTCAAGAAGCAAAAGCAAAAAAGACGATGTCAAGTATTTAAAATTTGCTACATTGCATTTATATGTAAATGAAGTATTTTGTTAATAATGTCAATGTTGATTTGCAAAGTTATAGTAAACACGATCGAAGGCGTGGATAATGGTGTGAAACTGGGCTTCTCTATTAATAAAGAAGTAGAGATGGAATCCCAAGGTAAAATTGTAGCGCAATGATCAAGGGAAAACCCCAAAATGAATGAAACAATAGTTATTAACAATGATTTGAACTAATTCCCCACCTCCCTCTTTGACTAATTGTCACTACCTGACAAGCATGAATTCCATTACCTCCACGAAGTCGTTCACTGAAGCCACATCAATGAAGCCGTTCACCCGTTGCACGTAGTCATTGTTCACAGCATGAAGTCATGTCAATGAAGCCATTCGTTAATTGGGTGCACATAGCCTAACGTCCGAGCAACATGTCCTTCCAAGCCAGCAAGCGATAAAAAAATCCTGATTCATCAGTCGGCTAGCTAGCTCTTTAATAATTATGTATCGAGAGTCTCGATGTAGGGCAGTGGTGCATGAAAAAAATACATCGATTGCATCCTCAACATCCCAGACATTGGACTTTTGGTATAAATGGAAAAGTCGGTTGTCCTCGCCCCTATTTATTGTAGAGAGGCAGTGGTAAATTGTCCTTTTATTAGGATTGTGAAGCACGCATTGGTAAAAAATAAAAAAGGCAATATTCCATCGGTAAAGTAGTGAAACCATTACTTTAGCAAACTAACATTGGTATGGCTATGTAGTAAGGATAGAGATCTCTTTCCAGCTTCCGCAAGGGAAAATGAGAAAGAAAAAAGTGATATTATATCTCCATTGGAAAATAATCCACTGCTGATGTGATGATAGGATGTGTTTCACTCATTCGATCCAGGGCGATAGTCCATCCAAGAGGAGAGGTCGCGGTAAATTGAGAGTAGGAATAAAGGGAAATGATATCTTTGCCTTATAAAAACTTCCAATTGGAACACATTTGATACCACCTTGCAAGGAGGAGGAGGTGTTACAAGTTGTGGTGACCCACCATGCATTCCTAGTTCGACGTTAACCGTTCTCGATACACATGGCCCAACACCCAGAACATCTTATGTATAAAAGATGTTGGCTGAATCCTAAAACTAACGCTTGAGTTGCAACCAACACCTTATAAAAGGCATGTAAATGAACGACACTCGACCTTGAACGATTGATCTGACAAAATTATACCTGACAGAATTGCTTGAGCCAGGGTAAATCAATTGGTCAACCAAACCGGTATTGAGATCAACGAGAATGAATGAACCATGCACAAAATGCAAGAATAGCCATACGATGGCCCACTAACAATACCAGTTATGTATTGTTTGTCACTAGTTTATGCAGGACACCTGGACAAAACCATTGAACCGACACGACCACGTTTAAGCCATGCAGAAGCTGCATGTAAGCTAGATGTTTGTTCAGAAGATTGCCCAGTTAAGTCTCTTGTGTTCATCTCAAGTCATTCGCATAGAGGGTAGGTTGATGAGCAGGTATGGAACAAAATTCATCCTGAAAATGGAAACGCAATTGACTTCATCTGGATGCAACACTCTAATTTGTTTGACAACACAATGGAAAAAAGAAGAAAGGTTGTTTGCAGGAAGGTTATATCATCTTGGATGCAATTTCTTGCATTTGTATGTATTTTAAATGCGTACATCAACATTTCTATGGTCAAAAGTGTACTTCAGTGTCTCACTTACAAGCCTCCTCTGGCGAATTTTTGCCTCAACATTTTCTGTATGTAAGTACATGTTTTTAATTTTTGCAAATTTCGTAGCTCAAAACCTAGATTTTTCCCCAAGGTATGTTCAGTGCAAAGATGTGGTTAGGGTCTACGTGGTTTCCCTACATTACTTCTGTGTGCCTCCACGCATACATGCTCTTTCATTAACTGCCATTGGTGTGTCCAGTCGTGTTCCCTCTTTACCTCTCTACCTGCGAGTTTTAGGGTTTTGTCTACCACTGCCTTCATGTCACCTACCCAAATTTCTGAAAATTATTATTTTATTTGCAAAATACTTTATGTTAAATTTAATTACAAAGTTTTGTAATTATGATCAGTTTTGATCAAGGATGAATGTAATTACTGAATATTATTATTTAAATAAATTAATTAGGAGACAAACACCCAAGGGGACTGTTAAATGAGTGTTCACTGACCCACTAGGAGGAATGGAAGCTATTGGAAAGTATGGGATATATGGCAGCAATTGCATCACACCACTAGCTGTTGGTTATGGGACAACTACCCCTAAAAATGTAGCATTATCCCCCAGGTGGAGGGAGTGAGCAGGCAGCTCATTTAATGATCCAGTAACATCTGAAAAGGCCTAGGCAGCCTACAAAAGGCAAATTCGAATTGAGCAGGCAGCTCTTACACAATATTTTCTGCAGAAATATTTCCTCATGTGCATCAGGTGATCACTGAGAGATTCGAATAGGGAGGCTAGTTGTGAGTGCAATCTTAAGTCTGCATATTGCTGAGAAGAACCAGAGATATTGGTGCAGGTCTATTGGACTGCTAGTTCTTGAAGATTCAACAGTTAGTGCTACTGCAAGTGGAGATCCTAATTCCTAGAGTTTCTTCCTCTTGGTGGTTCAGTGAACAGGCTCGGGGGTCTTAAGGCAAGTACTTGACTGCTTTCAGGAATTGGTTGGGTGGAACAGTCTTCTTGGGCTGTTTGTTTCCCTACAGATTTACCTAGGTTTTACAAATTTTCTACTTGATCTCAGTTGGTAGTTCTGTTCTGTATAGTTAGTAATTTCTGTTTTCTGTTTCGAAAAAGAATCTAATTCTAAATTTGTTTAAAGTCTGAATGTTAAAGTTTAATGATGAATTGGAATTGATAAACCAATATCTATATTTTTTCACATGCTGTTTTATGCATCGTACTCTAGTATAGATACGCAAATTAAGAATAGATTGTAGGATAGGCAATTTGCCATTGAATTCGACAGATAAAGATAGTAATTATATGTTTATCAATTTCTGTCCTATAGTTAGTAATAGTAGAAAGTTATGTATAAAAATTAAATATTATAGATTATTTCATTATTTCCAGTTTAGACAAACATTGTTTATTTTCCTGTACAAATATATTGTAAACTTTTATCTCTATTATGCACATAAGAAACAAATGAAAATTCAAGTTTCCTTACATCATATCATGTCTGCATTGTAAAGAGTTTTGCTATAAATAGATAAAGGTGTAGGCTAGTAATGTAAATTATAAATCGCAGTCAATACACTTTTCAAAACACACATTGTAATTTTCATCACTAAATAACAGGTAGAATAATTCCTATATTCATACAAGTATTAACAGAACTAAAATCAAAGGAAATGTATGTATTATTCACTTATCGTTCGTTTTACAAAATGTATGTATTATTCACTTATCATTTGTTTTACAAAATGTATGTATTATTCATTCTGAAGTATTGTAATATCTATTATATTACAAACTGCATTCATGCACTAAAATGTAGTATCCTATCAACTACAAAAAAAAACCTAGATTACATTTCCAGGTTTCTATTATTATTATCAACAGAAACATGACACGATTGTACATCCACATTTAAATTACAATACAAACCCTAGTCAACACCAAAGTTTTTCTTTAGAAATTACATAGATAATATCTTTTATGATTCTAGAACGAAACTAGAATTCGGCGTGACCCTATTCTATTTCTTTTCAAACACCAAAAAACAAATTACATCATTATAGATTTACAGAGTTACCATCCACGAAAATCATTTAAACCCTGACCTAGCTCGAAAGTCACAATATCTACCTACAGCACTCAAACCCATAACATAGACGTTTTTACACAGAAATAAATAGCTTACATTTTCATTGTCAAGAAGAAAAAGATTGTTTTCACTGTAAACGAGCCTCGGTTCTACTCATATTTTTATAACTTAAACAACAGGTTGTGCTCAATTGTTTAAACCATTACAGGTTCCAACTTGAAGAAGGATAAACGATGTTCTCAAAAGCAAAAACGATTACATCATGTTTCCAAACGAAAATGCATAGGGTTTAAACCCAAACTTTAAACATTTCCAATCAAATACAAAGAACCCTCTGTTCTGACGAGCTTATAACCCATAGTTTGACAAGATAGACATCATAGTCAAATGATTTAGTATCATGCAAACAAAACGAAGGCCATAACCCTGTACAAACACCATTCGATTAACAAAAGAATTGTTTTAAGTTTTTCCTACTGAAGACAACGATGAGGCACGGTGAGGAACTGGCCACTCATCCCTTGAAACCACTTCAACACACAGATGGAGAGCACCTATGAGGGTTTTGGAAGACCCGGAGCTTACCAGTTTGGAAGCACGCCTTTCTTTCCAAACCCTTACTCGAACCATTCCTTCACAACCTGCAACTGACAAGAAAATCGTTTGGATTTAGACAGCTGAAACTTTTCAAATTGAAAAACAAAATGCAACATAGAAAATCGCTATTTTCTATAAGAATGTTTACCTTTTTGTAAGTGATCAAAGCTTTCCACTTTCACCAGTTAAACGATGATTTTCCACACTGTAGACGAGACAGGAAAACCCTCTGTCCATTTACACTAGGGTGTATCTTTCACTCAAACCAAAATGAAAAGTTCCAAAAAAACTATCAACCATTGACACTTCAACTAGGGACTCATGCTGTTAACACGACGCCATTACAATGGTTTAGAACCTGCAACTTAAAAACCTATCTACAGGACTCGAGGTCGAAACCTCCTGTAACTTGCTAACCCTAGATTTTTTAGCAGCCTGTCGGCCATACAGACCGAAAACAATAGAAGCAATAAACCACATTCAAATCTCTTAAACCAAATCAAATGACAGAAGTTAGGGTTGTAATCTAACGGTGAAAATTCATCACAATCAACGTTCATGATTATGCCAGCGAGGTTGTATTGGGTCGAACAACCCTTGTAATTAATGCTCTGTCACCTCACATGCAAGGCATGGCCACGATGGATCACATTGGATCGTTTTTGACATCCAACTCGGAGGAGTATTAACTTACAACCATTACACAGTGGTCTCGGCATTCACCATTACAGCGATATTACATTACGTGGAATGACAACAATCCTTGTCACCCAGAGTTTCATGTCAATCTTTTATTGCGAGATTGAGACTCAATCTCCTTGATAGCTCGAGACTTATGCCATTAATGAACCAAAATTTCGCCACCCTGTTAACATTTAATGCATGTCAGTGTTCTTTTCCCAACGTTATAATTTCAAACCCTAATACATGACATTATAACATTATATGTTATGTTAAGTCGAATCCTAAGTTCGTATGGGCTCTAAGTTACATTCCACGACATTCATTATAATGTATATCAACCAACGATTATATAGTTCCAAGATAGGTCGTATTATAGAATCATGTGGTTATATAGGACAACTTTTCAAAGTTTATATATTATCAAAGGTAAGCGTTATAGTTTTTAATTTTTAGAAATATGGTTTATGGAATAGTATTAGTACAACCTTGGTCATAAAAATTGACATAGTTCACTTATATGCAATGATACTTTATATATGCCCTTAGAAGCTTACAAGTATCAAGTCTAGTTAAACCTTTATAGAATTACGATTAATGTAGTTCATACATAAGAGAATTAAACACTATTGTTGTAACAACGATTGTGACCATGCAATTTCTATTATCACAGTTATAAAATTAAAAGGGTTTGTATAGTAGACATTCAATGGATATAATGATATAAATTTAGCATGAAGACTAGCTGAATGTTATGAGTTCTTACCATCTTCTCACATTACAAACGTTTAACGATTTTTGCGATACATTTATTACATCAGTATTGGGAAGATAAACAATTATCTTAAGACGACGTTAAAGCCAGCTACAATAACGACAAGAATCACAGCGACAAAACTATTAGCATGATGACGTACATAGAGGACTCTGTTCTAAACATTGTGGAGTTATAAGACAACATCTGAAAACAGTAAATATAGCTATGAAATCCATACTTGCATACTTATGGTGGATCGCAACAGAATTCTAAACATTTTATTTAATTACGATGTTGAAATTGAACTATACACGTACTTTGTTTCTACACAGCCATGAAACTTCTTACATGTCGTCTGCACATAGGAAATTCAATATGCTTTAGCGTTGCAGCTAAGTAAGCTCCAGGGTACCTCGTAGGACACCCTTATGCAACAAAGTCAAACTGTCAATATCATTGCAAAAGAAAAGTGTCACGTCATATTTCCGACTTGTTAAGCTCATTTGTGATCATAATCATGTTTGCTAATTATGTGTTACATCTGTCACTGTCATATTGCTGCTAAATAGAAATTAAATCATGTTTAGTACTAACAACTTTTTATTTAATGCTGTTGAAATCAACAAATATTATTCCGCAATTATAATTATCGTAATTAATGATGTTATAAAAAATTTCAAATTTTTATGAAAATTCGGGATGTTACACTTCATTACTCCCTACCACTCATGTGCCATAGAATTTCCTGTGTTGCTGGATTTTGTGGAATGACGTTACCCCATTAACTTGCTCATCGTGTTTATGTTATATGCATATTTAAAGTTCAAACCGAAGAATTGTGTCTCGTTTATGTTAGATGCATTGCTTATAAAGTTTCCTGTGTCATGAATGATATTCGTTTCAGTAGAGATTTAGGATTCCTCTGTAATGCATTTGCATACGGTAAAGAAACCGAGTCTAACTGGAAATAAAAAATGAAATTTGGTGTCACGGCTAAAATACCTTGCTTTGATTTTGTTTCCTTTGCAAGATTTGATACCTCGTTTTAGAATGGAATGCTGGGCAAAAACAAAATAAAGGAAAAAAAGGATTTGTTGTTAAATGTTCTCAATATTTCATACCTATGCCTACACATAATGGATAATCCCTAGCTGGAAGAAGATACGGGCTTGCCGCTCTCTTGTTGGTCATAATTTGATTTTATTTTTGAGTAGGAATATATTACAAAGAGTGCATGGTTTATAGTACAACAAAATTTCAGAGAAGGTGCTAAAAAATGAAGAATGACAAAAGCTCACAAGATGGAGATGAAGAAGACGTTGTACGTTGTTCTAGATGTAGATGAAGAAGATGTTGCTCCAAATATGGAATCTTGGCTTGGAGGTAAGACTGTACCGCTTCCTCGGAGTTTCTTTTTCTTCTTCCAGGCCACATGCAATGTGCTTATTTAGTTTCTCGTTGTGGCAAGCCATCGCCTATCATCTCAGTATGCAAACATATATGCCACTGCGTTCTGCATATTCCAAGTCATAAGCATCGTAGGAAACAGTGTTGAACAATCTAACAATTATGGAAATAGTGATCCAAAGAATTCATGTAAATATTGATCCAAAGAAGGCCCGAGAAGGCGGTTCCAAAGGAGGTTGTGAATTCCGTGATGTGAATGTGAGAAGGCAATGTTGTGAATCTATGACTAGGCAGTGATGGGAATCTACAGTGGTGTGAATCCCTGGTGTCACATACCCACTCATCCAACCAAGGAAAAGGAGGGACCATGAAGCCAATCTATGGGGCTTTTTAAGTAAACTCAGCCATTCATTAAGATTCATATTTTTAAAAACCCATGTGTGTAGATGTAAATTCAACAAGCATGCACAGCGGAGATAAATTCATCCACACACATAATTTCATGTGCGTTCAATATATCAACAACAGGCATTTAACTTAACACATTGTAGAATTAAATACAAGCAGAGAATATACTTATCTCAATGTAATGTTGCCCCCAACAACTAGCTATGTCGCTGCAATGTTCCACCCAACTGTAGGATCTTCGACAACATATACTGAGTCCGTTTGAAGGCCACCCTCGAGCTGGGCATGATATCTACAAGGAAAAAGGGGATTTCATCTCATACACAACCAAACAGCCAAATAGTCATTTGGATCTAAGCCAAGCTAGACCACTGTTGGGTTTATCAGGCTAAATCTGAATCCTCTTCAATTGTGGATGCTTCCACTCAAGTTCAAGCCAAAACAATGAAAACCCATTTCAACCCCAGCAATCTCCCACACACAAAAAACTCATAAATTGGGCATGGGTACACATAGCAGCAAAATCTCAGGTGTTGGGTATGAAGGGAAAACGTGGGCAACCCAAAACGAAATGAGAAATGGGAAAACAACCTTGGAAAGGAAAATTTTGTTTTCAGAAAACGTTTGGGGACAACCCAGGAGCAAAAATGACCTCCATTAAACCCCCAATTCGTGGATCTCTTCTCCTAGCCATTGTGCTAACCAAAACGAGTTTGCAGGCATGGGAAAATGCAGGAAAATGGTAAAAACGTGGAGGATAAAACCCCGGCAAGCCAAAACACCCAGCAGGCTTCAAATAAAAATGCCCAACAAGACAAAAACGCCCCAGCAAGCCAAAAACGCCCAGCGAATTTCCAAAAACGCCCAGCAGGCTTCAAGAAAAACACCCAGTAGGCTTCAAGAAAAACGCCCAGTAAGCCAAAACGCCCAACAAGCTTCAAGAAAAAAAAATGCCCAACAAGCTCTAAAGACGCCCAGTAGGCTCTCCAAACGTGAGAGGATGAAGTCTGACCATGAATAATGGCTTGGGAAGGCAATTCGTGGGAGTTTTCTTGCCCAAGAAGGAAAAACACGTTTTTCCATGAGGGTGGCTTGCCCATACTCAAATTTGGACAGCCATACCTCCCCAATCCCCAAGGCATTTACTACTTCACCCAACTCTTGGGAGAAATGAATGATTGGGCACCAAAGTCAACATGGGTAGTTGATGGTTGATGGGTTCTCTCATTAACACTTGGCTTGACTTCATTGGCTCAAGGGTTTGAATATTTTCCTCCCAATTTCCTTGTAACATCATGCCCCCATCTCTTGTTGCATTGCATAGCTAGTTGTGGGAATTTATATTAAGATGCATATTTACAATTCCCATGGTTCACTAGCACATGGGTAGCATAATTTCAAATACTTGCCTCTTCTAGATCGAGCATTCACTAGCGGGGCCTTGGCCTTGAGCTCCATGCTAGGAATCATACATAATACACATACATTATTTTAATTATAGCCCAAAATATTTTAAGGGTCAAAATGGGGGACATGACATTCTCCTCCCCTTGGAATAACACCGTCCTCGGTGTTCCAATACCTAGGAATACATACACGATATATACATGTCCAAAATTCACAAAATATGGCAGGTCTGTCCTGCATCTCACCCTTTACTTGGGTTTTCAGGACCAAGTCTTTTGGCCTTCACAAACTGTTCCTGCTGGCAGGGACCTTCTAGCTCTGCATGAGGGCATTGTTCCAAAACAATCCCTTCCTCTTCTTTACCTTCCCGCTAATCTACAAGTTTGGAAACTTTATGGCGGCTACCCTCTTGATGTTTCATTGTTTGGCAGTTGCGGAGGAAATGATTTCCGTCACATCCCCAACATTTCACTAGTTGCTTTACCTTTTCCTGCTCAAATTCCTTTGAGTCTTCCCACCTGGAACGTATCTTAATCGGCCGATTGGATGAATGCTTCTTCACTGATCCACTTTCCTTTCCCTTACTGATTTCTCCCAGAATGCTTTTTACCTCTTTTTGCAGACGAATAGAGTCCTGTAGAACCTCGTGGTTCATCTCATTCTATTGCCTCTGTAGCTTGAGCATCTCCCCAAGGTTTTCTTGGGTTTTTGCTATTGTTTGAAGAAGACTTTCAGCGAACTCTAATAGCCTTTGGTCTGCCGCCATGGTCAATGTGCACAGCTGACCACACTTTACTTACTAGCAAAAGTTGCTTGTGTCAGCTGCAACCAATTGTTTCAATTTCTCACCTGTGAAATTTATCATGGAAACTCTTTGTTAGGACAAGCATAATATAAACATTAAAATTAGTCAATTATTTCCCAATTGACACGGAACGTCCATGCTTCACTCATGCGACTTCCAAATTTTTCATGCTTTCCCAACATCCACATGATCTCTTTCATGTTTATCCTTTCACAATGAAATAACTATTTTAGCATTCACAATTTAATTCAAGCAAATAAACACATTTTTCTTCTAGTCATGACATGCATTCAACAATTCTTTGTTTTATAAATGCATCAATAAAAAGGAAAGAGAAGAGTAAGAGTTTCTCCCTCTTAGTCTTGTTTTATTACGGAGCTATGCCATCACTGTGGTTTCATGCTCCTTAGTCTCTTTCACTTTAATGTGAATGCTTGAATTGCCCTTTATTGGCTATGACACTTAGTGTCTAAGGTCTGTCTAATGCTTTTCAACTTGGGTACCCCTTCCCATTGTTGCTTACAGAACCTTTGGCTGCTAGGACCCACTTACGTCCACTAGCACCATCTTTTATTATTGCTCATATTGAGCTCTTTAGGACGGTCATATGTCCATATGCATGCCTATGATGCCTTCCTGGTCCTTGCTTCCAACAATACCTACACTCAAACATTGAATCAATTCACATGTTTAGTTTATTTCATAAGGTTTTTCTCTAAACAAGAGTTTGAGAAATCATAACCAAATCATATACACACATATATTCATAAGCAAGAAACTGCAAGATAACCACATACTTATCTGTATTGGATGTCTCCCCTTTATTCCACGGGATCCTTCTTTGCTTCACAAGCCTTAGATTTCCCGTGGACACAATTATGAATGTTGGGCCAGCACGTAGGCTACTCCACCATCATTCAAATAGGCAATGCCAGGCCAGTACGCTGACTGATTTTATCAATTGTTTAAGGGGGGTATTGGGCCAGCATACACGCTGTTTCACAATATTAAGTAGTGATTGCCCAACCAGTTACTCTCTAGATTTATCAAAATTTATAGTGCACAACCAGTTACTCTCTGGTTTACCAAGAATTTATAGTGCACAACCAGTTCCTCTCTGGTTTTACCAAGAATTTATATCGCCAACTCGTTTATTTTCTGGATTTACCAGTAACTTATAGTTCTTTCAGGGTCTTGCTTTCCTGCAATGACTAAGGTTTCCAACAAAGAAACAATAGTGTATCAACTTAGCTGTTAAAAGATTTATACCTGAAATCTTTATTATTTCAAACAAGACATAAATGAAATTGAATACTTATCTGTATTGTGCGTTTCCCCTCTGGTCCACAGGATCCTGCTTCGCTTTGCAAGCCTTGAGATCGCCTATGGACTTTGATGTAGTTAATGCTTCACCAGCACACCTTCACGCCGATTGGATTTACCAAGCATTTGGTGGTGCCCAACCAGTCCCATACCTGGTTGGCCCTCTCTAGTGCCGAGCCAACACATTCGTCTGGGTCATCGACCAATGGAAGGAAACTGCGCCACCTGACCATTATAGGTCAAGGCTCTACTATGGAGCCATAGGCATCTCGGGGTTTTCAGTGAGTCTTCGACACCCGCCCTCCCACTGCTGTCTCAGTAGAGATTTTATGCCTTTACCAATATCACCACACCTTCTTGCACCATAACCCTTCACACACACATCAACTCTTCATTCATACAAGGACGCCACTCCTTCTATTGTGCAAATTGGTGGTTCCTTTTAGGAACTTGTTAGGTGACTTCCTTGACTGCAGGTTAACATGACCCCACTCACACAAGGATGATACCTCTTCTTATAACACAGCTCTTCGGGCATGTCCATCCCTTCTGGTAATATTTCGTGTGAGCATAAAAAGGTTGCCAATTCCTATACAGTCCTTTTGTGTACCCTTCTTTACTTTGCCTCTTAATGTGCAGTATCAATCTGCATCTGTGTAGGCTAACAACACAAGAAAGATAAGCAAGCTCATTAGTATTGCTGTTCAATTTTTGTAACCATAATCCATATCATTCACTATCAAGTACTGAAACACCAGGAATGCGTCCATTCCCTTAGGGTGTAGTCAATATTGAAAACCCTATCATGACCCAGCACCAAAAAAGGTGTGCACTCCCTTTCTGATGTGTGCCATGTAGGACCTAATCATACTCAAGCAGTATGCAATGATATAAATAAGATAGAGCATGCTCTGCATATTAACCCTAATAATTTAGACATGCATGTTCTTGTCTAGGGTCACAGAATACTCATTCATTTTGCAGATGTATCTCACATGCCTTCTTGGAATAGCTTTACCATCTCACTCTCATGGTTTACCGACATGCGGTTTGGCTGAGACATTATCAATGCCGTTTCACCCGAAACCAATTTCCAAAGCATGGGGTCCTTCCCATTTAGTTTGGCTTTTGCAAGCCATCACTCCTGGTCTTCCTGCAATGTGTCTTCCTGGCACATTTATCAAATAGCCAAATAGTTAGCAGCATTTAACAACAAAATTCAAATCTGATTTCTCTAATCAGTCAATGGCATTGATAATATCACCAAAATCATTCACTTCATGTGAATCATTACCATACTGGAGTTGCATGGTTTGATTTCATCATTTTATGCAATTATTCTCTTGCTCTTAAGATTGATAATAGTTCACCATTCCATCTATTATCTAATTGCAATGAAACATACGTCATAATCATGCATTCTCACAATGCATCTCATCATGTGCACCTATACCTATGCATGCACATTTACATCACTCACATAATCTTTTAATGTGCATTCACTCAATGCATAACTACAAGATTGTGCATAATATTTTAATGCACATTCCCTCAATGCTACCTTGCATTAAGTTACGAGTACTATGCGTTCAACATAATTCAAACATAGTTGAAGGGAGCTTACCAAATTCTCTTTCAACATTCATGCCATTTATGCGCCAATAACCATTACCTGCATGGCTGATATTAACATCACTTGATGTTACCTGATCAGTTGGCCTCTTACCAAGGCTACACAGTCCTTTGGCCAACCTCATGATTATAGATTTGTTGCGCCATCCCTTCCTCATACAGTTGTTGGTCATATGAAACAACATCATCCTCATCTTTAGCCATGCTTAAGTTGCCCTTGGTCCTATAACCAATGCGAACACAACTAATGATTAGCAACCACAATCATTGTCTTAAGTGGCTCATTGCATATGCAAAACTTCACTATTTCACCAATATGCAATATCCTATCCATGCACAAACATTTTCACATGCACTATGCAATGTTTGTTAATATGCCATCTAGTGCATATGCATCTATGTAATCTTTTACATTTTCACATTCCTATGCCATAGTTTATATGCATGACAATTTTATAATTATAAATACGACATCAAAATAGGGGTTAAGGAATTCTCCCTTTTCAATCCCTCATCGTAACATGGAATCCCTCTTCCATATCATAGTTGGTCTGATTTCCTTCCAGTCATGCAATTGTAGAAATTGCCCATATTGACAACAATTTTTTTTTTTTGTCAAAACAACCGCTGGCACTCTTCTGTACCAAATATCTATGATTCATGTGGACTGCATTCAAACTCTGGTCATGCATCCCTATTCTCTTATGGATAAGCTTTTCAATGCCTATCCTCGTGCTCCATTCCGATCTAGGACATGGAATTTACATTCTTTTAGAAATGCAAACTTTGCCCAAATTTTGCCCGAAATTGGGCACTTTTAACACAGCTGCAATTTATTCTGAAAGGCCAACTTCAGCTGCTTGCCGAAGTAAATTTAGGAAGAATCATGAAAACTTATCTACCGGGCGAAGGTAGTACATATAACAAGGAACACTCAGCAACCTTCGGATCTCGGTTCCGATGCACTAGTAAACTTCTATAAAATTCGGGGTTTGGCCACTTCTCATTTTTCACTTTTCCCCCAAAATCTCGAAATTTGGCCAAAAATGGCTATCTCCCAAACTATGCATTTCTGGAAAATCTTCGTCTAACGGAAACTGTCCGTCTTAATGAGAAAATGAAATGTCTAGTTCAGTAAAAAATTTTATTCCAACATCTAGGGTCACTTTTACTGTCCACAAGCTTTTCAAAATCCTGAAAAAGTGGCCCAAAACAGTGCTTTTTGGCCTTTTGGTCCACCCGACTCCACATCCTTTGGAGTTCGGCTCCAAGATTCCAAACTTAACACTGTGCCTGCTCCATGGCTGCGCCATATTGATTTAAGCTCAAATCGACCTTCCGTCAAGCCTTGGGACACCATCTTGCAAAAGTCATTATTCTCCATTTTCTGTCAAATTGGAGCATACTGGGCTCGGGACCTTCTCTAGTTCTTTCATGGCCTTTGTTAATGGCCTCCAAACCCCACAGGAATCATCCCATTCTGAGCCCGACTGCTCCTATCCAAAAATCAAGTTTTTGGCTCTCTCTCTATATTTTTTTTCGACTCCTCCCTCTGCGACCGTCGTTGGACTTAACTTCCTCGTCGCAGCGCAGGTTTTAACCTTACTATTGCCGCCCTTGGCGCTATATCTAACCCTGAAATTGCCGCCGTAGCGCAGGTTTTAACCTTAACTTTTGCGCCCATTTCGCTAGTTTTTAACCTTGATTTCACCGCCGCGTGCATCGTAGGTTTTAGTGTTAGAATTGCCGCCAGCGCCGTGCGGGTCTTACCATTAACCTTGCCACCAACGTCGCACAAAAATTAACGCTAACTTTGCCTCCAACGCCGCGCGCAAAACTTACCATTAACCTTGCCGCCAGCACCGCGCAAAAATTAACGCTAACTTTGCCGCCAGCGCCGCGCGCAAAACTTACCATTAACTTTGCTGCCAGCGCCTCGCAAAAATTAACGTTAACTTTGCTGCCAGCGCCACGCGCAAAACTTACCATTAACTTTGCCACCAGCGCCGCGCAAAAATTAATGCTAACTCTGCCACCAGCACCGCGCTAAAATTAACGCTAACTCTGCCGCCAGTGCCGTGCTAATTCTGCCACCGCACCCGTGGCACAAAAACTAACGTTAATTCTGCCGCCGCGCGCGTAGAACTTAACGCTAAAATCGGCGATAGAGCCTTAGCAGAGCTCATAAATACTTCAAAAAAATTTCAAATTTTCAGAAAAAACAGTTAGAATTTTTTCCTGGGAATGTATCATTCTTTTCTTTACAGAGTAAGCCACTTCACAGATCATACTTGCATAGAACAAAACAAAAAAAAGTATGTCAAGAGAATTGCACCTCTCTTTCATGTCAAACATAATATATGATGGCAGAGGTTGCTCCTCCTTTCTCTCCTCCATGAAGGCAAACATATAAATACAAAATTAAATGCTACTGCATTGGAAACAATGTAAAGCAAGCATCCAACTTGAAAAGGGATTTTCTTCCTCCCTCCTCACTTCATAGCATGAAATCAATGCAAGCAAGTTTGAAGTAACTCCCAAAACAGTCATGGAAGTGTTTCCCATCTTAATCAAATAGAAGCTATGATATCTTCAGATTTCTCTAATTCATTTTGATTCCAAATACAAAATACATGTACACACAATGATTTATATTTCTATGAAGGGCCCAATAGTCGTAGTGTTCAACCATAAGCTCTGATACCATTCTGTCACATACCCACTCATCCAACCAAGGCAAAGGAGGGACCATGAAGCCAATCTATGGGGCTTTTTAAGTAAACTCAGCCATTCATTAAGATTCATATTTTTAAAAACCCATGTGTGCAGATGTAAATTCAACAAGCATGCACAGCGGAGATAAATTCATCCACACACATAATTTCATGTGCATTCAATATATCAATAACAGCCATTTAACTTAACACATTGTAGAATTAAATACAAGCATAGAATATACTTATCTCAATGTAATGTTGCCCCCAACAACTAGCTATATAGATGCAACGTTCCACTCAACCGTAGGCTCTTCGACAGCATATACTGAGTCCGTCCGAAGGCCACCCCCGAGCTGGGCATGATATCTACAAGGAAAAAGGGGATTTCATCTCATACACAGCCAAACAACCGAATAGTCATTAGGATCTAAGCCAAGCCAGACCACTGCTGGGTTTACCAGGCTAAATCTGAACCCTCTTCAATTGTGGATGTTTCCACTCAAGTTCAAGCCAAAACAATGAAAAACCATTTCAACCCCAACAATCCCCCACACACAGAAAACTCATAAATTGGGCATGGGTACACATAACAGCAAAATCTCAGGTGTTGGGTATGAAGGGAAAACGTGGGCAACCCAAAACGAAATGAGAAATGGTAAAACAATCCTAGAAAGGCAAATTTCGTTTTCAGAAAACGTTTGGGGACAACCTAGGAGCAAAAATGACCTCCATTAAACCCCCAATTCATGGATCTCTCCCAGCCACTGTGCTAACCAAAACGAGTTTGCAGGCATGGGAAAATGCAGGAAAATGGTAAAAACATGGAGGATAAAACCCCAGTAAGCCAAAACGCCCAGCAGTCTTCAAATAAAAATGCCCAACAAGCCAAAAACACCCCAGCAAGCCAAAAACACCCAACAAACTTCCAAAAACGCCCAGCAAGCTAAAACGCCCAACAGGCTTCAAGAAAAACGCCCAGCAAGCCAAAACGCCCAACAAGATTCAAGAAAAAAAAATGCCCAGCAAGCTCTAAAGACGCCCATCAAGCTCTCCAAACGTGAGAGGATGAAGTCTGACCATGAATAATGGCTTGGGAAGGCAATTTGTGGGAGTTTTCTTGCCCAAGAAGGAAAAACATGTTTTTCCATGAGGGTGGCTTGCCCATACTCGAATATGGACAACCATACCTCCCTAATCCCCAAGGCATTTACTACTTCACCCAACTCTTGGGAGAAATGAATGATTGGGCACCAAAGTCAACATGGGTAGTTGATGGTTGATGGGTTCTCTCATTGACACTTGGCTTGAATTCATTGGCTCAAGGGTTTGCATATTTCCTTCCCAATTTCCTTGTAACATCATGCCCCCATCTCTTGCTGCATTGCATAGCTAGTTGTGGGCATTTATATTAAGATGCATATTTACAATTCCCATGGTTCACTAGCACATGGGTAGCATAATTTCAAATACTTGCCTCTTCTAGATCGAGCATTCACTAGCGGGGCCTTGGCCTTGAGCTCCATGCTAGGAATCATACATAATATGCATACATTATTTTAATTATAACCCAAAATATTTTAAGGGTCAAAATGGGGGACGTGACACCTGATGTGAATCTGTCACTGTGAAGTATATGTAACCTTGTCATTGCAGTTATTTTATTTTCCATGATTCCAAGAAATTTTATTTCTTTTGTCATTGCATTTATTTCATTTGTCATGATTCCAAGAAATTTTATTTATTTTTCCAAGATCATGTGTCGGTAATGATGCACTCGCCATACCATTTATGGTTGGATCCTTCGTGAGTTCTTCGTGAGGGGCACGTAGCGTGGAGGAGAAGAGCATGTAATGTGACATTGTCAGTGTAATAATACTTCGTCGGCAGCCTGGCAATAACGCATAGAAGTTCAGGGCCAATGAACAGTGAAAAAATAAAATAAAATCTAATTTTCAATTAAAAAATAAAAAGTACTAAGTTAAAGTTTGGTTAAAATAACAAATTTTAAAAGTCAAAGGAAAACTAATTGAAATTCCAAGCAAATCGAAAACAATAGTTACCCTGGCCTTCGACAGGGACTAATAACTTTGCATTATTGGTTCTTTTGCAATGGAATTTATTAAACATAATTATTATAATAATTCTATGAAAAATTTAGTTTACCTAACAAAAATAACAAGTAGATATATGGCCACTGCTTTTGTTCTAGCTCCACTCTCTGAGTTAAGGATTGATTCTCTTGCATTGAACAATCTTATCACTATATCTATCAACCAACATAGATCCATCTTAAAAGTGGATCTACCAAGCGTCTAGAGGAATCAAATCTCTCGAGGTGCAAACCCTTCCTTAACATTTGCGCTCCCGACATTATTTAAGTGTGTAATGCAATGTTTATGGTTTTAATTTATCTAATTTGTGTAGTTTTACATATATGCCATCTTAAATGTTTTAAATCTATTTCGAGTCGACATTTTATTTTTTATAATATTTTATTATTTTTTTAAAAAGACACATATCAGTTCCAGAGTGAGCACGGAAAGAGTTACACATCCCCCTATTGGACTATAGAATACGCCTCTTCAATGCAATAAAGAAAAGACTAGTAACTTTAGTAACTTTGTTGCTAATCTCCTTATTTATATGAAAATCCCAATATAACCACTAATTCATAATGCAATCAATATAAATGACATGGTGGAGGTTCAACATTAACTTTATAAATTTTACATTTATTAAATACATTTTTTTCAGCAGAACATTTATTAAATACATACTAAGGTTATCGGACACTTGAATGATAGGAAAATTAATTTATTAAGTACATGCTAATGTTATTGACACTTAAATGATAGGGGAATGTTAGTATGACATGGTATTTATAATGACATTCCTCGAGAATTTGGTTGTTAATTAAAAATGTGTGATGGACCTGCAATAATTAATTAATGCAAATACACGAGATATCAGAAATAATAGAACATAATCACTTTTATATTGATCACGGGCCACTTCGAGGGGGCAACCTCCTTTGAGCAAGCTCAATACAATTAACTTCACGGTGCCTTCAATGACCTCAACACACACTTATATACTAAGTCTATGCCCAATACTATGAGTCAAAACCATGGGACATATAATACTACGAGACGACTTACAAAGCATATGCGTCCAATACTATGGGTCAATACTATGGGCTAATATAAACTACGGATCAACAAATACTACGGGATGACTTACAAAGCATATGTGTCCAACAACAATATACTAACATAGTAAAGAGAAGGGTCGACATAGGTTTCTAACATCCCCTCTCCCTTAGAAAAAGCTTTGTCCTCAAAGCTTTGGTTGGAGAAATTGTTGCAGAATCTGAAGGAGTGGTTCCCCGGTAGCATCCTCGGGTTGCATTTCGGGCCACTGATGCCTTTGGAGTGTCAAGGAGGATTGCTTGGAAGGCTGTAGATGAAGAAGAACCCTGTTAGCTGCGTGGAAAATGCGCTTAGAACGGTGCTAATCGGCTTGTTGTTGTAGGCGAATTCTGGCCATGTGAAGATTGTCCTGCAGAATGAGAAGAATCTGATCGCGGTTTCGAAGAACCGAGTCAATTTCCTGAACTGGGGAGCTGCTAAGGGTGTATGGAAGAAGAACTGGCGGTTTTTTTCCATAGACTGCTTCATATGGTGTCCTTTGAGATGTGGTATTATACCACCAGAGCGCTGCTAGGAAATCCATAGAAATAGTTGGCCAAAGCTGTGTAGGGATGGGCAAGGGTTTGAGCAATCCCGAAAGGAGTGTCGTTTCCCAATTGTTGACTTGGAAAGTATCATCGTCAGCCACCATCTGTTGAATTGTCATTTTTAGTCCTTGCCAAAAGAAGTTACATTGTTCCCGGTCATACATTTTGTAGAACCTAGAGTGCCCTGTTGATGGAGAAGCATGGAGTTCATAGAAGAGATAGCCCTGTTGAACATATTGCAACCAATTTGGAACAAGCTGAGAAAGAGCTGTAAGAAACTGGGTCATCAATTGTGCAAGAAGGAGCATCTTCTACCATATTGTCCTTACCCTTCTTGTAAGTGATCACATAGGGATAACCCATTTCAGGTGTGTTGGGGAGGAGACCCATTGTTCCAGAAAATTTTCCAGACTTGGGAGATCAGTCTTGATGCAGAAATAATTCCCTAATAGGTATGGTTGCCACTTCTGTACTGCATGCAAAATAGCCATCATTTCCTGCTGAGAGGTAGATGTAGCTAAATTCTTACCAGAAAGGTCTCTTGAAGGCAGCAAGCGCATTGGTTCAGCAAAGATACCTGCATATCTATCCAAGGAAGTAGTGGAGACTGTTGATGGGTGCATCTGAATGGAATTGAGCTGAGCGATGACACCATGTGAATTCTTCTTAAGGATTTTTTCCAGGCGATGTGAACTGATGATGCAGAGAGACCCTGGTTGTAAGCCCCTAAATTTGTGTTGTGCCCCATTGACTTTAAACTGCATCCAAAGTTCAACAAAATCACATAAAATGGGGCCAAGTGTGCGTAGCCATTGAACGCCCAAAACCACATCACATCCGCCTAAGGACAAGGAAAACATGTCAGAGCGTAGGTTATAATCTTTCATAGAGATACGCACATTGTGACACTTCCCCTTGCAAGGTAAGGTGCCCCCATTGGCAACCATGAATTCAAAGTTGGAGCAAGGATGGACAAAACAATCATCCTGTTTGGCAATCCGAGGGTCAATGAAGTTATGAGTGCTACCAGAATCAATGAGTATGGTGAGAGGGAGCTTCTTGAAGTATCCCCTGACTCGCATTGTTTGTGGGGTGGTGATGCCGGTTACAGCATGGAGAGAGATCTTGGGTGGTTCGTCCTGAGATGGGGTGTCAACAGGCGGGTGTTGAATGTCGACCTGATCATCTACTGTATATGTAGCTTCTTCACCAAGTTCTAAGGCAGGTGAAGAATCCACATCCAAGAGATAGAGCTTTTGTTGAACACATCTATGTCCCCGAGTGAATTTCTCATCACAATTATAGCAAAGCCCTTTTTCTCGGTGTGCCTGCATTTCTATTTCAGACAAATACTTGATAGGAGTTGGTTGAGGAGCAGGCGTGATGGGAGGTCGTTGGGAACCCATATTTCTGAAGGGAACAAAGGTGGGTTTGGAGCGTTGTTGAGCTGCAATCTTGTTCTCGTCTAGCTTAGCAAACCCTAGGACTTCCATCATTGTGTTGGGACAAAACATTTCGACCTCTAAGCGGATTTCATCCTTGAGACCACTAATAAAACAACTCCTGTAGAATTCATCAGACAATCCTTCTGTGTGATTGGCTAATTTCTCAAATTCTGTCTGATACTCTCTCACTGTGCCAATTTGGTGAAGTTTAGTGAGTTCTCCTGTGAAATCATCAAAAGCACTAGAACCAAATCGTGGCAAAATGAGTTGGCAAAAATCTGTCCAGTTTGGCTCGGGATGAGCTTTGATGTACCAACGGTACCATTGAAGGGCTTCCTGTTCCAAATGAAAGGATGCAAGTGGAACTTTCTGGGCATCAGAAGTATTATGCAGACTCAAATATTGTTCTGCTTGATATATCCATCCAGTTGAATCAGTACCATTGAAGCGAGGAAAATCAATCTTCGGCCCACGAAAATTGCTGGAAGAAGAGAACCCGGTGGCTGCAAAATATTCTGGCTGTCTAGTATTGTTCATGGCTGAATGCTGAAGATGGAGGCTGAGACATTTTTCATCCAGATCTTGGAGTTTGGTTTGGATGGCTGTAAGTGCTTCCTCCATGGTGTATGCTCCTGCACAGGTGACAACCATAACCAGGTTTTTTTTTTTTTTTTTGTGGAATGGGCAGAAAAACACAAACAGAAGCTAATTTAGTAAAGGGAAATTTGGATCGGGGAAACAATCTGATGGGTAATTGGGGTTTGACTAGATTTTAGACATTGTCGAAAGGACAAGAAAGCAAAAAGGGGGATTTCAAAAGCGGGGTGATAGAATGAGAAAATTTGGTAGAGAGGGACAAAGAAGCAGAATTCAGAAAGGAACTCTGTGGTAAAATTTGAAGGTGATTGGGTGAAATCTGAGGAAGTTATGGCAAACCCTTAAAATAGACAAATGTGGGATTTCAGTCTTTGGGAAGGGGAATTGGGGATAGGGTCCTCAGGAATGAACGATGCATAATGGGATGACAGGGGTTCCCCAAAAATTTCAAGGGAAACAGAGTGAAAACAAGGGAGATATGGAGAAAAAACTGAATTATATATATGTATATATATATATTTCAGAAATGGATCGGCAACAGAGGCGCAACGACGCGGAAGGGATAAAAAATGGTTGGATCTGAAATGACGACTGGATCTGGAACGACTTTCATAATAGATCTGGAATGGCTGGATCTGGAGCGGAAGTGATCAGCAACAATTCAATTGAAAATAGATATGGACCCCAGGTATGTACAACTTCCTAACAGTTCAGGTGTTTCACTCGGCCACCAATGCTGTCTGACAGCTTGCGTATTGGGGCAGTACCCCTCACTCCACGGCTCAGGTAAAACTGATAACCGCTTTGCCACAAATGACAGCTCTTGGTTTACCTCATGGGTGAGAACTAGTCTATCAGGTAGGGGTCGTTTCCCTTTTCGCTGGCAGGTCCTCTCAATGGGCCAGCTACTTTAGGGTTCCTGTGGTACTCCTCACAATGAGTTTTAGGGCTTATGCCCAAGTACTTCCCACAGTTAAGCGGATAGGGATTATTCCCAAATCCGAAGCTGCAACATATGCGAAAATTTTTTTTGGTACAAATTCCACCCAACGAGCCCAAGAAAGTGCTCTGATACCAGATGTGATGGACCTGCAATAATTAATTAATGCAAATACACGAGATATCAAAAATAATAGAACAGAATCACTTTTATATTGATCACGGGCCACTTTGAGGGGGAAACCTCCTTTGAGCAAGCTCAATACAATTAACTTCACGGTGCCTTCAATGACCTCAACACACACTTATATACTAAGTCTATGCCCAATACTATGAGTCAAAACCATGGGACATATAATACTATGGGACGACTTACAAAGCATATGCGTCCAATACTATGGGTCAATACTATGGGATAATATAAACTACGGATCAACAAATACTACGGGACGACTTACAAAGCATATGCGTCCAACAACAATATACTAACATAGTAAAGAGAAGGGTTGACATAGGTTCCTAACAAAATGGTTTATATTTTTAAGATGTTTATTTAAAATAACAAATAAAAAAGAGTTATAATGTTTAAATTATAAAAATGATGGATGAAATGTTTTTCAATTTCTATTTTATTTTTGAAGTATTGTCATAAATTATCAAGTTTCACTAGCGTAGTTGGTATTCGAAGGGTTCTATTTGTTAGGCGGGCTAGGGTTCGAAACTCGACGGTGGCGGTGTTGGTTCTGGAGCCAAATATTCTAGTCTCATAGATGATATTGTCTCAGTCGTGTACCCCAGCTTTATATGATATGCAAAAGGACTGTACACTCATTCCCAAACCTTGGGGCTGTTTTCGCCAACAGTTTACGGGCCCATGGTTTCGGGTAACCCGTGGTATTTTTCCCATTGTATTTCCCCTTTATAAGAAATACATTGACGGCTAGGGTTGATGTATTAGGTACTATGCATTGTAAAGATCTCCGATATCGTGAAGAGAGACTGTGAGACAATGAAGAGGAAGTGCAACAGATGTGCTGCAGGTTGTAGCCCTTCATTTGTTGGATGGTATAATAATAAGGACTGGCAATTTCAGTGTGGACATAGCCCATATTGGGTGAACCACGATACATTGGTGTCTTTGTTGTAATGTGTCTGTGTGATTATATTTGCATTTCTATTTATTGTTATTGCTCTGCGATCCTGTTTTTCTAACAATTGGTATCAGAGCCAAAGGTCTATTTGGCAGATAAATCCGCAGGAAACTAGGGTTTTTGGTTCAAGTGGGAGCAATGGAAGAAGAAGGAAAGTTTAAGTTTGAGAAGTTTAATGGCCAAAACGACCAGTTATGGAAGATGCAAATGGAGGACCATCTATACCAGAAGGATCTAGTCCTACCGTTGGGAGGAAGAGCAAAGCAACTGACGACTATGAAGGACGAAGAATGGGAGGTTCTTGACAGAAAGGCACTGGGAACAATACGGCTGTCCCTGGCTTCGTCGATGGATTTAAATATCTCAAAAGAAAAGACAATGGAGGGTTTGATGAGTGCATTGGGTAAGTTGTATGAAAAACCCTCGGCCTCCAACAAGGTATTTCTAATGAAGCGTTTATTTAATATGAAGATGTCTGAAGGTGGATTTGTTACTGATCATTTAAATGAATTTAATACGGTTACAAATCAACTAAGTTCTGTAAGTGTGAACTTTGATGATGAGCTTAGGGCTCTTCTAATCTTGTGTTCATTGCCAGAAAGTTGGAATGGCTTGGTCATGGTTGTAAGTAACTCTGTCTCTGGTTTAAACACCTTGATATTTGATGATGTTGTTAGTGTTATTCTTAGCGAGGAAATGCGAAGAAAAAACACAGGTGAGACATCAGGTAATGCGTTGACCATGGAGAGCAGGGGAAGACAAAAGGAGAGAGAAAAGATCCAAGGTAATCGCAACAAGTCTAAAATGGGAAGATTTAAGTCCAGACTGGGAAAAATAGAGTGCTGAAACTGTGGAAAGAAAGGACATCTAAAGAAAGATTGCAGATCTCTAAAGATGAAAGGAGATGGAAAACATGAAACTACCCAGGAAGCAAATGTAGCAGGTGATGTGTTACAAGATGCTTTGATTCTTGCATTAGATAATACTAGTGATTATTAGGTAGTAGACTCAGGGGCTTCATGTCATGCTACACCCCATAGGAAATATTTTCATGATTATGTTCCAGGCGATTTTGGACATGTTTTATTGGGTGATGATGAGCCATGTAAAATTGTTGGAATGGGTAAAGTATGGATAGAATTTAAGAATGGAATTGAATGGCTGCTAAAAGATGTTAGGAATATTCCTGCTATAAAAATAAATCTGATCTCAATGGGGCAGTTGGGAGATGGTGGCTATCTATCTACGTTTGGAGAAACGTGGTGGAAGATCACTAAAGGATCAATGGTGATAGCAAAAGGAGACAAGGTAGGTACGTTGTATTTATGTCCTCATAATACTGACCATTCTATCTCTTTAGCTTCCATAGGAACAGATACAAGATTGTGGCATCATAGGCTTGGCCACATGAGTGAGAAGGGGATGCAGATTCTCCACTCAAGGAAGTTGCTGCCAGATTTGAAGTAGGTAAGTTTGGAATTATGTGAGAACTGTGTTTAAGGAAAACATAAGAGAGTCAGCTTTCTCAGGGTTGGGAAACAAAAGAAGAATGAAAAGTTAGATCTTGTGCATACAGATGTATGGGGTCTGGATCAGGTACAATATCTTGGTGGATCTCATTATTATGTTACATTTATTGATGATGCAACTATGAAAACTTGGGTTTACTACATTAGACATAAATCTGATGTGTTTGCTACTTTTAAGAAGTGGAAATCTTTGGTTGAGAATGAGATAGGAAAAAGGTTGAAGTGTCTCAGATCTGATAATGGAGGTGAGTACTACGGCAAGGAGTTTGATAGTTATTGTTTATACCATGAGATTCGTAGAGAGAAGACAATCCCAGGAACACCACAAGAAAATGGTGGGTCAGAAAGGATGAATAGAACGATCATGGAGAGTGCAAGGTGTATGAGATTGCATGCAGGGTTGCGCTTACAATTTTGGGAGATGTTGTAAATACTGATGTTTATTTAATAAACAGAGGGCCTTCAAGTGCTTTGGATGGTGGTATTCCAGAGGAGGCATGGACGGGTAAAAAGGTAAACTACTCATTTCTGAGAACTTTTGGTTGCGAAGCATTTGTCCATATTGATAAAGATAATAGAACAAATCTTGAAGCAATTCCAAGAAATGTACCTTTATTGGATATGGGGTTGATGATTTTGGTTATCGCTTATGGGACTATGAAAATAACAAAATCATTAGGAGTAGAGATGTGATATTCAATGAAAAGGTCATGTATAAAGATTAGTTGCAGGGAAAGAAATAGGAAAAGGAAAACACAGAGTACACAGTACTTGATGAAATTAAAGAAAATGAAGTTCCAAAGGTGCCATAAAATCAAGAACAACAACAAGTTCCAAAGGTAGTGACCAGAGAGAAACTGAGTTCCTGCTAGGTTTCAGTTGGCCTTCTAGTGTGAAGGTGAAGATGAGAAATTTTTCAAGTCCAAGATCCAGCAAGTACAGCAGCGGTGGAGTTGTTGTGATCAGTCTCCAAGTGGGAGATTGTTGGTTGTGGAGCCTGTTAAATTTTGAGCATTAATTCACAATACTCTAGGATCTTTACTGAGAGAATAACATATACAGTATATCAATGCATGACAATCACAATAAGCATGACAAGCATCCCAAGAATCAAAAGCATGAGAGACAAGAGACACAGAGTTTTCGTGGGGAAAACCCTAAGGTGAAAAACCCCACAACTTCCTCAGAGATAGAGAGAGCAATGGCTCAACCAAAGTACAACCAAAATACACTGAGATAGTCTCCTAGTAGTAGATGATCCTCCTCCTCACTAGTGCGCCACTTTCTGAGTGAGAGTGAGATACTTTTCCGAGTGATCTAAATAGAGATCACCTGATCTCTATTTATACTAATATGTTTGCCCAGTGACCTTATGGGGCCAACTTGTCTAGCTAGGTACATCCACATTATAATATATATTTTAGGGCCGACTCCACACATGGTGGTCTAATAACCCATCGGCAAGTACACACACTTGCGACACTTGTCAATCCACATGACGACACTTCCTGATAGAGGAATGACACATCTCTTATAAGGGTACAATAAATATATATAAAATACACAGATGAAATACATTCCAAAGTTACATATACATCAACACTCCCTCTTAACTAGGAAGGTATTTCTTGACAGAGATCTGCTAGACAAGTCTTCTTCTCGGGATCATCGTCATCATCATCGTCACTGCTACTGCTATCTCAACCAATCTCTGACTCTACTTGTCATAGGAAATTCTACAGAGCCAGTCCTTTTTCATACTGGATGTAGGCCTACCACCTGCAGGTCTTCATCATCACTGGCCATACTGTGGAAATCTTAGGACTTATTACGTGCGTCACAAAACCTTAAAAGAGTCTCTTGACTAGCAAGAACCCTAAAGAGCATCTGAGGCCTTTTTCATCCTGTCCAGATCTCCAGGACTTATTACATGTGACCCCACCACAAAACCTCGAAAGAGAATCCCGGGACTGATTACGAGCACAAGGCTCAACCTATCGGATCTCCTAGGGCACAAATTACATGTGGTCACCACAAAACCTCGAAAGAGCATCCCAGGACTGATTACGAGCACAAGGATCAACCTATCGGATCTCCCAGGGCACAAATTACATGTGGTCATGGAAAAACCTCGAAAGAGTATCCTAGGACTGATTACGAGCACACGGCTCAACCTATCGGATCTCCCAGGGCACAAATTACATGCCATAGGACAAAACCTCGAAAGAGCATCTGCCAGATATCCCAGGGCACAAATTACATGCCATAGGCAAAACCTTGAAAGACTATCTGCAGATCTCCCAGGGCACAAATTATATGTCCTCCCAAGCAAAACCTCGAAAGAGCATTTGCCAGATGTCCCAGGGTACGAATTACATGCCATAGGAAAAACCTCAAAAGACCATTTGCAAATCTCCCAGGGCACAAATTACATGCTTATCTACACAACCTGTTCCACGGCCACAGAGTATCAACCTGATACTTACCATACATCATCCTGATGTACACATGATCATCCTGATCATCACTGCAACATCATGCTGCATGTCATCTGGAGAAACATCCTGAAGCTTGTCATCCATGATCATCGTGATCATATAATGCATCTACCTGATGCATACCAAGTATCTACCTGATACATATCATCATACATGATCCACCTGATACAAATACAAATACATGATACATATCACCATACATGATCCACCTGATCATACAATGTATCCACCTGATACATATACGGATACATGGTCCAAACATCCAACATGATGCTTATACATACACATGATCCAACCGATCATATCCAGCATCCAACATGATGCATACATACATACATAAAAATGATCCAATTGATCATATCCAGCATCCAACATGATGCGTACATACATATACATATAAATGATCCAACTGATCATATCTAGCATCCAACATGATGCATACACAGAGCAATAACTGGAGCATCATCCTAATGCTCATCATCTAGCGCTTACATCCACAGCCATGTGAAGGATCCTCCTTCCAACATACTTGGAATGGCTTCTGCAAATGTGTCCATCACTTCTTCCTCGAAGTGTCATCAATCTGAAGAACACCAAGCCTCTCCCTGAAGTACTCGAACTTCACCCTGGCCAGTGGCTTCGTCAGCACATCTGCAATCTGCTCATCCATCTCAATGTACAGGAGCTTCACGGCTCCTCTCTGCACCATATCCCTGATATAGTGATATTTGATCTCTATGTGTTTCGACTTGTCATGAAACACTGGGTTCTTGGACAGCTTCACACAACTCTGGTTATCACAAAAGATACCAGTAGCATCCAACGGGAGATCAAATAACTCAGACAGTAGCTTCCGTAGCCATACTGCCTCACAACTAGATGAATAGGATGCAACATACTCTGCCTCAGCTGTACTCAGTGCTACGCAGGACTACTTCCTGCTAAACCAAGAGATCACACCTAATCCCATACTGAAGCAGCACCCAGATGTGCTCTTCCTATTTGCAGCACTGCCTGCCCAATCTGAATCAATATAACCCTGCAGGTTAAACTTTTGATTCGCATCATACTTGAGCCCATAATCAACTGTACCCTTCAGGTACCTCAGAATATGCTTTACAGCAACCAGGTGAACACTCCTCGGATCTGTCAGGAACTGGCTCAATGTGTTCACCGCAAAGCAAATATCTGGTCTCATGTTTGTTAGGTGCATCAAGGACCCAATCATCTGACGATACATAGTGACATCAACCGGTTCAGATGAAGCATCACACAGAAGCTTCAGGTTCGATGCCATAGCCTCGCAGTCCATCATCTCGAACCTCTTGAGGATCTCTACTGCATACTTCCCTTGTCCAAGGAAGATTCCATCTGCACTCTGCCACACCTCCATACCTAGAAAGTGGTGCATCATACCCAAGTTCTGCACACATATGACACCCTATCATGTGTCTCAGAACCAAGCGGCTGCTCCACATACACTTCTTCTTCAACTACACCATTCAAGAAAGCTGTCTTGAAATCCATTTGGTGTATCTTCTATTTCATCACTTTTATATTTCTCTATGCTGCCATCTGTAGCATGCTTGATCTTGATAGATCCATATGGAAGTCATAACAAACTTCCCTTCAGGTCTTGGGACTACATCCCAAACATCATTCTTCATGATCGACGGATCATGGTATTCCATCTCTTCATCCCAGATCCTGGGAACTTCAATATCTTCAATATCTTCAATAAATATCTTTGTTGCTGGAACAAATGTTGTAGTCCTTCTTTTGTAGGTGAAGATATATGGTCTTTCCTACAAAACAAGTTAAATTGCATGATTAGAAACATCTCATCATTTTGAGAACAAATTCTTTACACATAAAGAAATATGTCATGCAGTCATGCAGTTATCTTAGCCAATGCTTCAATACAACATTTATCCATGTTCCACAACTTTCTAGATGCCTTCCAGTCTCTACCAAAACATTGTTAAGAGTTTGCACTACTCCCAACATGTTAGCAAAGAGGTTTCATTCTAGATAAGTAGCACTGGAATGTTATACAGTGCCACAGGCCACTTACCCATCACATGCATATTAGTAGTATACTGTTCATTAATGCAATCATTCTAATATGCACAATACATATCCTAAGTCTAAGAACATAAGCATAATATTATTTAAACAAAAATAGGCAAGAAATGATAATTGAAATACTTATCTTTGTTTGTTTGTTGGGTGGACTCCCTCTGAGTCTTTGCTTCCTGGCAGGAGCTACTGAAGTAGCTTCTTCTACACCTTTCTGTTGTGGAATGTAGGAAGATGGTCAACTCCTTCTAAAAATCTGCATCCTTGCAGGGGCTGCTGGAGTGTGCTCCCTCTTGATCTTTGCTTCCTGGATTACTTTTCCTTGAACTTATATTCATCCTTGCTAACATCAATCTTCTTGAACCCAGAAAAGACCTCTTCCGGTGTCTTGTTGTCCAATATCTTGTGGGGTGTTCTATTCTGCACATATACAGCTGTTCTAGCTGCTTCTGCCCATAGATGCATAGGTAGATCCTGGTCATGCAGCATTGCCCTTGCTGCTTCCATGATAGTTCTGTTCTTCCTTTCTGCAACTCCATTCTGTTGAGGATTATAAGGAGCAGTCAACTCCCTCTTAATCCCTGAATCACTACAAAGCTTCTTGAAGTCACCTGAGGTGAATTCTCCACCATTGTCGGATCTGAATGTTTTGATCTTCTTGTCAGTTTGATTCTCCATCAAGGTTTTAAATTCCTTGAATTTATCAAACACCTCATCTTTGTTCTTCAAGAAGTATACCCAAGTATTCCTGGAGAAGTCATTAATAAATGAGACATAGTAAACATACCCACTCAGAGAATTGGATGACATAGGACCACATACATCTGAGTGGATGATTTCTAGAATGTCTTTTGCCTTGCGTTCACTGCTTGGGAAAGCCTTCTTAATGTTCTTACCTTTTGCACATCCTTTGCAAACACCTTCATGTTTGGTCTTGATTTCACGAAGACCCTCTACAGCCTTGCTTGCAATTGGAAGTGCTCTATAGTGTATATGAGCAAGTCTTCTATGCCAAAGTTCACATGGCTCCATGGATTCATGTACCATGGCATGTTCAGGTTGTCCCTTCAATTTATACAAACCTTCCTCTTGCTCTCCAATCACTACTGCATCATCTATGTTCTTTCCCTTTGGCCACATTAGGACTTGGCCATCCACAAATGCAACCCTCATACCTTTTGCATCCAATGCAGAGATGGAGAGTAAGTTCTTCTTGAGCCCAGGTACATAAAGGACTTCTTTCATCTTCAAAGATTTTCCAGAATCTAGGTTGTAGGAGGCTTCACCACTTCCTTTGATTGGGTATTGATAATCATCCCCAAGTTTCACCTTATGGGGTGATTCATGTTCAGATAGATTCACAAAAGATTCCTTAAACCTAGTCATGTGTTTGGAAGCCCCACTGTCAATCAACCAATCATTACAACCATGGGAGATAGTACCTGTGAGAGCATAAATTAGAACATATTCTTCTTCACTTGATGAGTCATCATCACTATTACTCTCTGCCCTAGCCTTCTTTTTTGGGGGTTCATCATCTTCGACAGTATGAGCATGATATCTTCTTTTGTTATTCTTCTTCTTCTTATTGAAGTTGTTGTTGTTGTCTTTCTTCTTCTTGGGACAATCTGAAGCAAAGTGTCCCTTCTCATTGCAATTGAAGCATTCGAGATCTTTCTTATCTTTATGATAATGGTGGTGTGAGGATCTTCTGTTATGAGATGATTCCTTCTTGGACTTGCCTTTCCTGGCATGTGCTGTGAGAGCTTGATCTTCATTTCCCATCTTTTCTTCTCGAGCCACAAACCTAACTTCTTCTTGAGAACATTCTTCCCACAATCTGTTGAAGGAGATCAACTTCTTCCTTGCACAAATTCCTTGAATGAAGGAATCCCATGACTTGGGTAGGCCATTTAGAGTGGTCATCACCACTTCACCATTCTCCACCATTTCATCCACTGCTTCTAGTTGTTCCTTGATCTGGGAGACCCTTGAAAAATAAGATTGAATGGTTTCTCCATTCTGAAACTTTACTCCTTTCAATTGGTTCCACGGGGTCATCTTCCGATTTATGTTCTTCCCTTCAAATAGCTTGGTCAAAGAGTCAAACATCTCCTTGGGTGTCTTTAGAGAGGTCACATGGGGTATGAGATGGTCTTTAATGGAATCAACAATGATTCTCTTTGCCTTGACCAAGTTCTTCTTATGCAATACCTTGGCCTCTTCATCCTCTGGGATAGGGATGTCTTCTTTCACATATGAGTCCAACTCATTCTCTTCCAGGATTAACCCAATCCTATACTTCCAAGCTCGGAAGTTATCAGCTCCTTCAAGCTTATCCTCAAGCTTGGTGTGGTAAGACATCTTAAAGAGTACTTCAAATGAAAATAGAAAAGATTTAGATCTTACCACTTGAAATGCTGAAAACTGGATCTGGTCCCGGATTAGGGTTTGTCGGAAAAACCCTAAAAATTCAAAATGTGAATTTCAAATTTCTAAAAGGATAGAAAGATGCGCCTTGATGAGCTGATCAGCCTGGTGTATTCAGAATTTGAGATTAGCAAAGCTTTACCCTTCAGATTTGCCTTTTTGTCCTCCCGGGTTCACTAGGGAGAGCCCTGAATTAGGGTTTGAGTTTTCCAGAGATCTACCCAACCAAAAATCTCGATCCAAAGCTCTAAACTTTGATTTTTGCAAGGAGCTTCCAGCTATGTCTTCAGATTTCAGAAATTCCTATTTTTGTGGAAACCCTAATTTTTAGGGCCAAATCTGAAAATGCTCAGAATTGAATTCTGATTGTACAGATAGATGCACCTTGATGAGTAGAGTCAATCTACTATACTGCTTTTCCAAAATATGTGGAGAGAAACCCAATAAACAAGAAACTCAAGTTTTCGTCACTACAAAATGTCTTCTTCTCAGGTTAGCTCTGATACCATGTTAAATTTTGAGCATTGATTCACAATACTCTAGGATCTTTACTGAGAGAATAACATATACAGTATATCAATGCATGACAATCACAATAAGCATGACAAACATCACAAGAATCAAAAGCATGAGAGACAAGAGACACAGAGTTTCCGTGGGGAAAACCCTAAGGTGAAAAACCCCACAACTTCCTCAGAGATAGAGAGAGCAATGGCTCAACCAAAGTACAACCAAAATACACTAAGATAGTCTCCTAGTAGCAGATGATCCTCCTCCTCACTAGTGCACCACTTTCTGAGTGAGAGTGAGATACTTTTTCGAGTGATCTAAATAGAGATCACCTGATCTCTATTTATACTAATCTATTTGCCCAGTGACCTTATGGGGCTGACTTGTCTAGCTAGGTACATCCACATTATAAGATATATTTCAGGGCCGACCCTACACATGGTGGTCTAATAACCCATCGGCAAGTACACACACTTGCGACACTTGTCAATCCACATGACGACACTTCCTTATAGAGGAATGACACATCTCTTATAAGGGTACAATAAATATATATAAAATACACAGATGAAATACATTCCGAAGTTACATATACATCAACAGAGCCAGATATTCTGGTCTCATAGATGATATTGTCTCAGCCGTGTACCCCAACTTTATATGATATGCAAAAGGACTGTACACTTTTTGGGGTTGTTTTCGCCAACAGTTTATGGACCCATGGTTTTGGGTAACCCGTGGTATTTTCCCATTGTATTTCCTCTTTATAAGAAAGACATTGCAATATGGCTAGGGTTGATGTATTAGGTATTATGCATTGTAAAGATCTCTGAGATCGTGAGGAGAGACTGTGAGACAGTGAAGAGGAAGTGCAGCAGATGTGCTGCAGGTTGTATCCCTTCATTTGATGGATGGTATAATAATAAGGACTGGAAATTTCAATGTGGACGTATCCCATCTTGGGTGAACCACGATACATTGGTGTATCTCTTGTAATGTGTCTGTGTGATTATATTCACATTTATGTTTATTGTTATTACTCTGCGATCCTGTTTTTCTAACAGGTGGGAGGAGACACCCAAAAATTCCAGCCATGCTAAGGGTTGGTGTGGCCCAAGCCGGGTGCGATACCCGGGTGATTTTAATGGATTATATGCCCTTGGGTCATTGTTTCTAGAGCACAAGCCACTCTTGCAAGTTAGGGAGATCCGTGCAAAAAAACAAAATTGCCTTATATTCATTTAAGACCTTTTGAGTACAAGAAGATATTCATGTATTTAAAATGGAAATCATAAAATAAGAAATTATCTTGTACAAAAGAACATTTAAAACAATATTAAGTTCAACTTCCATTTTAGAAAAAATATAAGTCTCAATGGTGGAAGGTGCAAGGGATCATTATTGATCTTAGAGGAACCAAGGAAATCAGTGACACTTGTACTCTTGGAATCACTACTAATAATCAAGCAGAGGCATATGAACTATTACAAGGGCTATAGATCATTGATACTAACAAAATCGAGTCTATTTGAGTGATTGCGGTCTCAATGAAAATAATTAAGCTCGTGAACAAGGACCACAGAAATTTGAACCTCCCTCTAGATAGACTTGCCTCTTGAATCAAGCAAGAAGCATCTTGGTTTCAAGAAATTATATTTTTCTATGTTCTCTGATACCTAAATGGTGAAGCAAACCTCTAAACCAACTTAGCTATACAATTGGATGAGGGTCAATTAAAAACAAATGGGGATATAAATCTCCTTCCAATCACCTAATGTTTATTTTCATTAATTATATGACATCCTCCATTAATCACAGTCCATGAAAGGGGACACATAGAAATGAGAGCCATAAGTCAAATAATGGAGCATTTGAGGGTCGGGGCAGTTATGGGATGGTGCCATACATGACATCCCTCCCAATGTCATTTGATTTTGAATGCATCAGGGTTGCTTATCTTGGAGAAGTTGGGATAATGGAAGAGATTATTTGGTATTTCTTAGGTGAAACAAGTAGAGTTGGCTCTAGCATTCTCAACTTGGTTAAGGTATGTTTGAACAACTGTCGATTCTTTCAATGGATTTTATGGTTGTTTGATCCCTAGGGTATCTTCATTCTTTGTTTTATTCTCTAGTCTAAGTGTCAAGGGTTGACTCATGGAATAAAAGTCTCTCCCAGTGGACCTGTTGGTATTTGTTTTGGGTTCTCTTGTTCCATATCCATTTGGTTAGGCATGGAATCTTTAGCTTTTGTTGGTTTGTGGTGTTCTTGTTCAAGTGGTTTATCCACCCTGTGTTTTTTGCTTACGATGCCCCTTGGTTTGTGGAATTGGGGACACTTGTTATCCCTATGCCTTCTAGTTATTTCTCAACAACAAAGTATGGCTATGGCTCAGTAACAAATTTTTCATTCTAGTTATTATGTTATATGCAAAAAGTAGTTAATTATGTACTCGATTAGTCCCCACTCTCGGTGTTGACATTTCATTTCCTACTGCCCTATTGCAATCGATTTACACCTGGGAGATTTCAAGCATTATGGATTGCCCAAGCTATTACGATAAATATCAATAGGATATCCTAGACATTTAGAGGATTCTAAGAAGGAACAAAGGTTTTATGAATGAAAACATGACTTCTTTTATATCCCTCACCAACACAATTATTAGCAATGAACATTCAACCTAGTAATGAGCTCATCGACATTGTTTTGCAGCAAAAGGGTCGAATTCAAGCTCTTAAGGTTAAATGCTTTACTCTCAAATCCACAGTTGACACTATCATCAAAGGAAACTAATCAGTAGCCTCCAACCACCGACATTTTCTAGGCTCTACTTTGTCGTTAAACAAAGAAGAAGAAACAATCTCATATATGATTGAAGACATGGAGATTGAGAATATTATGCCTCATCAAGACCATGGAGAACTAGGAGAAGCCTATAGTCAATATCCCTTCCACTAAATCTATAGCATGATATGTAATTCCTTTAGTTTTTTAGGAATATATTATTAGGTCTATTCCTATAGCGGTCTTTTAGCTTCCTCTGAAAGATAATTTATGATAGATATAGTGACCACTCCCAAACAATATCATACTTTTGAATTACTTAGATATACAGTTTGACTGCAACCTTTTTAATGCAAACTTATAACTGTTACTATTTAAAAAAATACAAATCTCATTTACATGTATACCTTATAAATAATAATTATAATTGTAAATATAATACATTAGCATTAGTGTGAACTTTATATATATATATATATATATAATCTAAATGAGAGATGATCTCCTGTAGGTAGTTTGGGAGGCCTAATGGACAATAAAGATGCTATGAACTCCGAACTCTACATCCATTACTCTTGTACCAAAAAACACAAAATGAAAAATCCTTTGAGGATTTTAGGTCGATTTCCCTGTGCAATATGATTTACGGGGTAATTTCTAAGTTGATTCCCAATCGACTTAAAATTATGTTAATTAATGTGATTTCAAAGGAATAGTTTGGTTTTCTTCATAATATGAATTCATCATGCAATTTGCATCACCCAAGAAGCTTTTCATTCATTAAAGCTCTCAAGGCAATTGACTGTTGTTCTTTAGATGGACCTTGCCAAAGATTCTGATAAAGTTAATTGGGTTTAATTGAGGTTGATTTTACTCCAATTGGGTATGAACTTCCCCGTGGTTAATTGGATCATGGTTTGTGTTCATTTTGTCTCCTTTGAAGTCTTGATTCATGGCTCGCCCTCCCCCTTTTTCAAGTCTTCTTGTGGCCTTCTTCAAGGATGATCATTGTCACCTTTTTATTTCTTCTAGTTGTAGAAGGATTAAGTTTACTTATTAATCAGGATTTTCATGAAGGACGATTAAAGGGAGTAAAGATCAAGCCATATGTTTCTCTTTCCCATATTTTTTTGTGGACAATGTCTTACTCGTTGGAGCAAGTTCGGTTTAGGACTCTAAAGGAGATTCTAAACATTTACTACAAGGTAATTGGAATGGAGTAAAACCTCTTGAAGACATGTATCCTCTTAAAATATATTTGGAGGAGGTGTATAGTCAAGTGGAATATTTCTTCCCTATCTCCAAATGTGATTTCGACAAGGGTTTTAAGAATCTTGGTTTCTGGTTGAAGCCTAATAATTACATATTCAAGGAATAGATATGGTTGTATAACAAGATAGAGGCAAGGATTTCCATATGGGTTGATAGATGGTTGTCACGAGGAGGTCGCTTGGTTATTCTTAAATCAATTCTTCAAAGCATACCTTTTTATTGGCTTTTGATTGCTAAGGTGTCAAAAGGCATCCCGACAAACATTAGAAAAATGTGCTTTAGTTTTATTTGATTGGGAAGGAAGGATTAGATTAGTATGCCTTTGGTGAAATGGTGACCTATTGATAAGCCACAAAAATTAGGGGGATGGGGAGTGAAGGATATTCATTTGTTCAGTTCCTCCCTAACAACAAAGAGCCTTTGGTGGTTTATTTATAATGAGGCTTTGTGGGGGAGATTAATGAATTCCAAGTAATGGGGGACTTTGTATCAAGGATTGGTTTTTTGTGGAGAGGAAGTCTTCTAAGGATATCTCCATTATGTGGAAATATCTTGTGGAAGATTTTCCATTAATAGGGAACTGGTTTGTCTAGTGTATAGGTAATGGAAAAAGGTGTGGATCAGGAAAGATCCTTGGCTTGGTGTTGACGAATATTTCTAACTTTTCAAAGGGCTTATTAGTTTGTTGCATGATTAATAGATTTTCTCTTTATTCATTGTCAACTCTCAAGATAGGAGTGGAACAAGAAGCCAAGGTTGGAAGGCAATATAGGGGCTTGGTTTGACAGGCCGCTAGGTGGAGGAATGGGAAAGGTTTGTTTCCAATTCAAGATTGGGCTTCATCAAATTGACTGATGAGGAGGACAGGTTGTGTTGGTTGAAGAATCCTTCCTCGAGAGAGTTCACGATGAAATTGGGTTACAACACAAAAGTGGAAGTTGATTTTATAGGAGAAAAATAATGGTGGTGGAATTATCTATGGTAAAATCATGGCTCGCTAAAAACCAAAATTGTCCTATGGTTAGTGTTAAGCAATGAGTTGCTCACTTGTGACAATGGATTAGAGAGAGGTTAGGTTGGCCCAAACTGTTGTGCTTTATGCAAACCTGAAGTTGAGATGGTCTTTCATTTGATAGTTAGTGTTTGTTTTTAAAGGAAGTCTAGAACCTTATTGCTCAAAAATTGAAGCCAATGTCAAGATAGAATAAATGAAAACTGGTGGAATGTGTCCAAGATTGGATTATGGATTCCCCAGTCAGGAGCCTCAAAGATTTTCCATTTCATTTGGTTTATGAGATATTGTGAGCCCAAAACCAAAGTATCTTTCAAGATCAACATATACCATCTAAGGTGATAATGGGGCTAGTTTTAAAAAATTCATTGTAACACAAGATGGATTCAATCTTGTGATCCAACCCAAGATGCACAATTAATGCACAATTTATGGACCATATAACCCATGATGGGTTTACAAGGTCCATAAATTGTGCATTGATTAATTTTTAAACTAGTCCAATCAACATGAAGACTTTCACGTTGTAGCCAGCTCAAATTTATTTAATGAAATGAATTCACAACTGCATGGTTATACTCACAAGTAAATGTATATATATACATCAATCCAATGTGAAGATAATTGTAAGGAAATGAATGACGTACCCTCTAAAAGAAAAATTAAATAGACATATTCTGGGATTAAGCTATAGGTGCATATGGAGCTCTGAAGATTGCAAGGGTTTGACAAAATCGTTGGAGCAGAGTTGAAGATACAGTGGCAATGTTTTGAAAATCGCAGTAGTGTAATAATGAAGAACTGAGCTATGTCTAAGATTCTTTTTGGGTGTGTTGAATTGGTTATCTTGGATTTTAAAATTGCAAGTACACCTTCAATGCAGAGATTGTGAGTTCATAGGCATCTTTAAATTATAGGTTATCCTCTTGCTTGGGTTCTATTAGCATAGAAATCAAAGGATATGTTTTAAGATCACGGGAATACTCTCCTTCACTCTAAGATCATAGGAGTCTCTTTGTTGAGCGCTAAGATTACAAGGATTGCTTGCATATAATTATTGATTGCATGTTTCATAACACATCAACAAATTGTGTATGTACAAATCACAAAAGGGTTTTGAGTTTGTAGGCATAAAAATGTATTGGTGGAATTTAACATTTGAAGAATGAAGTTGTGAGATATAAGAAGGGAAAATATTATCTAATATCATAGAAATTTTTCATTTATTTTTTAGGCTAATGTTGAAGATGATTAGAAATTGCATCCATTGTGAGATCGCAAGGGTTTTCTCTTCCACATAAGAAATTGCAGGTGTTGTTCAGGATTTCTACCTTATAGTGAGGAGATGGACACTACCAACTGGGTGGGGTTGACAGGTAAACACATTAATTGTATTGCATTTAGTTACTACAAAAGAAAGAGATTGAGATTGAAAGAAGTACCTCTTATCGACGGCTGGTCCTAGCTTTCGCTTGGTCTTTCGCTTGATCTCCCACTTGATCTTCTGTTTGACGAACCTGCAACACAAAAGATACCTTCCTCAGTGTATCTTGGATATAATAAATATGATGAAAGAACAAACAACTTGATCATCAAATATAACAAGATATTAATCCAAATGAATATACAATCTAGTAGACATTCAATTTGGGACAGGAAGGGTGTTTCAACCTTTTATTGTCAAAGAAACATGAATCAGTACAATATACCTGACGTGTAGAGATGCTTCTGCAACCGGATCCCAGGATCCTGCTCTTCACTCTGACTTGGGAATTCCTCCAACGTAACAGTACTCAAACCATTCTTTCTAGGTCATTTATGACTAACTCCTCTCATGGATCCTCCTTGTATTTATGGGACAAGGTAGGCAGTTTAGATCGAGAGGTGGTTGAATTGGGAGGTTGGGGAAGTTGCGGAACCAACTTCAACTAATCCCAATTTGTCAAATTAATATATTTTTGATTTCATCTTAAGATGTATGCGGGTTTCATACAACAAGAGTAGCGTACAGTGAGCAACTTCTGTGCTTTACAACATGCGTTTACAACATTTTGGGAGATGTACACTGGTTTTCCTTGAGCAAAGTAGAGTATTTTCTCAAGATGTACACTGGTTTTCTATACAAAGAGGGGCATACATGTGGTAAAATCATGAGAAACTGCAATATTTTCAGCTGAAGAGTGTACTTCTAGCAACAAGTCATCCAAGTCAATCAAACTCTTCAATCCCTAGTGTCCTTTTGTGTGATCAACAGGGAAATGTGATCACAGATGGAGAAGTGCATATTTGACCTATAATAGATGCCCCCTAATGTTTGAGGTCAAAGGGAAATGATGGCCGAAATACATTAAAATTCCAAGTCAGGGGAGGACCAAGAAACCACAGAACCAAGTCACAAAAACACCTGAAACAACAATCAAGGTCAGCGAGAAATTACAATCTTGACATCATATAGATGTGTAGCATAATACAACATGATCTCCGATACATAACTAGGAGATGTATATATAGCATGGCCACTGAAATACAAGCGTGGATCCATGTCAAAATGAGAGATCATATCCATAACAACAAACTGGATCTATGTCTCATGAAGAGCCAAAATAAGTGAGGCTCAGTCTTATGCAGCTTGGGCGATAACATAAATATAGTGATGCTATCAGAGTCCCAAGGTCTTCATCCAAACAACCCAAGGTAAAAACCATGTCCATGCGAATAAATGAGCTGAATTCGAACATGGAGGGTATCGTTTGATTATCGGTCATAAATGTATACCGTTAACAAACGCGAGGGCTTCCATCGATAATGACAATGGGGCCCAAGTTACCTAGTACGAACCAACAAGTGTGAATAAGAGGACTTGAAGTCGAACACTTGAGGAACATGTCAAATAAGAGACATTGATGTATTCCCATTATTCAATAGCGAGAGAAACTGCCACTGATGACTGCAATCCCCAAGGTACTAACCAAAACTCTAAACTTCGTTCCCAAAGCATAATGAGATGATGTTGATGGGAAGAAGTCCGCTAGAAGGGAGGCCTTAATGCATCCTCCATCATATAACACGAGGAACACTCACAAGTATGAGCTGATGTGGAGTAGGACGAGTAACAAGATGAAACAAAATGACACCAGGATGGCCGACACATGAAGTCAAAGTAAACTGCAGAATAGCCGACACAGGCTATATCCTTGAACAATGAGCACGACACAAAGTGACTTAGGCAGTTTTGAACATGAAGGGGAAAATGAAATAAGTCTGCGATGTAGGAGACATAACTAACCCTCCATATGATTGGAAGAATAACCAACCGGGGGAGTACAAACTCGGAGATCAGGTTCACCCTAAGGCCAAAAAATAAAATCCAACTGACATGAAAGACTTAAGTAGGTGCTGTACTCAAGGATAGAACTGATTGAAACTGCCTTTGAAACTGAAAAAGATGTGATATACCCTTCTTATTCCTTATTCTTTTTGGTAAAATAATGGCCTTCTTCTTGTTTTAATGAGTCCAAGAAAGATAGAACAACCATGTAATAAGTTTAACGAGCCCATGGGAGGACGACTTAGGACCTTCTTCATTTTTTACAGAGTTCGAAGAAGAGATAGACGAATACTCTATAATACTGATCTCTAGATTTAAATATCAAGCCGAGATCTGTTCTTGCTCACCGGTGTTTTCAATTTTAAGGAGTCTGAAAAACTTAAACAATAACTCCATACACCTACTCGTGGATTTTAATATCGAGCCCAAGTAGGTTAATGCTCGCCGGTGTTTTCCTGTTTATAGAGTCTGAAAAACTTAAACAATCCTCTATATACCCTCTCGTGGATTTCACATTGAGCCCGAGTAGGTGAATGCTCGCTTGGTGTTTTCATATTTCGAGAGCCTGAAAACCCTAAAGAAGGCTCCAAAAGTCCTTTTTCGTACAGTTAGTCCCCTCCCTCGAAAAAGTATAAAACAATGACAGGAAAACTGTTCTAGCCACGCATGACTAGAGTATTCCTTTTTCGTAAGTAATCCGCAAAGGTCCGGAAAAGGGTTAAACTTATACCTAAGCGGATGTCGCTTCAAATCCTTTAATGAGTCTAAAATGACAACTATACTCGGCAATATTGTCATATTTAAAGAGTCAAACAAGAGCGTGAAAGAACTCTATAAAGATCTTTTCGTAAAGTTTTAACGAGCCTGAAAAAGTAAACTACTGACCTCCTTACTATTTTTAACGAGCTCAAAGGAGAGATGGAAGAATGCTCGTAGCCTCCTTATTGTTTTTAACAAGCTCGAAGTGAAGGTAGAAGAATGCTCGTAGGTGGATCAATGTCCAAATGAATGGTAGACTGCATTATAGACTCTAGGAACACTTCATCAGAAGGAAGTATATCATCCCAGATAGAACACATATCTAAACATTCAGATGGGGTAATCACCTGGTCAATTGTCGGGACCCAATCCCGAGAAGGTACACATGAATTCAGAGGCTTCTTCTCAGTAGCAATTGGACTCAAGGAACAATATGCCACATAATTTGATTGTGACATGGTAGTGCCAATTGATGGGGAACACACTTGGTCTAGAGTTGGGTAATAAGAGGGATCAACAAATGTAAGCTGATCGATAGTGACAATGCTTTCGTTGTGAGGAAAATGCATCACACGAAAGAGCATAGACACCACAGTCTACATACCATATACATAATCATGCCCGAGGATCATATCAAAATCCATAGGGTTTTTTAAAACCATAAAATCAACTAAGACTGTTTTTCCACCCAAAGTAACAGGTACCTGAGGGAGGAATCCCAGTGGTTCACTAAGTCTTTTATCGAAAGTCAACAACCAATTAATAGCTGGAACAAGGTTAGGAAAACCTAAATCTCTCCAAGCATAATGGGATAAGATACTAACAAAGGCTCATTCATCTACAATACATCGATGAACCACATGGTTGCCGATATCAACCTTTATCTAAAAAGGTGTAGCAGAAGGAAGGCGAGGCCCAGTTAGACTGTTCCAATCAAAGGAAATTATCCCAGAACTTGGTGGGGTTTCACTCAGCACAGATGGAGTGCCCCCCATTTCAGACACATCCGAACTAGTAATGCAGACGACTTCAAGGATAGGTGCATCAGTCTCTAAAGGACTGATGGGATTGGTCGAAGATTGCATCAATTCAATCACTTCACTCTTTGAAGAAAGAGTGGGGTTGACCAAGGTTTGCATTGGTTCAACCACTTCATCAACCAAAGGTTGATCCGACTGTTGGGAATCTATAAACAATTCAGGAGCAGAGGATCCTTCAGACATGGACAACACTCTCCACACCTCAGGAATAGCAGGGCACAGGTGAGTAAGGTGATCTCCTTGACAAAGTTTAGAAGGGAACTAAGCTTATACTCCTTTACAACAACAGTACTATCAAAATGACTAGCATTGGCTGACAGCTTGCTCCCAGCATGAATTGTAGTGGTTGGTTGCTCAGAAGTAGAAGACTTTTGAACTATGGACCACACTCTTTGCACTTCTAGAATTACATGGCACAAATAGGTCAGGTGGTCTCCCTCGTAAAACTTACAAGGGAACTTAAGCTTCTGTTTATTAGGTTGGTCGACAATGTCAACATTCTCAGCATGACTTGCAGTGGCCGATTCAGTGTCTCCAGTATGAATCACAGGAACTGGTGACTTGCCATTAATATGACTAGCAGTGATCAATGACGTGTCCTCAACATGAGAAACAGTGGTTGAAGACATACTTCTAGTATGATTTGCAGTGACTGAAAGTTTTCTCCTAGCATGACCTCCAGAGGCTGGGTAGGTGCCCCCAGCATGACTTCCAGAGGCTGGGTGGGTGGGTTCAGTATGATTTACAGTGACTGAATGAGTTCTCCCAACATGACCCCCAGAGGTTGGGTAGGTTCCCCCAGCATGACCTTCAGAGGCTGGGTGGCGAGGTTCAGTATGATTTCCAGTGACTGAGTGAGTTCTCCCAACATGACCACCAGAGGTTGGGTAGGTGCCCCCAACATGACCTTCAGAGGCTGGGTGGCGAGGTTCAGTATGATTTCCAGTGACTGAAATCCCCCCCCCCAACATGACCTCCAGAGGTTGGGTGGGTGCCCCCAGCATGAATTCCAGAGTTTGGGTGGCTTCCCCCTTGCTTTGGCATCTTCTTCCTATTCTTCCTCCATCTATTCCTTTTAGACTGTTGGTTACTAGTATTACTACTTTCACCACATGAGGTAGAAGGAGGAGGAGAAGATGTTACTGGCGAAGCAGGCATAGGGTTCTGATGCTCTTGATTTGAAGTGCTTACTGGAGAAGCATCAGGAGCATGTAAGGTGTTCGGAGTGGAAAACAACCAAACCGGTAGCCCTATAGTGAATCCTGAAAGATTCAAGGTAGCCATTAAGGGAGTACCAATGTTCCCAATGAATGGAAAAGCACAAGGATCCCCTTGAACAAGGGTCCCTTGATTGGTGTTCACCGGGATACTATCAATATTTTTCGACTCAACGGGCCAAAAATATCTAAGGCCAACTAGAAACAAACGGCACAAAGAGCACACCACTAAAAAGTTCCTAGGTAATCAAACCAGGCAATCAATGACAAATACTCTCGGAAGTAAGTCTGGGATGATTAAGGCCCATAACAGACTAACAAAGTATCGATGGTTAGTTACGTGGCATCCTCCGGAGGTCCACTGGGTGTAAGCATTTGAATCACCAAACCGCCTTCCTAGGATTACTGCCATAGGGTTACCTTCCACGTCTTTCCGAGGTGAAGTGGGAATAATCGCCCACTCTACCTGTGTAGAGCCCTAAAAGTATGATAATAAGGCTACCGTCAATACGAAATAACCTGGGGGGATAGTCGTCAGCCTAGTCAAAACGCATGGGCAGGGTAGCAAAGCTTGAAATCCGAAAGGACCCCCGTACGCAAGTCAACTCTGGTTTATGGTTGAGAGGAAAGTGAGGGGATAACCTCAACAATTCCAATCTCCCATGGCCTTGTGCTTAACTCTGGTTTGAGTAGAGCATCCCAGGACTATTTGATAGAGATGGATTTACCTAAATGAAAGTCATACTACGATTGTTGAGTAATGAATCCAGTTTCAGATTGTTTAAGGTGATTTAAGTCCGAAACTCTAGCCTAAGCTAGTTGATGACGTGTATACCTAAAAAGAAAAATGTTGCTAATAAATTTTATTAATGTTTCTTTTTAAGGGCTACTTGTTACTCACAAGGGATAGTGCAGTGTGTGGAATGGTTTGCATAGAAAGTAAAGTACTTGTAAAATAATGCTTTCAAATTCGCAAAACTTTTCTCTTTCCATTTATATTCTTTCAAAAATCGAAAACTAGGCAAACCTAAATCAAAATCTTTTTGTATTTTATTTTAATGTTTCAAAGCAAACTATGCTACTTCAAAGCAATGCTAGACCTTACTACTAAGCTACTTAAAACAATTTTTTGCTTTTTATGATGATTGTAAAAGAAAAAGAACTTGTAAAAGTGCAAGTAAGACCTAAATGTAAAGTGTGAATAAGACTAACACCTAACTGGCTTGAAACAAACAAATCAAACGATCTGAGGAAGACTTGACTTACCAAGCTTTTGCAAAAGAAAAACTTGAGACTTGGAAACAAAGTGTAAAAGAGACAGGGAGAAGAAATGCTCGTAACAGAAAGATAGGCCTAACAGGCTAGTCCTAAGCATCAAAACCCTAAAAAAACACTAAGCCAAGTAAAGAAGTAAGCAAGCGAACCAAAAAGTGATTTTAACAACACACGAACTCAACAGAAAGAAAGCTAGAAAGTTTTGACTTACTTGGACTGAACTGAAAAGACAATCAAGAAGTATCTAAACCAAGCAACCTTTCGAAAGCAACCCTAAGGACTCAAACTTGAAGGTCAAACCCTAATGGAAAGGATAAGACGAAGAGAAAGCATGCTATTGTTTCCACAAACAACTAATGATAATGACACAGGTTTGTATGACTACAACAAGCAACTAGGGCCAGAGCGTACAACTATGTCCAAAAGAGAATAGTGCACAAACTTCAAAAAGGGCTAGAAAGCAGTGAAGACACTTAAAAAAGGACTCAAGCAAGAAAAAAGAAACTAAAAGACATCAGAGAGGAAAACAAGACTCAATAGAGACATGGGAGGTCTCAAGGGTTAGTGAAGGAAGCAAAGCAATAGGCTGGAAAAGAAACCAAAGGCTTGGAAATCAAACCCTAACAGAAAACTGGACACTACAGGAAAATACACTACTATGCAGTGTAGAAACCAGCATACATCAGGAGAGGTACGCTACTGTGCAGTGCAACGAGGGGCGTTCATCAGGGAACAAATGCTACTGTAAGTAGGGTGGACTAGCGTACATGCCCCAGAAGGGCACAAAAAGGCTTTGCAGACAGTCAGCTGAGATGAATCAAGCACAAAGAACATGTAACAAAGACCTACAAGACCTCTCAGACAATAAAAAAGACTGAAAAATGGGTTGGAAGAAAACCTAACTAGGTCTCCTAGAGCAAAAAAACACACGGTTACTCCCCAAAGGAGTCGCCAGTCTGTTGTTCAGGATTTCTACCTTATAGTGAGGAGATGGACACTACCAACTGGGTGGGGTTGACATGTAAACACATTAATTGTATTGCATTTAGTTGCTACAGAAGAAAGCGATCGATATTGAAAGAAGTACCTCTTATTGACGGCTAGTCCTAGCTTTCGCTTGGTCTTTTGCTTGATCTCCCGATTGATCTTCTACATGACAAACCTGCAACACAAAATATACCTTCCTCAATGTATCTTGGATATGATAAATATGATGAAAGAACAAACAACTTGATCATCAAATATAACAAGATATTAATCCAAATGAATATACAATCTAGTAGACATTCAGTTTGGGACAGGAAGGGTGTTTCGACCTTTTCTTATCAAAGAAACATGAATCAGTACAATATACCTGATGTGTAGAGATGCTTCTGCAACCGGATCCTGGGCTCTTGCTCTTCACTCTGACTTGGGAATTCCTCTAGTGTAACAGTACTCAAAGCATTCTTTCTAGGTCATTTATGACTAACTCCTCTCATGGATCCTCCTTGTATTTATGGGGCAAGGTAGGCAGTTTAGATCGAGAGGTGGTTGAATTGGGAGGTTGGGGAAGCTGCAGAACCAACTTCAACTAATCCCAATTCGTCAAATTAATATATTTTTGATTTCATCTTAATATGTACGCAAGTTTCATACAACAAGAGTAGCGTACAGTGAGCAACTTCTGTGCTTTACAACATGCGTTTACAACATTTTTGGAGATGTACGCTGGTTGTCCTTGAGTAAAGTAGAGTATTTTCTCAAGGTGTACGTTGGTTTTCTATACAGAGAGGGGCGTACATGTGGTAAAATCATGAGAAACTACAATATTTTCAGCTGAAGAGTGTACTTCTAGCAACAAGTCATCCAGGTCAATCAAACTCTTCAATCCTTAGTGTCCTTTAGTGTGATCAACAGGGCAATGTGATCATGGATGGAGAAGTGCATATTTGACCTATAACAACAGGAAATTTCCCCTAATTGAATTCTAAAATGACAGGGGTATTCAATATATGAGTCAACCGTTAAATATGAATTAAATCGCAGAAAAGAAAAATCAAGGGCACATCACAAGGAAGAAACACAAAATGTTGAAATGTGATTTAGTGTAAGTTGCAAAAGGAATTTGGAACCTAAATTGCAATATGAAAGGAGTATGAAATATCTTCATGTTTTGAGAGGGATTGAGAATCATGAACTCAACTAGAAAAACAAGGAGAATCTCAAAAATGAATTGAGAGGAAGAGACATTGAACAAAGAGGAAATGAGCAAACCTTGAGCAGAATTTTGGCTGGTCGGTTCATTCAAACCCAAGGTTCGACATAGGTGACCAATAAAACACCCCATTTGTTGGAATTTTCAATACTCTGCAAGCAGAGTAAGGTCTCCCTTGAGACGTTCGCAGGAAATTACATAGAGGCCTGAATCAGGGGTGCACAGGGCAAGATAGAGTCTCTTTCTTCAACATTGTATTCATAGCATATTTAACCATGGAAATTAACCATTAACAAGCTAATATGCATCCATTCAACTACTAAGCATTCATCATACATTCATCCATCAATAAATTATGCAAAGTAAATCTAGGACCCCAGCAGTATTATATTATTGGAAAAACTTGGCTACAATCAATTAATATAGACTCTACTCAACAACTTAATGCTTTCATCAGTACAATAGAGTATGGAAAAACATCATAGCATAGAAAACACAAAATTGCATCACAAAACCCACATAATAACATTGAATGAAGTAAAACCCTAGAACCTTCATCACCTTTAGAACCTCTCCCTTTACAAAATAGGCCTTCATATAGGCTACGACTCCCAAAACTGCCAAGTTTTAGTGGCGCGCAAGATCTAATTGAACTCGGTGTGCAGTGTACCTATCTTATGTTGGCACACATATGCTTCTAATTGTCTGGATTGGATCGCAATGAATGATCCAACACTTGGGAACCAACAAGCCCCAAACACTAATATGTGGCTCATCCCCAGCCATGTGACTCAGGTCTCTAAGGTTTCCACTGAAGGAAAGCGTATGCGCAGGCTGCTGACGAACTCCTGGAAGCTGTTGTAGATAAGTTCAAACTCACTGGTGATGTCAGTGAGATGAGCAATAAATCAATTCACATCTTCCTTCTTACTCTTCCCTACTTCTGGTTTAGCCTTCTCTACAAGAGTAAGGAACTCAGTCGCCTTGCTATCGAGTTTCGATAGGCTATCAAAAGGCCTTTGCGCATGGTGTTTCACCTCAGAAATGATTCTCGCGATTGTATGTTTTTCAACTCTACTGGTTGTGATCTGCTTGGTCATTGCAGTGATCTTCATCATTGTTTCCTTCTTTCCAGAGATAGGCAATTTTGTGAGAATATAATTCTTTGTGCTTACTTGTGCCTCACAGTCCCTTATCTGCTTGCCAACCTATTTCATCTCTGGGACATCCTGCAGGTGGTTCTAGACATTGAATCTATACGCTGCAACCCCTCCCAAGGTTTGTGTGCCTCATTTGGTTTGATACAAGGCCTGCAATGCTTCTTCAAACTTCTGTGCAAGATCTAGATCCTCCAAGGAAGGATCTGGCTTGATTTGCACCCTGATTTTTGTTGCTTCCTACTAAAGCATAGTGACTGTATCCTTGATCTGGGCCACTTTTTAGACAAGCTAGAGTGGGATGACAACTGGAAAACTAGCCACTAGCGCTACAGCGTAGACCTTGTCCACCTCTGCTTCTATTTGGTTTCTCACTCGTACCACTTCTATGTGAGTTTACTTGAGCCCAACATATGTGTGGGATAGATTCTCATGTATTTTACCAAGCTCGATGAAGACCTCGGCGAGATAGTATTGTGGTTCAAGAGTTGGGACCAGATGTAGGTTCAACTCATTGTATGGAATCAGGTCGGTGTTTGAAACTATCTTCGGTTGAATCGTGGTGATGGCAAAAGGGTTCAGTTGATCTTCCTATGAAAGGCATGCTCTACCTGCTTCTACAACTCCTGTGCTTGGCTAGTGCTGGGATTTTTTGAAGTTTGCACCAAAGCTATCCCTAACACTATGTGGATTACCATTCTCAACTCCTTGAGTTGTTCTCTGCTATCCTTCTAGAGTATCGAAGTGCACTTCGGGTTCGATTTCAATTGTTGGACGATCTTAGGAATCATCACAATGATGGCTTTTGTTTGTTGTATATCGAGGTTAATTTTTTATATTACTTCCTATCCCATCGCCTCAGGTGTCGCTTGTGCTCTCTCTAATGCTTTCTCTGGCTCATTCCCTAATTGCTTAAAAATGTTGTTGTTGACTAACCCAGGAAGTCTAGTTCCAGGTGTTCCTATCGATGGGAATTGTTCGTCAGTGCCTTCTTCCTCCTCCAAATCTTGTTCCGGTGGTGGGGAAGGGGATTTCCTCTACTTCTTATTCGCATCCTCAACTTGATGTGAGGGAATTGACTCACACTTGTGCTTCTCAGTCAAGTGGGGTGACTCCCTTGGTGGAATAGAACTACTGCCTTCACCTTTAGGGTTCTTCTTATGTATGCTTTCCTCCTCCAAAATATTCATATCAGAGTTTGAGAGAATCTGCAAATGTTGTGGCCACTACAGGATTGTGACCTTGAAATCCTCAGCTATGATGCAGAATGATAGGACATCTACATCAGTTCTTGGCTCTACATGCAGTGAGATGAGGACATTGTGAAAATCCACCTCAAATATCACCACGTACTTATATCTATCCACAATTGAATGTGGTATTGTAAATGACTTAGTTGTTTCATTTAACATGGTCGTGTATACGTGTTGAAACACAGTCTCGACATCCACTTGAAACTATCGGGTGGGATAGCGATTTAGCACCAAGAACTTTGCCGCAACAAAGTCTTCATGGGTAGGGTGGTCATATGGGAAATCACGTGGTGGCTTCCAAACCACCATAGCACTCAATAGCATGACCCAACTATAATGAACTCAATTTCCCGTTCCTTCACATCTAGGAAGTCCTAGAGGAAATCCTGTCTCAGATAGGGCGCCCAAGCTATGCACTAGTGCATTGTGCACTTCTCTGCTGCAATGAACTCCCTCATTGGATCCACGCCCTTGCACGGAATCCCAAAGACCATATGGATTACCATGTCCATGATCTCATACTTCTAGTCAATCCAAAGGTACCCTCCCTGGAGACGGTTGAGGAGGAATTGCGTGCAGGAATTGATATGCCTTCCTCTCCCAAAATGTTGGACATCCATCTAGGAAACTATGCTTGATTTGTGGATCTACCGTGTCCAGGATAGTGGTTCCACAATTTCTATTCCTTTGGAAGTTAGCGTCACTTCGGTATACTTATCCACCACCAACTCAAGAAACTGTGTCTCATCCAAGATATTGAAGTCTGAATACTTCAAGAAGGAGACCCTATTAAGCATAGACCCCTTAATCTCCACTTCTATTAGAATTGGAACCTTCGGCAGAGGGTTCTACTCCATTTCTTTAGTCTTAGTGCATCCCTTCTTCATGATTGGAGTAGTAGCCATGACTATGCACCTCTATGTTGCACATTGTTCTCCACTTAGGCAAGGATAGATCTCCTTACTACACTCCACACTCCACTCAACTTTGCTCTGCAACTCTTGCTTTATCTCTTCACTCTCTCAACAAACTGATAATCCCCTCATATTCCTCTTCTAATTTTTGTAGACAGGTGTGACCGGCAGGATCTCCTACCACATTAACTGCTCTTCCCCCCCCATGCCTCTTTCCTTGAATGATAAATGGGACAGCCAATTGTTCACAGGCTCTCTCTTACTCTGTATTTTGACACCTTCACTCATGCAGGCTACCTCTCTTTTTATGTGCTTCCATCCTTAGCTCATGTGGGATCTCTGACTAGGGATGACATCAATCTTTCCTGTCCTTCCTAATGTTATCCTTTTTAGCATTGTTTGATACCGTACGTTCTCTTTATAACCAATTTCTTTCATCAATATTTATAAATCTAGCAAAGATGGTTGCAATTGACACAAACAATGACTGACAAGGGTGTTACTACTGGCATAATGATGACTAGTAGCTTACTGAGTGGCGATGTGATGGATAGCGACTTGATGATTGGTGACTTGATGACTAGTGGGTGGATGAGTGGCGCATTGATGACTTAGGAAAATTTTCCTTACTTGACTGCTGGTTTTTTGTGTGATGTCATTATGTGCATTAATGACACCTAGTGATTGACACTTGACACTTTTTCTTTGATTGTAACCTAACCATAATGAAACTAACTCTATTCTTTAGTGACTGAACTGAACTTAAACTGACTGTGGGTAAAAATAAAAAAGTATAACCTATATATATACTTACAAGTGTTCTTTCCCATGCGGGCCATGATAGGGCTTAAGGCAACTTCCATTGATGAATCCCTTCATTGGATGCCTTGCTAAGGTGGAAAGCTTTGTTGTGCCTGCTTTTGTGATGAACATGATCCTAAATGGATGCACCCATCTCATCCTGAGCTTTTTAGGGTTCTTCATAAATTTATTGTCATACATCAACACCAGTGCACTAGGTTCTAGGGTCTTTCTCTTGATGTTCTTGTCATGCCCGACTTTTTGTCTCTGCTTCTCGACCACTTGATTGAACCCTGCAACGAATCGGTCTTCTTCAAGTTCCATCAATTCTTTCAATTTGTGCACAAGGGATTCATCCTTTATCATTTTTGTAGCTAGGGCTATGTGCAATATGGGGACAACAAATTCTATTGGTATTACTGCTTCTTTCCCATAGACAAACCGAAATGGAGTGTGCTTCATGAGCCTATCGCACGTTGTTCTCTATGCCCACAGAACTATTGAAATGCACTAATCCCAGTCATCCCACTGTACATTGCAGACCTTTGTGAGCACTTGCTCCAAAATATTATTGAATGCTTCCACTGTACCATTGTCCTATGGATGGTACAGGGTAATCTTTTGGTGGTGTATCATGAATTGTTTTGTTGGTGTGTGGATGGTGGAATTCAGGAAATGTGTTCCTTGATCACTCATCAACACCTTTGGGCATCCAAACTTAGTGATGATATGCTTGAATATGAACCGCACGGAAATATCCAAGGTACAATCCTTCACTGGCATAGCCTATAACCATATTGTTAGGAAATTTTTCATATTCATGATGTACCAAGCGCCAATCCTGTGCATCGATGGGTTAATGGGACCCACAAAATCAATCTCCCACTTCTCAAAAGGCTCGAGTGTTGGTTCTGGATCCCGATATTCCTTATTCAGAGGTTGTGTTTCATCCGTGTCTAGATCCCAACCCATGACAGGGGGGTTTGGGGGGGCTTTCCCCCAAAACATAGTCACCATGGGGGTCCAGGGGGAAGGCGACGACTAGTTTGGGAGCCCCCCCTAGCGGGGGTTCGGGGGCAGCACCCCTGTAGAAATTTTTTTAGAAAAAATGCTTTATAAAATGTTGTAATTTCATAGTCATGACTTGGTCAATAATGGGTGATTTACGGACCCATGGTATTGGATGTCCCATAGTATTTTCCCATGGCAATCCCTCTTTAAAAGGAAGGCATTGTAATATGGTTGTGTATTGTAGCATTGTAAAGAACTCTTATTATGTGAGAGAGTAAAAAGGAAGTTGTAGAGGATGTGCTAGAGGTTGTATCCCTTCATTTGTTGGATGGTATAATAATAAGGACTGGCAATTTCTATATGGACGTAGCCCATGTTGGGTGAACCACGTTATATTGGTGTCTCTCTTGTATTTTTTTTTATGAGATTTATATTTGCATCTTGTTTATTGTTGTTGCTCTGCGATCTTGTTTTTCTAACAAATGGTATCAGAGCCAAAGGTCTATTTGGCATATAAAATCGCAGGAAAGAAGCGTTCCTGGTTTGAGTGGGAGCAATGGCGTAAGAATGAAAGTTTAAGGTCAATAAATTTAACGGCCAAAACTACCAGTTATGGAAGATGAAAATGGAGGACTATCTGTACTAGAAGGATCTATTCCTACCATTGGGAGGAAAAGAAAAACAACCGACGATTATGAAGGACGAAGAAGAGGAGGTTCTTGACATAAAGGCACCAGGAACAATACGGCTGTGCCTATCTTCATCTGTGGATTTAAATATTTCAAAACAAAAGACAATGGAGGGTATGATGAGCACATTGGGTAAGCTATATGAAAAACCCTTGGCCTCGAACATGGTATTTCTAATGAAGCATTTAGTTAATATGAAGATGTCAGAAAGTGGATATGTCGCTAATTATTTAAATGAATTTAATACAATTAAAAAACAACTAAGTTATGTAAAAGTGAACTTTGATGATGAGGTTAGGGCTCTTCTAATCTTGTGTTCATTGCCAGAAAGCTAATGGTTTGGTCATGGTTGTAAGTAACTCTGTATCTAGTTCAAACACTTTGAAATTTGATGATGTTGTTGGTGTTATTCTTAGTGAGGAAATGCGAAGGAAAATCACAGGTGAGACATCAGGTAACACATTGACCATGGAGAGAAAGGGAAGAAAAAGGGAGAGAGGAAAGAGCCCGGGTAATCGCAGCAAGTCCAGGAAGGGTATATCCAAGTCTATATTGGGAAAGATAGAGTGTTGGAATTGTGGAAAGAAAAGACATCTGAAGAAAGACTGCAGATCTTTAAAGAAGAAAGGATATGGACATCAGGAAACTACATAGGAAGCAAATGTAATAGGTGGTGTGTTACAAGATGATTTGATTCTTGCATTAGATAATACTAGTGATTAATGGGTAGTAGATTCAGGGGCTTCGTGTCAAGCTACCCCCCATAGGAAATTCTTTCATGATTATGTTCCAAACGATTTTGGACATATTTATTGGGTGATGATGAACCATATAAAATTGTTGGAATGGGTAAGGTACGGATAAATTTAAAGAATGGTGAATGGTTGTTAAAATATGTAAGTCATATTCCTACAATGAAAATAAATTTGATCTCTTGGGGCAGTTGGGAGATGGTGGTTTTTTATCTACATTTGGAGAAACGTGGTGGAATATTACTAAAGGATCAATGGTGATAGCAAAAGGAGATAGGATAGGTACGTTGTATTTATGTCCTCATAATACTAACTGTTCTACCTCTTTAGCTTCCACGGGAACAGATACAACATTGTGGCATCATAGGCTTGGCCACATGAGTGAGAAGGGAATGCATATTATCCACTCAAGAAAGTTGCTTACAGATCTGAAGCAGGTAAGTTTGGAATTCTATGAAAACTATGTTTATGGAAAACATAAGAGAGTCATATTTCTCAGGGTTGGGAAACAGAAGAAGAGTGAAAAGTTAGAGCTTGTACATACAGATGTATGGGGACTGAATCAGGTACAATCTCTTGATGGATCTCATTATTATGTTACTTTTATTGATGTTGCAACTAGAAGATTTGGGTTTATTGCATTAGACAGAAATTTGATGTGTTTGCTACTTTTAAGAAATGGAAAGCTTTGGTTATTAATGAGATAGGAAAAAGGTTGAAGTGTGGCTCAGATCTGATAATATAGGTGAGTACTGTGGAAAGGAGTTTGATATTTACTGTTCATACCATGGGATTCGTAGAGAGAAGACAATCCCAGGAACACCATAAGAAAATGGTGAGTCAGAATGGATGAACAGAACAATCATGGATCATGCAAGGTGTATGAGATTGCGTGCAAGGTTTCCCTTATAGTTTTGGGCAGATGTTGTAGATAACGTTGTTTACTTAATAAACATAGGGCCTTCAAGTGATTTGGATGGTGGTATTCCAAAGAAAGGAGGCATGGATAGGTAAAAAGGTAAACTACTCTTTTGTGAGAACTTTTGGTTGTGAAGCATTTGTCCATATTGATAAAGAAAATAAAACAAAGCTTGAGGCTAAATCCAAGAAATGAACCTTTATTGGATACAGGGTTGATGATTTTGGTTATCTCTTATGGGATTATGAAAATAACAAAATCATTAAGAGTAGAGATGTGGTATTAAATGAAAAGGTCATGTATAAAGATAAATTGCAAGGAAAGAATCAGGAAAAGGAAAACACAGAGTACACAATGCTTGATGAAATCAAAGAAAATGAAGTTCCAAAGGTGCTGGAAAATCAAGAAAAATAGTAGGAACCTCAAACTCCTACATGTGTTAGAAGATCTACCAATTTAAGTAGACCCCAAGAATGATTCGCTCGTTGCTAAGAAACCAAACTTGGGATTTGGTTCAGTTTCCTATTGGTAAAAGACCATTGTAGAATAAATGGGTTTACAGGTTCAAGGGAGAAGATGGAGGAAAGAAGTGGTACAAGGCCAGACTTGTTGTAAAGGGGTTTGCACAGAAGAAATGTATAGATTTTGATGAAATATTTTCTCATGTAGTTAAAATGACTTCAATTAGAACTATTTTAAGTCTAGTGGCAGTAGAAGATTTGCATCTTGAACAGTTAGATGTAAAAACAACCTTTATCCATGGGGATTTGGAGGAATATATTTATATGCAGCAGCCACAGGGGTATGAGGTCAAAGGGAAGGATAATTTGGTATGTAGGTTGAAGAAGAGCTTGTATGTCCTGAAGCAAGCTCCGGGGAAGTGGTATCTAAAATTTGATAGGTTTATGATAGAACAAGGTTATAACAGATGTCATTTTGACCATTGTGTTTATTTCAAGAGGCTAGATAATGGAAGATATATTATCTTGTTATTGTGTGTGGATGACATGCTTGTTACAGGGTCTAACATACATGATATAAATGTGCTCAAAAGGAAGTTAACTAATTCATTTGCGATGAAGGATTTGGGTGCTGCAAAGAAAATCCTTGGTATGAGAATAACAAGAGATAGGAAAAATCGCAAATTGACATTGTCTCAGGGTCAGCACATACAAAAGGTGTTGGAGAGGTTTAGAATGCAGAATGAAAAACTTGTTAGTACATCTTTGGCCATCCATTTCAAACTAAGTAAGGAGATGTGTCCCAAGACACATGAAGAGATAGAATGCATGTCTATGTTTCCCTATTCATCAGCAGTTGGAAGCTTGATGTATGCCATGGTGTGCACAAGAAAAGATATTACACACACAGTGGGAGTTGTGAGAGGGTATATGAACAATCTAGGTAAAGAAAATTGGAAGGAAGTACAGTGGATTCTTAGTTGAGAGGTACTACCAGTCATGCATTATGTTTTAGAGGTTCAGACACTATTCTACAGGGATATTTTGATGCAAATATGTAAGGTAATAAATATAGCAGGAGGAGCACCACAAGGTATGTATTTACTGTAGGTGGAACAACAGTAAGTTGGATTTCAAAACTAAAAAAGGTTGTTTAACTTTCAACAACAGAAGCATAGTATGTTGCTGCTACAGAGGCTAGTAAAGAGATGATTTGGTTACTGAGGTTCATGGAGGAATTGGGTAAGAAGTAGGAGAACAGGAGGTTGTACAGTGACATCCATAGTGCCATTCATCTTGCAATGAACTCAGCCTTCCATTATAAGACTAAAAATATACAACTCAAGTACCATTTCATACAGTCTATTCTAGACAATGAACTGTTGAAGCTGGAAAAGATACGCACTAACCAAAAACCTGTAGACATGTTAACAAAGGTGGTATCTAGAGAGAAACCGAGTTCCTGCTCGGTTTCAGTTGGATTTCAATCATGAAGGTGAAGATGATAAATTTTCCAGATCCAAGGTTCAGAGCATAGTCCAGCAAGTGCAACAGCAGTGGAGTTGTTTTGATCAATCTCCAAGTGGGAGATTGTTGGTTGTGGAGCCTGGTCTTCTTTATTCAGAGGTCGTGTTTCAGCCATGTCTAGATCCCATCCCATGATGTGGGGGTTTGGGGGGGATTTCCCCCCAAAAATAGTATCCATGGGGGGTCAAGGGGGTGCAGAGACTAGTTTGGGAGTCCCCTGTCACGTCCCCCATTTTGACCCTTATAATATTTTGGTCTATAATGTAAATAATGTATGCATATTATGTATGATTCCTAGCGTGGAGCTCAAGGCCAAGGCCCCGCTAGTGAACGCTCGATCTAGAAGAGGCAAGTATTTGAAATTATGCTCCCCATGTGCTAGTGAACCATGGGAATTGTAAATATGCATCTTAATATAAATGCCCACAACTAGCTATGCAATGCAACAAGAGATGGGGCCATGATATTACAAGGAATTGGGAGGAGGATATTCAAAACCCTTGAGCCAATTGAGTCAAGCCAAATTTTATTGAGAGAACTCATCAAACCCTCAACTACCATGTTGACTTTGGTGCCCCATCATTCATTTCTCCCAAGAGTTGGGTGAAGTGGTTAATGCCTCGGGTATTGGGGAGGTATGGCTGTCCAAATTCGAGTATGGGCAAGCCACCCTCATGGAAAATCGTGTTTCTCCTTCTTGGGCAAGAAAACACCCACGAATTGCCTTCCCAAGCTATTATTCATGGTTAGACTTCACCCTCTCACGTTTTTAGAACTTGCTGGGCGTATTTGGCTTGTTGGGTGTTTTATTTTGAAGCTTGCTGGGCGTTTGAGAGCTTGCTGGGTGTTTTTGGCTTGTTGGGTGTTTTATTTTGAAACTTGCTGGGCGTTTTTAGAGCTTGTTGGGCGTATTTGGTTTGTTGGGTGTTTTATTTTGAAGCTTGCTGGGCATTTGAGAGCCTGCTGGACGTTTTTGGCTTGCTGGGAACTCGTTTTTGGTTAGCACAGTGGCTAGGAGAAGAGAACCACGAATTGGGGGTTTAATGGAGGTCGTTTTTGCTCCTGGGTTGTCCCCAAATGTTTTCTGAAAACGAAATTGCCTTTCCAGGGTTGTTTTCCCCATTTCTCATTTCGTTTTTGGGTTGCCCATGTTTTCCATCCATACCCAACACTTGGGGTTTTGCTGTTATGTGTACCTATGCCCAATTTATGAGTTTTCTGTGTGTAGGATATTGTTGGGGTTGAAATGGTTCTCCATTGTTTTTGCTTGAGCTTGAGTGGAACCATCCGCGAATGAAGAGGGTTCAGACTTATCCTGATAAACCCAGCAGTGGTTTGGCTTGGCTTATATCCAAATGATTATTTGGCTGTGTATGAGTTTGAATTCCCCTTTTTCCCTTGTAGATATCATGCCCAGCTTGGGGGTGGTCTCTGAGTGCTGAAATAATATAGGCTAGGTAGAGACCTACGGTTGGGAGGAACGTTGCAGTGACATAGCTAGTTGTTGGGAACAACATTACATTGAGATAAGTATACTCTCTGCTTGTATTTAATTCTACAATGTGTTAAGTTAAATGGTTGTTATTGATATATTGAATGAACATGAAATTATGTGTGTGCATGAATTTATTTCCGCTGTGCATGTTTGTTGAATTTACAACTGCACACATGGGTTTTTAAAAATATGAATTTTAATGAATGGCTGAGTTTGCTTAAAAAGCCCCATAGATTGGCTTCATGGTCCCTCCCTTGCCTTGGATGGATGGGTGGGGAGGTTACACCTCCCTTAGAGGGGGTTCAAGGGCAGCGCCCCCGTAGAATTTTTTTTGAAAATAAAATACCTTGTAAAATGTTGTAATTCCATAGTCTTGACTTGGTCAATAATGGGTGATTTATGGACCCAAGGTATTGGGTGTCCCATAGTATTTCCCATGGTAATCGCTCTTTAAAAGGAAAGCATTGTAATATGGTTGGGTATTGTAGTATTGTAAATATCTATATGATTGTGTGAGAGAGACTATGAGAGAGTGAAGAGGAAGTTGCAGTGGATGTGCTACAAGTTGTATCCGTTCATTTGTTGGATGGTATAATAATAAGGACTGAAAATTTATGTGTGGACGTAGCCCATGTTGGGTGAACCACGTTATATTGGTGTCTCTCTTTTATTGTGCTTATGTGATTTATATCTGCATCTTGTTTATTGTTATTTCTTTGCGATCCTTTTTTTCTAACACTATCATGCCCTGCGCAACCTTGATTCATGCATCAAGGTATTAATTTGTTTGTCTTTGATTTAAGTCTTAGTCTCAAGTCTCAATATCAACAAACACACCCATTCAATTTATTTCCATGCACCCTTTAGGTACTCGCGACAACAAACTCAGGGACTATGTATTTGATACTACCAGTCCATGATTTACTTTTATCAGTATTGTAATGGTTCCTAGTATACTAGTAGTTTATCTGCTTTAAAGTATACAAACAACACTCATGTCTTAGAAACCATGTGGTCATCACTTATTTGGTGCACTCTAAGGCCATAGAGATTTTGTTGTGTGCGAACCATATAGAACTTGGACTTTTGGGTTATCTACTCATATAGATACCCATTAACTCTCATGTTTATTGATGTATGTCTCAATGTACTATCTCAATGTAGTGTCTCAGTGTAAGGTGAGGAATTTCATTTAATAATTTACCTCTTCTTTCTCATTTATGTGCAGCTATTTTTATTATAGAAAATAACCTTCATAAGTATGAGGTATTCCCTCATAGCATTTGGCTTCTTGCAACCACAGGACCTTGGTTCTCACTATGGCCTTATTGTTATTTCCATAACCAAGTTCCTTTTACTAATGGCTGCTTCAAGGACATTCAATCACAATTTCACGTCATCAATTCACGTAATTGGTGATCCTTCACGGTAAATTCACATAGAATGATTTTCAGTCACCGCATTTCTTAGACATTTATAAAGTAGAATATTAAATCATATGCATGTACATTATCGTCACAACTAACATCCTTTGAATGCAATAAATATATGTGCGAATCTTTTCAATGCAATTTTGAAATTACAAGCTCTATCATTCTTTTATGGGACATATTTAACACATATATGCATAATGTATTTCCTAGTTGTTTTCCTAATTTAGTTAACTCGTGACTAAAATCTTAGTAACAACTTAGTTACCTCTTTCAATCCAATCACTGTGTTATTGGCATATAGATGCTACTTGGTCAAGGTAATAAATAGCTTCCTCCTTTTTACTTTCCATATTTTAGCATCAACTTTTACAACTTCATTTGTTTATCTTTGCTTCCTCTTGATGAAATTTCATGTAGCCATGTATACATGACTACTTGTGCATACCTCTCTTCACTGGATACACTATAAATTGCAAGAAACTATAAGTATCATAATCACTTTAACAATTTCTTAGCAGTGAAAATAAAACATATTGACATGCAAAATCTTGATGCAATACATGTGATAGTATGCATACATTTACGCACACTTTTCATCACACTTGGCATTATTTAGATATTGCTTCATATTTATCAAAGTATAACAATTTATAATAACCACATATCATAACATGACCTATTATAAACATAAATGCATGATGAAATTTATTGTAGAAATTTCTCCCTACGGATAAGAAGAAACTCTCCTAGGCTAGACTAGGATGCAACTAGTTCTAATATGGGACAATTGAGAAACAAATGCTACCTTGAGTCCTAAACTAAGCTTTACAACAAGATTGAATGCATTTAGAAGAGATGAAAGGTATAACTCACCTTTCAATTCAACGTTTGTCCCGCTCTTAGCTCTTGATCCCGAAGCTCCCGAATAGAACCTGTTAAGACCAAGCAAAGAACAAGCACATGATCTTCCAAATACTTTGAAATAAAGATTAGATTTAAATCTGAATTAGATGCATTTCATGACAAAGATTCATACACAGTACGCATTAAATGGGAAACAAGACAAGTTATCTTATATTAAGAAGCTTGAAAAGTACTTACATAAGTTGCTTGATGCCCAAGCCAACTCCAGCTCCAAGTCTTCTCACCTCTAGCTATCTCTGCAAATCTCCTAAGACCATAGGTTGGATGCCTCAAGTGTTTCCCCCTTAGCTCATGGAAAGCCTCTCTCTTATAGCACTTGGAGGGGTTAACCATAAGGAGAGAAATGTGGATCTAGTGAGGGTTTAGTGGATCAACCAAACTAAATAGAGAGAGGGAGTTGGGATCGAATCAGGAATGGAAATCCTAAGGTAATATCTTGAGAGATACAGATCCAAAATCCAAGGCAAAGGGATAATTAAGGATTTTCGCACCCCTGTGACTGAGCATAACGCGACATTTTCGCAGGGTAAGGGTTTTGCAGAGCACGAAAAATGGGATTTTCGTAGCCTGATAGATATGCAGAGCACAAAAATCAAGGCAAACAAGGGTCTAGAAGGTGACATGTGGCTAGGTAAGTTGTTTCTCGGTCATCAAGAGGTGAAATTATCTCCAAGATGTCCAGATGAGACCTAGGAGAGTGCCGACAACACATAATATTCATTAGGGAGAAATGTCACTAGGTCACATGGTACAAAGATGCGACACTAGGGTTTGAAGTGTAACTTTGAGGTATAACAAAATTTATTGTTATAGTAAGGTTTACTACCTCCATATAAATCTCCTAGACATAATTCACACAATGCATTCAATGAAATAACATATCATGGTCATGGTGTCAAATCATAGGTAAAATGAATGTGTACCTGATTCCTTTAGAGATATACACTTCAACTCATACATGCATTGTTATTGTCAGTACCTCTTCCTCTAGCACATAGTTGAGAAATAGTCACATCAGTTTTCAATTTAATCTCATAAAATGTGTGATTTTATCATCCCCACAATTGATCATGAAACATTACAATATTTTATATGTGAAGGAACACATGTATACATTTCATTATAGCAAGAGATCATGCTAATATCATAATTGTGTTCGTTCATATTTTCACACATCTTTTATTGCATAAGAATTTTATAATTCTATGTTCATCATACAACATGAATGTAATAAAATGGAGAAAAGAAATAAAAATTAAGAGTGTTCCCTTTCCTCGTAATTTATTTTAGTTAGCGCTTAACTTTATCTCATCTTGTTTGCTTCATACTCTAACATAACATTAGTGATGATAGCTAAAATTTTAAACGTCGGTTTACAATCATTCTTATAAAGTTTGTTTGTAAATGTATCAAAGTAATGAAGAAGGAAATTCCCTGATCATCACCTCATTAATTATGTTTCTTGCAAGTCTGCAAGATTATTTTTCCAATTCTTTACGTAAGAGTTGGCCCATCTAAAGGTCCAGTGTTGTAGCTCTGCTTTAATACCACTTTGTAACATACCCATTACCCACATTTACCATTTGGGGTACAGCTAGCAAAATTTTCCTTTATCTCCTAACAAGATGAAACACTACATGCGTAAGAGAACTAATGTATTAGTTTCATTAATAATTAAATGAATTTGCCATGTTTTATCATAACCATTCCCAAATATTAAACTACATATAACATACAACAAGGGTCCCTGTGCATATCTCCCTGTGAAGGACCTGCTTTCATAACCAATCATTGTCTAATAATTCTCGTGTAATTAAGTAAGATGTTTAAACCAAATTGCTTACCAATCATGCTTCTCCCCATAATAATCATGTAATATAGTTAACTAATCCAATGCCATATATAAATATTATAACTTTAATCTCGAGGGTTATAACACCCTTATAAGTATGCACATCAAGTGTAAGGATAATTTAATGAAAGAATCTAAATCTTATTATTCATTTATTGATAAATCACCTATGAGTTCACTAGTCATATTAATAGTTATAAACACTAATCATTTAGGTGAGATCACATGTAATACCCCCATTTTGACCCTTAGGAAATATTGGCTTTTAATGTAAATATTGTATACATGTGATGTATGTTTTCCTAGCGTGGAGCTCAAGGCCAAGGCCCGCTAGTGTATGCTCGGATTTTATTTAAAAAGGCAAGTGATATTATGTTATCCATGTGCTATTAATCCATGGAACATTGTAAAATGATGTAAATATTAATATTGCAATAAAATACCAAAACTGGCTATGGAAGCAACTAATTAGAGGGGGCCATGTGTATCCACTAGGGAGTGGTGAGGGGGATTGTGGGGTTGAACCATATGTTGCCAATTGTCATCTTGGGAACCCATTTGACTTTCCTCGCTAACATTTAATTCTGTTGTAAGAAAGTAGTTGAGGAAATCGGTCCATGGCTTCAATGGAGCATGGGCAGCCCATAAATTCGTATGGCAGGTATGGGCTCTGTTTCCTTGACCCACAAGTCACTCTACTTAATGGGAATTCATTATTCCTCATTTACATTCCATTATTGATCACCGAGAGCTTCATTTTTTATCCATTACACATTGGCAGCAGTGAGAAAAAACAGAAATCGAAACTTTGCATTAACCCACATTTTGAAGTGCCATAAATGCCCAAAATTTCATGTGGACAATGAAATATGATGGGGGATCCATAGACATGAACCTTGTGGAGAATTTGAGAGTGTTAGATCCCCAGAAATCCATGGGAAAACCCAATTTTGATAGCTCGAAAATCCAATTACGGGATTGAGACATTTGGTCACCAAATTGTGAGAATCCAAGTGTGGATGACAGAATAAGGGATAGAACAAAGGTTGGTATTTCTTGATAAACCCAATGAAGGCTATAATATCAAGGATTTAGCAGCATGGACCTTTCTATGCCCACCCTAAATAACACTAGAGGGAAGGGGAGCCTGAGGGACTATGCAACAGAGAATGGGACCTTCCTTGTGTCGGGTGTGGTAGGTATTGTGGGTGCCATGACTGTTTGAGTTTAGTTTGAGATGCTTGTAGCTCTATGGTTGAGCTCACTGGCTTAACATCCTTCTCCATTGTCTCTTTCATGTTTGATAAACCCAACTGTGTGTTGGCTTAGCATGGTTGTTGGTGTGAAACCATGGCTGTGAGTGAGCCTGTCGGGTTCCTCCTTAGTCGATACACATCCCATCTTGGGGGTGGTCTCTCAGCTGAAAGAATATAGGCTTGACAGGGACCTATGGTTGGGTGGAACGTTGCTCTCACATAGCTAGTTGTTTGGACAAATTCATCTTAAAGATAAGTGTTCCTTGTGGTTAAATTATGATCATTATGTGTTCTTCTATGAATGTTTAATTATTCATGTTAATTGAATGAAATGATTATCTTAATTTTGTTGGTATGAAGATTGTGCATAGCATGAGAAGGGGATTGATTCTTTGCATGTTGTTTCATCATTCTGCTTGCGATAAATATGCTGATGCATTCCATTTTGTGTGTGTGTTAATATTTTTTAATTTCGTTGTATAATTTAAATAGGCATTTTATTTTTAATCGTTAATTTAGTCATATGGCTGTGGGGGGAGAATTAGACACCCCCACATTGCGTTCATGTTCCCTCTGTGGGTCGGGGGGACGGGAGGGGACTTGACATCACAACTCAAGTTTGTCATGAAATCACTAAATTTTGATTATAAACTTTAAACCTTCTACATACAATCAATAACATAAAGTCTAATCAACATTAGAAAACCTTCATCTAACTTCACACATCAAGAGTGAATCTATCAACTAAGATCCTGACCATTCATTCCTGGTCACATAATACATACATGTGTGGTAACATCCTTTTTAAAAGTGGCGGACACATTATCAATCATAATTATCCATATAATAAGGTAGATTCATAATATCAGATTGCCTCACCTTTCCAATATATGTTATTTCGTCTTAATTCATTGTTTATAGTTAAACATAAGGGCTAGCTAATCAGCTATAACCATTTCAACATTACTCTGAATATCAATTGCCCCTTTAGTTGTTTACTCATGCAATCCAACAATTATAATGACGTGACAATTTACTTAAGAATTCCTACCAACATGCATCATTCATCTTACATTTCATTCTCATTGAATGCAGATATTATATCATTCCTAGAAGTATGCATTATTCATCTTGCTTGTTTAACTTTAGAATCACATTCATTGCATGTCCATCAATGATTTAACCATACATGACTAAGTATCATTAACACAACAAATCAATGACACTTATTCATTTCAAATTAATTAAAAATAATTGAATGACAAGGACAGTAAACCTTTATCTCGAATGAATTCTCCTGGCGACTGATTGTGCAACTGCAACATTCCTTCCCAACCATAAGCACTATGTCTGGTATATATTATTTATATTGAGAATCCACCCCTAAGCTAGGCAATGTATCCAATAGGGTGAAAGAGTGAAAGAAATATTTCATCACAATTTCTCAACATGTCACCTATGTTAATCCTACAGCCACAGCTAAACAATAGAATTTTGTTTCAACAATAAGCTCGGCTTCAAAACCAATAAGCTCGGTTCACAAATATTAGGCTTGGTTTAACAATTAATAAGATCGGCTTAATTTGCAACATAATTTTATTCTATACATTAAAATATTAGAGCTCCTAGCTCTTCATAATTAAAGCATTATAATCTATCTTGAACAGCTAAATAAGAGAACTTTCAGCTCTTAATAAAATAAAACAATAAGCTCGCTCTAATCATTTAAAATAATAGAGTTTCCAACTCTTTGTAATTAAAGCACTATAATTTATCATTTAAATAACATGGCTCTCTACTCTAATAGACAAAACAATAAATCTTGCTCTAATTCTTTAAAAATAACATAGAGCTCCCGACTTTTCATAGTTAAAGCATTATAAAATGATAAATATTAAAACCATAAAAGGGCAACACCCTTTTTTCCTCGCTTAGAATCAAGTAAGTATTTAAATAAAATATAAAAGGGAAACACCCTAATTTTACTCACAGAGAAGCATATAAACCATTTTAATAAAATATTAAAGAGCAATGCCCTCATTTATTCACACATAGACATGTAACTTATTTAAATAAAATATTTAAAGGGAAACACCCTCATTTATTTATGCACAGGCATATAAATTATTTAAATAAAATCTTAAAGGGAAAAACCCTCATTTCTTCACGCACAAGCATATAAACTTATTTAAATAAAATCTTAAAAGGCAACACCCTCATTTCTTCACACACATGCATACAAATTATTTAAATAAAACCTTAAAAATAAAATCTTAAAGGACAAAACCCTCATTTCTTCATCCAGAAGCATACAAATTATTTAAATAAAACCTTAAAGGGGAATGCCCTCATTTCTTCATGCACATTAGAAAAAACAAATAAAATATTAAATATAGAAATCAATATTTAACTACAAGGATAAGATACTTATATGCGGAGTGTCTCGGATCCCTTATTCCTTCACCAACATAGATCCATCCTTCCTCCTCATTAACGTCAATCTCCTCCAATTTTATCAACGTGAACCTCCTCCTCCACCCTCGAGAAACGTCCATCAATTTTTTTCCTTATTATGCAGACCCCCCTTTCCTTCCTCGTCAAGAGAGGTACATGTTTGAAAAAATAAATTGGGATTTAGTTTCCCTAACTGCCAGGATTTTCCCATTTACATACCTTTTTTTTTTAAAGACTTTCAAAAATTTATATTAATCTAAAAAACAAAAAGTTGTACAAACCCATTCCAGAGTTGATCCATGTCCAAACAGATGTTTATACTGTGCGCAAGCCAATAGTGTCTACTAGTAATATCTAAGAAACAACAAAAAAACCCAGAGTAGCAAACTATGGCAATAAGGTTCCTGACCTAAATAAGTTTGCATGTAGTTCCCCCACAGGCCAGGGGTTATGGACTCAAAACGACAAAAAAGAACCAATCCCATAGACAACACCGATTCACCAAAAAATTATCCAAAGCACAGGAAAACCTAATCATCATCAGAAACCGATACATGAGAGGGGCCTACACCTGAGTTCTCTCATTTTACCACCTAGTTGATAGATGCAGGACACCGTCGGTACACGAGCTACGTGTCTGTAAGCCAGCCTGGAGGAGGTCGGATGAAATTTTTCCTTATGTAAGCATGGGCAAGTGCATCCATCTTGGCATTGATGCAGGCCACTTCAATCCTATGATTCCTTGCCATGGTACGCAATTCCACTTCCAAATCCGTAATGAGAAAATAAAGATACATTGCATTAGAATTTTCAGGGAACTTCCCTTGAATGCATTCGTTCATAGCCATGCCTAGAAGGGACTTCACAGTCCAGAAAACCCCTGTGGTCCTAGTATGGTAGGTCTATTGGGTGCGAGACAACCCAGAGTCCTCTATCAACTCACTGAATTCTTCCATTAACTGTGTGGCTCCGAGTTGCATCCCCGTACCTCCAGACAAACTGTGAGCGCCCAAGTAGCAGGGTGAATGTCATTCTCAAAGAATCCCCGTACCTCCCTCAATTCGTTGAGAGCTCGCAGCATATGCGATCTCATTAGGATGTTAGTCATTTTCCTCTTTGTTACCTTCATTCACACTACCCTACCAGCTAGAGAAGCTAATAACAAGAGCAATGGTCCATGTTTCGAATGCCAAAACCAGGCGACGAGTGCACAAGCTAGAGTCTCAACCCGAGAGCTCTGAAATTTTCCCAATTCAGCTCGATCAAGCTGATACAAGAATTGAAAACATCATTTCCAAAGGCATCGAGGGTCTTCATAATTCTTTCTATCATCATGATGCGAACCAGCTCGGTTGGCCATGAAGGCTCGCACAAGTGAGGGGACTGCTAATCGTACATGAAATCTGATACAAACTCTAAAACCCTGCTCCATACCTGAATTCTGATGTATGTTTGTCCTACGAGGAGTTACGATTACCCTGACACAGCTGCCACATGCGCCTTTGCATGTGTTTCCCTACTTGTCATTCACAGGCTTACTCATGGCAAGTGTTGTCGACACATTGCTGCCACCCGTCATGGAGGGTTCCCATATACGTCCCTTAAATTAATAACAATCATTTGTTTACTTCTAGCATATATAATAATTATATCATGCTATTTTAAATTAAATTATAATTAGAAACCCTAATTGAAAGTCTTAATAGTTTTCCTTTCTAATTAATGGTTATCATATTGTAGACATATAAATATGTCTTTAACTTTGGATCATGTGATTTATAATACTTATTTAGCATATATGATCAGTTTATCATATATTTGTAATATGCCATATTCCACAATTATTATTGCTATATAATAATCGTGTTTAGTCATTGTCTTTGTGGTGACTAAAATTGTTCTTAAAAGAACATTTAACCATTTGCTCACATGATTTTATTAACTATAATAAATTCCTATTGTCATTTTATTAAGTACTTCTTTTATATTGGATTTAATCTTCACAATTTAACTTTTGCAAACTCTTCTAAAATAATCATAATATTTACATTGCAATACTCACATAGATATATTTTACTTATTAGTCAAATGTAATTTCTTATAATCATTTCCATTAAATAATAACCCTTCTAAATGTGGAGTTTGTTTCTCTTTGTAAAAAAAACCTAGAGATATCTTCTCTAGTACCTTTTCGCCCAAGAAAATACACTATTAATTATTTTAATTTCATAATAGTCCCTCTGCTTTAGAGCATAATAATAATAATCATGTGTTTATGCTAAGCTCGTCCTAGTCATACATTGTCTACAATGTCCAAAGGCTATTACATGGTTCATAATAATAACCAAAGCCTTCTCATTAATAAGCTCATAAGAGCTACTTTCATGCTTTAAGATGGCTTACGCTATTAGTTATTTGATTAAGCTAAAAAAATAGTAATGTCAACTCATTTTTGCTTGAGCACTTATGCTCATAAGGCTAGTGATCCAATTAACTTTCTCTTCAAAACTCATAGATACCAAGATGACATCCAACCATCATCACTTGAATACTCAAGTCTTTGGTCGACTATACGCTCTCCCCCTAGTGGATATCATTGCCCCTCTATTTAGTTGACTTGCACATTCAATCCCTAGGTTTTATTTTATTAACTCATCATTTGCAATTTATATCATACACATAACATCACCATGATTTAGCTAGGGCATGGTTCTACTATGAAATAAAAAATGTTACAGCATTCACTAGCAGGGCCTTGGACTTGAGCTCCGTGTCATGAACTAGTACATAAATACATTTACATCACTTATATTCAATTACAACAATAAGGGTGAAGGACAAGGAATATTACATCCCCTCCACCTTAATATAACACTGTCCTCGATGTTCCCATTCTTTCAGACTTTGCTTTTAGTTTCCAGTTACTCGCAGACAACAAAAACAGTTCTTATTTACAATTCGAGTTGCCCTTATTGGGATTTCCAGGATAGTCGCATGTTCGAAGTCTTCTTGAGATGTCTTCAAGGATTTTTGCATCCAGCCACACCTATGATCTACATCAAACAAATACAAGGTTTTCCCAATACCAAAGTGGAACATATACATATGTATGATTATTTTAGATCAAAGAAGAAGGCATACTAAAGATAAATTATTGGATTTCATAGTTTTCATTGGATGACTTTACTTCATCCTTTTGTTTCCACCTTCTAATAGAAATTCCTTAGAGTTAATTTTACTCTTAAAGCTTTATCTTTTCATACCAATAATTTAGTTTGCACATAATATATTATACATTTATGGGAAAACAACCCCAAGCCATCACAAACTATCATTGCACCTGCAACATTTTTTAGTATCATAATATATGTACATATCATAATCACAGCTTATAAATTAACATCTAAATACGTAAGTATTCATGTTATAGCACATGAGATTGGTACTTCCAATCAATCTTCTTAACATTAAGAAATCATGTCAAATTTTCATAATATGTACATATAATTCCATTAAGTAATGTTAAAATAGATACCTGACATTTGGTTGTACTGTTCCAAGGTACTTTTGTAGGCATCCTCAACTTCTCTCTGAATTTATGCCATTTTAACAAACACATGTGGGTCATCTCTTAACGGAACCACTAGTTCTCGTGCAAGCCTCCTCATGGTGTACATAAAAAATTTCATAATTATTATTTCCAATCTCTGTAAACAAAATATGCACCCTTGGTCATTCACATATTTCCCCAAGTCGTTAAGTAGTGAATACCACATGGGGAACTATGGTCTCTTTTACACTGCAGTCCAAGATTTATTTATCGACTCTTTTGGGTTCCTCGATCCCAACTGAAATTTCTACTTCATTATATGCCCCACCCATCATGAGGATGACACCCCTTCACTGTTATACAGTCCCTCAGACGTATCTCCTACCAGTGCTCTTCAGGGTGTGCATATAACCGGCGGTCCCCATTGTTGCTCAAAATATCATTTCTTACTAATTTATTATTATTATAGGTATCAATTTGTTTGTCTTTGATTTAGGTCTCAGTCTCAAGTCTTAGTATCAACAAACACACCCATACAAGTTCTTTCCTTGCACCCCCTTGGTACTCGTCACAACCAACTCAGGGACTCTATGTCTTTGATACTATTAGTCCAAGATTTGATTTTATAAATCTTATAGTGGTTCTTAGTATACTAACCGTTTTTTCTGTTTTAAAGTATATAGACAACACTTATGTTTTAGCACCCCAATGGTCAACACTTATTTAGTGCACACTGAGGCCATAGAGATTTTTTTGTGTGTGAACCAGACTAAACTAGAATTTTGGGTTATCTACTCACACAGTGTTATAGCGTCTTTTGCCACAGTTTATCCCAAGATGTTATAGTGGTTGATCTTATCCTTGTTCTTGGTTGCAGGCATCCTTTTTCCTTTGTGCCATTATGGACAAGTATTTATCTTGATAAGTTCTTCTAAAAACCCTATTTATCAACAAATACACGACCTATCCTTGGCTAGCCTATGTATACACAGCCTAACTGTGTCTAGCCCGCTTATGTGTCCACAAGAGGGTAAAAAATAAAAAATAATTAATAAAATTTATTTCACGAGTTAGTTTCAGTTCAAGACCATTCCCCAAACTCTCAAATCATGTGAATAACTTCTCCTAACTGCCTAGCTGCTCTTCTCAAAAGCATAAAAGAGCATAGGTGAAAATAATTTGGAGCTTACACATAATATACGATCACCTTGCCCAAGTTTTGGTGAGATTGTTCTTGGGAAATAAACCCTCTCTGTTATCAATTTGCACAACCATTTTCCCTATGTCCGCAACACCCTTCTTTCCCTACATGGAACCCTAGTTTTCCATTATTTTCACCATAAGCTTATTATGCTAGAGAATCCCCCAAATCTCTTGAGCATAATTTGTGTGAAAAAGACTTTGAGTTGAGATTGGAGTGTTGAAGTGGCTTGGGAGGAAGAAACCAGAACTCAATTTTAGAATGGAAACAACATGATCAAGTTTACTTGTTCTATGTACTTTGTTTCCATTTTCAATATATAAATGAACTATTTTTCCTATCTAATACATGATCTTTATATGCATGTTAATTTATGTGGATGATTATTGTTTTTTAATTGGAAATCCATAATTCTGCAAGTTTCTTTTATAATCTTTTTGGTTATTATGATGCTTTCAATTTCCTTTGTTTTCATTTCAAGAATTGCAGCAAGAGGTTGAGGCAAAGGAGAAAAATTCAAGACCAAAGGATTCTACTTCAAACATTGGAACCAGGTATGTACCCTTAATGCTTTGTATGCCAATTGTTTTTTGAAAAGAAAGTATCTTTCTTACTTGTAAGATTAGGGTTTGTTTATGTCTCTGCTTTGCAACAATTGAACCCAATAGTTGTTGGGGATTTATTTCCCTAAACACGTAGATACCCATTAACTCTCATGATTTTCTATGTACATCTCAATGTACTATCTCAATGAGGTGTCTCGGTGTAAAGTGAGGAATTTCATTTATTAATTTATCTTTTATTTCTCATTTATGTGCAGCTTTGTTTCTTTCATAAACTAAGCTCTATAAGTATGAGGTCTTCCCTCATAGGATTTTGCTTCTCGTATCCATGGGACCTTGGTTCTCACTATGGCCTTATTGTTACTGCCATGATCAAGTCCCTTTTTCCAGTGGTTGCTTTAAGAACAATTAATCAAAATTTTAACATCATCAATTCACATAATCAATGATCCTTCAAGGTAAATTCACATACAATGATTTTCATACACTACATTTCTTACACATGTATAAATCAGAATAGTAAATTCTATGCATGTACATTCTCATCACAATTAGCATCCTTTCAATGCAATAAATATATGTACAATTAATCATTTCAATGCAATTTTGAAATTACAAGTCCATTCCTATAACATTCTTTTTTGGGACATATTTAACACAGATATGCATAATATATTTACTGGTTGTTTTCATAATTTAGTTAAGTCATGATTAAAAGCTTAGTAACAACTTAGATACTATTGTATCCACAAGAGATCCCATTATTTTCCTTTGAAAATAATGAGACCCCATTTTTCTTTTGCCTTTAAATTTGTTACTTATTGATAATTTTGAGTTTGTCTTCATTCAATTGTAACTTCGTTCCTTAAATTTTATCTTTCAAAGGGTTCATTTTTGTTCCGATAGATTAAGTTATCATTTCTGATGTTTCCGACATCTTAAAAATAATTTTTGATATGTTGATCTTGGATGTCGGAAATCGAGAATTCATTTTTTCCAATTTTACATTATGATATTTTGATCCCGGTGTCTTCAATGTGAACATCAGAATGCGGGAATCGGGATGATATTTCTTTTATAATTTGTATTCTCGACATTTTTGATACCAATGTTTTTGACATTAACGTCGGACGTCAGAAATCGGATATCAGATTATTTTACATTTAATTTTCTGAATTTCCAACCTTGATACATTTTAACCCCGGACTTCGGACATTGGACACTCTAACAAATGTGCGGAAGCTGTCAAAAGACCGAATTAAACTTGTAATCAATATTTCTTAAATGCTTATTTGTCGCTTATCTCCTTTATGTTAAATGGTGAAGGGGTATTAATTTTTCCCTAATATATGCTCAAAACATAGGTTATTTTTAAAAAATTACCATCCATTTTTACCTTGTTACTTTGAGAAGAAACATGAAATTACAGTTGACTGCAGATTCTATTCAATATAAGTTATTTTTAGTTTATTTAGGTATTTGGACTATTATGATTTTCTTTTTGCTAGATTCGTTTTGAATTCAAATTTTTTCTTACCATGGTATATTTTCACAGGAAAACTCCATGATCTCCATGGCTCCTAGTGAAAAGTCCAAAGTACCGGCTGAAAAACCAGAGATCCCAACTTTGGAATATTTTCGAACATAGATTTACGGAATGGAGATCCTCAATTCTTAGGCTGGGAAACCATCTACAGTCTATTTGATAGTGAACATTTTTTCGCAGTTTGGGGATGATGTTAGGGTGTTCTAGAAGATCCAAAAAGTCCATTATCCACACCATTGTTGCACGACCAACCGTAATGCCTTATACAGATTTGGTAAAATGGATGACAGATTTTGCAGACTTACTATTGGGCCAGGTAAAGTTTGGAGGTAAAGTTTTGCGAATTTTTCGTGTGAATCGGGACGAGGAAAAGTGGTCCGAAAAGGAGTAGTCAACTTTGACGAAACGACCAAGAATCCAAGAAACTAGGTATTTTGACAATGTCAAGGGTGGGGTTAAGCAAGTTAGTTAGAATTTTTTGTCCACTTACATTTATGAGTGGAGTAGTTAGTTAATGGAGTAGTGGGAGCAAGGAAGGATGTGTGCGCCCTATAAATATGTAAAGGGTTGGGATTTTGGGGACTGTTAGTGAATTAGTGAGAGAATTGATGTCCTATTTTGAGAGCTATTTCTTTGTCAAGAAGAGTTTCATGATCTGCAGGATGTGTGCATGGGTCTATTGTAAGAGAAAGAAATATGTAAGTCATTGCAGACATGAAGTGCTTTTTTTTACTACGACTCGTGAATAAAGAAAGTGCTTATGTGGTTTTCTCCCATTTGGGTTTCCACATTACATCTGGGGTCTAATGTGTATTTTTTTGATGGTGTGTTATGTTTATTGTTATATGTTGCATATTATTGGATGATCAATGAATCATGTGTATGAATTATATATAAATGAATATTTTCCAAAATTAACTAAATGTTAGATGTAAGCAAATCTACAAAGTGTTGAGTAGAGCTATCTGTCGATGTTAAGAATGCTGGGTTTTTTTTGTACCCCTTCGCTACTGCAAAAGCTTAGTTCTTGTAGCTCCTATAGCTACTTCGACTGATACTTCATTTGATTTGCGGGTGTTTCTAAAAGGGGTTAACCCTTTCGGGCCGGTATCTTGGGGTTTTTGTTGGTGTTTAGTTGTGTGAACCCTGGTCAAAGTAGAAGTGCACCAACAAATGGTTTTGTTATTGAGATCAAGACTTGTGTTGAGAGGGTATATGGCATATGTGCAATCCTACTAAGCCTAAGATATAGGATTGGGTAGACCAGAAGCTGAGATAGTTTTCAAACCCACTTAGGGATGTGGTGGGCATTGGTCCACATACATCTGAGTGAATTAACTCCAAAATTTTCTTAGTCTTTGTTTCACTCTTTGGAAAGGGGTTCTTGACATTCTTCCCCTTTTCACATCCTTTGCATGAGCCATTATGATCAATCTTTAAGTCTGGTAAACCTATGACCACCTTGCTTACATAGGGTAGGGCCTTGTAATTAATGTGAGCAATCCTTCTATGCCATAGTTCACTGGGGCTAGTGGTTTCATGGACAAGGGCAGCTTCTGGGTAACCCTTGAGTTTGTAAAGACCTCCTTCTTCTTCACCAATAACAATTGCATCATCAATTGACTTTCCTTTGGGCCACATGAGAACTTGTCCATCAATAAATGCAATTCTAAATCCTTTCTTATGTAGTGCTGAGATAGAAAGTAGGTTCTTCTTCAAACCTGGTACATATAAAATTTCTTTCATTTTCAAAGGTGTTCCATAATCAAGCTTTTAACTTGCTTCACGAATTCCCTTGATGGGATATTGATAATCATCACCTAGAGATACCTTTTGTGGAGAAGACTTTTCTTCAAGTCTTGAGAGAGTTTTCTTTTGGCCTGTCATGTTCGTTGAAGCACCACTATCAATGAGCCATGTATCTTCTCCAGGAGACACAGATCCAGAGAGTGCAGAAAATAGAACATATTCCTTTGCATATTCTTCTTCATTCCTTCTATATCTTTTCCTAGGGAGGGGCCTTCCTTCTTCTTCTTCATCTCTTTTGGATCTTTTTCTATGAGGCCTTACTTCCTCTTCTTCTTCTTCTTCTTCACTATCATCTTCTACAAGATGTGCTTGATGTCTTTTATAGTGAAGATTTTTCTTCTTCTTTGAAGGACAAAATCTAGCAATGTGTCCTTCCTTATGACAATGGAAACATTGGAAAGAAGAGAACTTTCCTTTTCCTTTCTTCTGAAATTTTTTAGGAGAATGAGGTTCCTTGTGATTGACCTTCTTGAAGTGAGATTGATTCTTCCTTCTCTTAGTGTGTGTGGCCAAGGCTTGGTCATCTTCTTTGAGAAGGTCTTCTCTGTTGGCTACCTTAGCTTCTTCTTGAACACAGTCCTCCCAAACTACATCAAACTTCATACTTTCTTTTCTGGCACACATAGTTTGTATAAATGACTCCCAAGGTCTGGTGAGACCATTTAGAGCAGTTGCTCCTTGATTTGGGAGACCCTTGAGAAGTAATCTTGAATGGATTCTCCTTTGTGCATCTTGGTACTCTTCAACTGAGTTCTTAGGTTCATCTTCCTATTGATGTTCTTTCCTTCATACATTCTTCCTAGGGCATCATACATTTCCTTTGGAGTCTTCTTGGAAGCCACTTGGGGAATCAAGTGGTCTTTAATAGAATCAGCTATGATTCTCTTTGCCCTAATCAAATCCTTCCTATGCTTCTCTTTGGCTTCATCTCCTTCAGGTTCTGCAACTTCATCCTTGATATAATGAGCAAGATCATTCTCTTCAAGAATGAGACCAATTCTGTATTTCCATGCCCGGAAATTCTCTATACCTTCTAGTTTGTCTTCAAGCTTAGTGCTTGGAGCCATCTTCTCTTGGGGGAGTCCAAGAGATAAGAGATAGAGTAGTACTTACCCAGAAACTTTAACTTTTTACTTTTTCGGATCTGCAACAGAATTTTTGGTTTATTGCACTTTTGGTAAAACTAGGGTTTGACTTTCCTGGAGTTCTACCCAACCAAAAACCTCGATCCAAGGCTCAAAAGATAGATCTTTAGAAGAGCTATTCAGCCATGCAACCAGAAACCAAAAATACTAACTTTTGCAGAAACCCTAATTTTGGGAGAGAGAGAGAAATATAATTTCACCTTGTGAAAGATGTTCTATTCAGACTAGCTCTGATACCATGTTAAGTTTAAACTAATTTGACTATCAAGATCACTGAAAGAAACATAATCACAAGATAGACAAAGATATTACCCTGGGAAACCCTCATGGGGTAGAAAACCCAACAAAGCTTTCCTCAATAATATGATCAACCAAAATACAAGATGTGCTCCAAGACTTGACCTCCTTCTCTACCTCCTATGCAGACCTCTCAAACACAAGTGCGCTACTTTCTAAGTTGAGCAAGTGTATCAAATGAGGATCCCTCCTCCTCTACTTATACTGATTCCCGACTGACCAAAATCCCTAATGGGGCCGACCTCTCCTAATGAAGTCTAATAACCCCTAAATAATAAACTCATGGCCGACCCCCACATGGTGGGTCTAATAGCCCTGGTTACCACAATTCATCGAAGGAATAAACATCTCCGGATACATAATAGAATCACCTCGGAGGGATGAAACATCTCAGAATAATAAAGTACAAATATAATATTCTTAGAAGTTACAATATTCAACATAATTCGCCCCTAAAATTTTCCCTGAAATAAAATGACCTCCATACAAATATAAACATGAGATTATGTTTATTAATTTTATTAATACCTAGGCAACGAATTTCTTTGAGTCCACAAATAAACAAGAGTTAATATATATAAAAATATATGGTTATATATTTATATATCTAATATATGCACTTTCAACTTAAGGCTTACATAGCCCATATATCTATGTTATATCACATATATATACTAGGTAATGCGCTTTTAAACACTATGGGTTACATAGCCAAAGTACCCAGCTTACAAAACAAGGGTTATAACATGGATATATAACATGTATCACATTTATATATAACATATCTCAATACAACGTGGCAAATGTTGGGCGCTTAGGGAAGGCGACCCTACCACCATAAGGTTGACACCATGCTTAAGTCGTAACACTTATACCATTAAACGTATATCAACTTAGCGCGCTGCCCTCCACATAAGTGACCATAAGCCACGATAAGATGACGTGGATCTAAGTGATGGCATTTATTGTTACGGGTTGGTCTTACGTGTCTCAATCAAATGGTGGTCTGAGTGGCAGAGTGGCTAACGCCACGCAGGCTTGACCACTCCCCAAACACGTTTTAAACCTGGATTGCGTTGCTTCGTTGGCAGGTTGTCACCACCCTCGTCACGTGGATGAAGTTGCAGTTGGATGCATCGTGGATTGTTTGACATGGAGAAGGTAGGTTGCTCCATTAATGGAGCTCCCTCCACAGCTGTTCATACATTACCCTGCCAAATTGTACCTTATACCAGCAGTTGTATGCATTGAAAGCTCAAGGCTCTGGACCGTCGATAGCGATCCGATCCAATGTATGGATGAAAGAGAAGGACTCCTCGTCATCGATCTGGGTGATGTATTTTCACACCACCCACTCTTGTCAAGCATTAAACTCCTTTCTACACCAGTGGTAGGGGTGAACCACCTGCTCTACCCAGTGAAACGGCGTTGAACTTCATTGGGCTGAGGCAGTTGGGTCATTGTTGCAGTTTAGGCACCGAGAGCCTTTGGCTTCGCACCACCGACAGTGTAAGAAAATGCAGGTCTACGGCTCCTTCATGGCCGGGTGTAAATCACTGTACCAGTTCAACCCATACTTCTATGTTCGTCCATCCTACCAGGTAAACGTTGTTCCCTCTGAAAGATTTACGTTGAAAATGGTAGCATTTGTTGACTGTTTGATTAATGCATACGTTTATACTTGTCTCAGTATTGACCTTCAAAGCGTTGTGATATGTTGAAGGTGCCAACAATGCTGAGTTGCGCTGCAACTCCACCATCACTACCAGGTAACCTAACTCCTTTCAGTATGCAAAATCGTTGCTTTGTTTAACATGTGATTATCACTTGATATTTCTTGGAGGTTTAACCTTGTATTACAAACTTTTGGTGTAGGTAACCACGACCAGGGTGGAGTGGGGTGCACTCTGATAAGCTCGCAACCATTATGGTGAAACGTGGAAGGCTTGCAAAGTTAACAGGTAACTTGCCAACCAACCACCTCGGGTTTGGTTTACCCCATTGGTGGGGGCCGAGTTACTTAGAATGTTTGGGTTTGACTGTGGTTATGGTTTCCTACTTTCATTTTTGGTGGATAAAATGGCAAGGCCGTTGGCCGAGCCTATAGGGGCATGAATCCTGCCTACGAAGGGTCCTCGCGACCTCTGTGTGCTTTAGTCAGCATCTTCGGGCAGTCTGCACATTTGAATAATATGCTATGAGTTCCAGTCTCACTGCTGTGATCGCTTATGCATTCTCACGACGCTCTGCCCTGGGTAGCTACGTTGATACCATGTACACTGTACCACTTATTTTTAATGGCAAGCTTACAGCTTAAACCATGATTTCTCTGTCTGTGTGCAAATGCGTAATACTACGAAATCGTTATGGGTGATATGTGCACGGCTCTATGGATTTGTGACGCCCTTCTGCGTTTTGGTTGATACTGTGTGGTCTTCTTTTTAATATGTAATGCAATGGATATGACTAATATGTGGAAGACTCTTCGCTACATTTGATGTTTAATAAAATGCATACTTTACATTATAGCAGTCCCGAGCATGTAGGCGTTTACAAAATGCATAGTGGATATATTGTTTGTATTATGGTTATTGAAATGGAAACACCTCGGCTTCGCATCTTTTACAGTTTACGTGCATTGAAATGTTACATTCACCAGCATACAATAATATCGTTTTTACCCTTGAATGGTTTATGGTTTTGGGTGAAGGAGATATGCCTTCCCAGCTGGTATATGAAAAATGGTTATGCATTCATAAATAGATCATTTCTCTGTCAGCAATGCACTATGAATGATTTCATATTTCAATACATACTCCTTATGCATAAATGTTAAGCTCGATCTCTGTCACGACTTAGGTATGCAAATTATATATGTGGTTGTAGTGTATTTATAAGGTGTATGAAATCACAGTCTTCTTATTACATTGCAATTTCTTAATGATAGATACATAGAGTATAATAATGATGCCCTTCGGGCTATGGGTAGAACCCTCATTGCATACAACAACTTTCTTCTTCGTATATGCATTCATAAAATCTCCATCTTATATGCAAACATATAGCTTGGTGAGCTAAGTCAGCCACGAATCATTTTTTACCATAGTCAAATGGAAAATCATAGGAATGTTAATAAAATGAACTTACAATGTTGTTGTATAAAATAGTAATGATTCATCCCAACATGGGTTTCATGTCAATTCGTTAACTCAGCAATAAAACAATACACAGAACTTAGTTCATAAAATGGTTAACCCATAAATGTGATACTGCAGCATACAATCTTCTAGAACAAATGCATCCAGAATCTCAATCTCTGATGATCTATTCATTCAAAAATACTATAGATCTGAACATTAGTATTTCTAGGGTTTTCTGTATTAACTCTAACATCAAAAGTTAAGAGATTATATGAGGGCTAGTCATGTGAACCTCACGGTTTACATGGATTCCCTATTCATAGCATAATGATAAAAGATATAGTAGCTATGTTCAAACTGGAATAAGTCTAATACAAATATGTGCAGTTATAAATAGGCTCCATAAAACCCTAGGTTGGTATATGGATCATAATTCATTGTATAAATTGTTGTAGACATATAAACATCATAGGGATTCAATGTTGTAAACCTATTGTATACAGAATGTGAGTATCCTCACATTGATCCCAACACATAAATATTCCAGATCTGTAAGTCTAATCATAAGATAAAACTTATATACAGAGATCTATCATTCTAGCTGAGATTTATGCTCAGAATAATCAATAATACATTCTACATATGGTCAAGATGTAATAAACAAGTCATTCAACTGTAAATCATAGATATTCAAAAACACCTGCAAATACTGCTTCATAAACAAATACCCTGCAAGTACAGCATATAGATACTTATCTGAAATCTGCATACCAGTGGAACCAAGCACAAACCTCCCAGCCTTTGACCAACAAGTTCTCCTTTCTTTCAAGTCACCCCCGAGTCGAATTCACAGTCCCCCAGGTAGAGTATAGATTTTAAATTACCCTTAACTTGTTTTCCCCAAGTTATTCCGAATTAATTTTAGAGGCAGCAAGAAACCCAACACCCAACTCAGTACTCCTGAGCTCCAGGATGCTCCAGGGGATTTTAAGCCTTAGCCATTAAGAGAATCAATAAATCACAGCCTATTGAGGTAAATGCAGTACTCCTACAGCTTGGGGTAGTTCTCCTACATGCACACAATTAAGTGTCCAAGCTCATACCAAGCTGTATGATTCCTCTTAAACTGGGCTAGTTTGGTCCTCCCAAATCTTCCCTTAATCACTTGGCTTCAGGACCAGTTTGGTTCTCCCAAATATGTCCTCCCTCACCAATATTCATTTGTCTCAGGGTTTTGTTTTCCCCAGCACCCATTTCTCTTGTGTGTTCAGCTCATGAGAATGTGAATAGTGATAATGATGAATGATGAATGAGTGTTTCCATGAATTTCACTTTTTATTCTCTTAGGTGAAAATTTCTCATTTTATGAATTCTTTTAATTCATTAGTTTCTCAAATCTCTTCTGTAGGGTTTTCCATTTATCTCCAATAATAATTTCTTATTATTATTATTATGTGGCATTTTCCCTCCAACCCTTAGGGGACTATGACTCTAATGTCATTAATGTGATGGTCCACATGGTCATTAGAAATCAATTTATCATATTTCTGAAATCACCTAAGTAAAATGAAATAATACTTAGCAGAAACATAATAGGGGTTCAAAGTCCAAAATTGGGGTATTACAAACTCAACTCATACATCGTGGAATACACTTCGCAGAACCAATTCAAAACTCAGACAACAGATGCACAAATCGAACATCAGACAATTCAAGGATCCGAAGATACCAAAAATGCCAAAGATGCGACTATCATAGCATAAGATAAGGTGCCCTTAGGCTTACAATTGTACTTCTATTTATAGACACACATGGTCATTACAATATGGTACAAATGACCCATTGCTAACTAACTTAACCCAAAAATTCCTCTTATGTCGGCTCTTTTGTCCTCCGTGGCCAGTCCTTTGCTTCCGTCGATGACCCTTCCATCATTGTTGGTTCTGCACTTTATGCGCTCTAAACCTATGCCAACAGGCCCCCAACACAAACTCTTGGCTCACCCTTGAGCCACCTTAGCTGGACATTGGTGGTGCATTTACCTGCGACTTGAAGTCATGGTTTGCAACTTTAACCTAGTTAACAACTTCCTTTATTGCTACCTTGAGCACTGTGCACTCTTCTACTCACTATTATGTTGGGTGTTCACCGCCCCTATGTTGTGCTTTCTCCAATTCTTGCTTAACCTGTTTCATCCCTTCCATTTCCTTTACCACCAATTGTTCCGCCTTCGTCTGCAGCTTGTCCAAGTACGTTGTTCTCTTTTGTTGTCTTGTGTGCGCCCTGTTGGCCCGATGATGTAGTTCCTTCAGCTCTGCGGCCTTCATCATTTACGCTAGTAGGGGCATCGCTTTAAGTGATCCCCTCAGTGTTTAAATATGCACCTCTACCTCACTGAGTTTCACATTTAGCTAGTGCAACTGCTCATCTTGCACTAAGCTACCCCAAAATTGTGTGACATCTTCTACGATCGCATGGACTGTCTTCTCTAGTTCTGCGATCTCCATCATAGTTTCCTCTATCGTATTCTTTCTTTCTTCGATATTCTCTAGTAGCGTGCTTGGCACTGCCCTTATTTTTAGCTCTTCATTCTCCTTCTGCAAGTCTGTAATTATTTATCCTAGCTTTATTTCCTTTGCCTCTGCTAGCATGTCTTTATCTACCTCAGGCGCCTCCTCACATGCCATGGATATGGCATGTTCCAACCTTTTTCTATCTTCAATTTTCTTTTCCCTTTCATTCAAAATTGTGTCTTTCTCTTCTTGGAGTCGTTGCACCTCCGCATCGGTGCTCCGCACTTGTCTTTTGTAGCTCACCATTTGGTCATGCGCTGCTTCTTCTATGTCATTGATCTATTCACTTTCTACATTGTGTGTTCGTTGTAGCATAAACATTGGCAATATGTTGAAGTCTATTGTGATCGCATCATAACCTCTCAAGGCGGCATCCAGGTCTTCGTCTCCTGTGGTGATTGCACTGGGTAGTGCTTGTACTAACCTCTGTTTTGCGTCGATGTCCACCTCAGCCCTTTCCTTTGATGCGCTTGGCACCACTTCTCCTTGTGGAACCCTTGCTTCTACTATTGCACTGCTTAATGCATGTAATAGCCGTGATACATGATGAAAGTACCTAGTCGCATGCTGTGTGATCTTTGTGATTTTTTCCTCCACCACAGACGTGATCTTTTCCAGCAATTTTTTCATTTTCTCTTCGGGGAGGCTGACAGGTGTGCTCCCCTCCCCTCTTTCAAACCTGAATTTTTTTCTTACTTCCTTGCGCTGTGCCTCTAGCTCTGAGTCTTTTGGGGTCATCAATGACGCTTCATCATGGATGATAGTGTGCGAGTGTCCTTCCACAAATCCACCTTATTCTGCATCGTCCCCTTCATCTTCTGAGTATTTTGTCTCTTCTGAAGCCTTTGGCCCATCTGTTTGTTTCCCATTCTCTAGGTCTGACACCTATTCTTCTGCTACTGGAACTTTCCACTCTCCAGGTCATTCTTCTATTATGGAATCTAGCTCTACGTCGGTTATCTTATACGGCATCGATAGCCACTGCTTCTATGGGTCTTGGCGCACCTGAATGTATATTTCCTGTGTCTCTACCAACAACCTTGCAATCCTCTTGTACTTCCTTGTTGCTTCCTCTGTTAATCGCGGAATCGCTTCTGCGTCTATTTTCAACATTTCCAAGTAAATACATAATTGGATATTGTTGTTTGTTTTTCTTTCTTTGTCATCCAGCGCCCATAAATTTTTGTATCTTTCCCCTCGACACACTTGGACTTCCTCTGTTTCCATTCCTTGATAGTGCGATGGTTCCTTCCATCCAATCAATGCGATTAACATTAGTAGCCATGAATAGGTGAATAGATTTCCTTTCTCCTATGATTCTATCGCATCCTCTATCGACTCATTCATTAGGAACAACGACCAATTCATCTTAACTCCTGCGGCACACTGCTCCCCTTGTGCAATTACCCCGAATGTACATTGAATTGGGCGATTCTTTCTTAAAATTTTTACTGCTAGCATCTTTGCTGCGACTCTCACAACTTTATTATTTATGGTGTATATCAGGTACCCTTGAGTGTTCTTCTCCACCCCGTATTTCGCTTTCATCTTCGCAACTAGTCGCTTGTCGTTATCCTTCCCTTTGAAATATTGCAAAGGATCTAGCCCAGCCTTGTGTAATCTTGCTATCTGAGATATTAGGTCGACCGTTACTGGGATTTTTGTCGTCAACCATAGATACCCGCTGTGAAAGCAGGCTAGTAGCTGCTTCATGCATGCATTTTCCTCTGTCGATCTCCCGAAATGCGGCAGGTGAATGATGTTTATGAAGCCTAATTGCTTAACCCCAACACCCATTGCACTTTTCCCCTTGTGATCAGACCTCCTTCGCCATGTGATACATCATTATATGTTTCATGCGTACATTATGGATACGCCAATATGTCATGGTCATTGTACTTCAACCTATGTAGTCGCGGTATGATGTTCCTCGTCTTTTGGGAACCCTTCGGTGTCACTGGTTCCTTGATGGTGTACTTGAAATTCTTACCAAGTCGCACAACTGATGCGCCTTCCTGCCTTGGGGGCACATAGCCTGGAATATCTACTCTCATTGGCCCTGTCTTCCTTCCTCTTGCTGTTGTCTCTTCCTCCATAACAGTCGATGTGCCTTCTCCTCCTTCTACCGCTCCGGCCCATGCTGAGCTACGGTTCATCTTGGGTCTTCTTTCTAATCTTGTCAGTCAACTGGCACTCTGTTTCTTCCTAAATGAGCGCGTCGATGCAATATATGGTTGTTCTTGGAAAATTGTTTCCCTCGCAACTAGCACCTCTTGCGTGCTCATGTTGGAAATCATATGTTCCATCGTATCTCATCAACTTACTCTTCGCTCTGGATATTCTGCTACAATTCTCCAAATGCACAGTGAGTCAAAATTTTAACTTGGGCATGCTTTTATAACTGTCCATCTCCCACTCCTCGTCGATCGAGTGGAATTTGGACAATGATTGTTGAATCCTCCGTTGATTTACCGAATATTCTGTTCATTTACTGAATCTTGCGCACTCGTTGGTCGTTAATTATGTCTCAATCGGTCATTTATTGTGTTTTCCTCCACTTGCGCCATCGCTTGCCGCGTCTTAACGGTTGCATTAATTGTCTGATTTGACCAGTTCGCACTCCGTCGATCGTAGACAAGATCCTCACCTTGTCGTTGTTTTAAATTTGTTTCTATCCAATCGACACATGTATGAATTCCAACAATGTCGTAATCACTTTGACAGATTCCCGGACTTAACCTTTTTTCTCCACGTGTCCTTTGATAGAATCCTGGTTTTCGCAGCTTTCCTATTCCATTTGTTCCTGTTCTTTCTGTCGCTTCACCTCAACAGACTCCTGGTTTTCACAGTGTTCTTCCATTTGTTCTTGTTCTTTTTGTCTCTTCACTTTTTTTTTTCGCATTTTTTCTAATTTCTTTAATGGTTTTGCACCAAGCTATCCCGATAGGGCTTTGGTTGGCTTCCATTCACCACATTTGAAAAAAGTGTTCCATCTAGCTTTTGCAACTTAACAACACCTCCATTAGTGATGAAATTTATGATATAAGGACCCAAGCAATGCATCTTAAGCTTTCCTGGATGCTTCATAAACCTACTGTCATATAGGAGAACCATGTCTCTGCGTTGAAAGTGATTTTCCTTCACATGGCGATCATGCCGTGTCATCTGTGGATCCTTCTCTACCTGCTGATGGAATACTGGTATGAAGCGATCCTCTTCAAGTTGTAGTAGCTGTGCTAATATTTCCTCAATGGATCTATCGTCACTCATTCCTGTCGCTACTGCTATGTGAAGACTTGGCACAATGTATTCCATCGACATCACCGCTTCTTGACCATACACCAATTTGAAAGCTGTCTGGCCTGTCAATTGTTTGCATGTTGTTTTGTAGGACCATAGTATCGGAGAGATATTAGAATCCCAATCATCGTGGTTTTTGTTGCATACCTTAGTGAGCGCATTCTCCAATACTTTGTTGAATACTTTGAACGCTCCATTCACTTGTGGATGATATGGAGTGCTCCTGCAATGCTGAATTTGGAATTCCTTCTTCATCGCATTGATTTTATTATTGACGAAATGGGTCCCTTGGTCACTCATCAATATCTTTGGGCACCCAAATCTAGTCAGCACATTGTCAAAAAGGAACCTTGTTGCTGTCACAACTGTACAATCCTTTAACGGTACTGCTTCATCCCATCTGGTCAAGTAGTCAGTCGCAATAATGATGTATCTTGCGCTTGTTCTTCTTTTTGGTGGGTTTATAGGTCCCACGAAATATACCGCCCACTTGTCAAATTGCTGTAATTTTAACTGAGTTACTAGCGACATATCATCCCTTCACGACGGTTTTCCCGTTCTTTGACATACATCGCATCTCTTAGCATAATCTCCTACATCACCATGTATTGTTGGCCACCATAAACCAGCTCTTAGTATCTTTCTAGCTATCACAAGCCCTCCATAATGGCCTCCTACAATCCCATCGTGCGATTCCGCAAATACTCTTTCTTGTTCATGCGGAAGAACACATCAACGAAGAACTTCATCCGGTCCCATCTTGTACAATTGTCCTACAATCAGTTGAAAATCAATGACCCTGACAACTAACTGCTTTTTTTGGCTAGTGGTGAGCTCCTCAAGTGCTTTCCCTGTCGCCAAGAATTGAACGATCTGTTCGTAATAGTCATCAACCATTCCAATCCTAAATAACTACGCATCAGGCAAGCCTTCGTCGATACTCCTTGGTTCTTCACCTTACTCAATCCGTGACAGATGATCTAGTCCTGCATTCAGTCACCCAGGCTTCACAATTATTTCGAAATCAAATTCCTGAAAAAGTAGCATCCATCAATAGATATTTTCCCCCAACACAAGCTTATTGACCAAGTATTTCAATGCTAAGTGGTCGGTAAAAATTTTGAAATGTCCTCCTAACAGATAATTTCAAAACTTCTGCAAGGCGTATACCATCGCCAAGCCTTCTCTTTCTATCGTCGTGTAGTTCTTCTCCACAATAGACAACTTCCTACTCAAAAATGAAACTGGGTGATCAATCAATCCTTCTCCCATCTTAGCCAATATTACTCCCAACGCTATTGATGAAGCATCTACATGGACATGGAATTCCTTCTTCCAGTCAAGAAAGGCCAATAACGGTGTTGAGACCATCTTTTGCTTCAGTATATCAAGACTTTTTTGGAACTCACCATTCCATTCAAACTTTGCATCCTTCTTCAACAACTTCTCCATTGGTGTTGTGATCGCTACATATCCCCTTATAAATTTCCTGTAGTATCGTGTGTGACCCAAATTCGCACTCAACTATTTCACCGTTGTTGGTGCTAGCAAGTTGACACTGATTGCTATCTTTATTGGATCTACTAACATCCCTTCTTTGCATACAATGTGGCCAAATAGAATTCCAAATGGTGCATAGAAGATGCACTTCTTCAAGTTCAACAAAATCTGATGTTGTCGACATCTTTCCAGCATCATCCTAATACTTTTGACATGGTCTATCCATAACCCATATACAATCCAATCGTCCATATAGACTTCCAAAAACTTATGGATGAAGTCCTTAAACGCATCAACGACTAGTCTTGAAAATATTGTTGGGGCATTCTTTAGACCAAAAGGCATCA